>CM066193.1:56138714-56738714 GCA_033675215.1 Rhodiola kirilowii
TCCATCCGCGAATGAGTTGGACTACTTTGCTAGATGAGAAAAACTGTCTGCTTGACAAAGAAGCAATTTGGGACGAGTATTTATCTGAGTTTGAAATCCTCGCTCTTGAGTGTGCAAAGAACATGCTGGAGATGCAAGCTTACTGGCCTGCATACAGATATGGAGTTCGCGCAGCTTGTCAAGGTGTTTACATTGTGCTTATTTTCATATGTGAACACTTGATGACCAAAGTTCGAATTGGGATCTATTACTTTTGGTTGAAATCTTTGGTTGAGTTTGCTTATTTTGAATGGGGGACTGAACAAATCTCTTTGCCAAAACCAAGCATCCTCTTAGAGAATTGGTTAAAGGCGAACAATGTTGTAGTTATGCATACCTGGCATAGTATGGAGAAAGTGACAGTGGATGCATTTTTAAAGACAGATGTATCAGGATACTCAAGAAAACTCTTACACACTCATTCAAATATCTGCTCCGCAATAAAAACGTTAGACTCCAGTATGACCACTTATGAAGGGTTCCATTTCCAAAGATGGTTTTTGGCTCTTAAGGCTAAGCTTTATGAAGGGGTTTCAGAGTTGCTTAGGATTGTGAGTTCCCATGTAACTTCGCAGGAGAGTGCTGGCTACAAGGAGCAGTTCGAGCATGGTAGTCTGGTTAAATGCACAAGAACATCTGGGCAATATGTCTCCTTGTCAGCTTCAGTTTCCTATTTATCCTCCCGGCTAAAGAGACTAGCTCTAGAATTTGATCTGATGCTCACATCTTGTATAGATTTGGATATAAAAAGTTCGAGTATTATTTCAGCACTTGCATTAAGTTCTTCAGTCTTAGCCTTCAGTGCGCGATATGCATTGCTCTTTCCCGATGGTTTTCCTCCAGTGAATGACAGCACATCGAGAAGGTTGAACACTTCTGACTCCTCCCTCATCCATAATCTTGTGTGCCGGCTATCACATGTGGACGAAGAGACAACTAAGAACATTGGGTTGCTTTTGAAAGTTGTCGGTATTCCAAAAGGATGTTTTCACTTGCCATCGAGAATTCAGGCGATGGCCGGCTCTGGAACAAAGGAGTTAATAAGAGTGTGCAATCATGCAATGACAGGGTTTGTTAGTTTGCAAAATGATATCAGCAGTATTCCACAAAATGATAATCCAAGTAAAGTTGCCAAAAGCCGTGCTGAGCTTATTACCAGTAGTATCCTGACATGGTTGGCCATTCCATTTGGTATACCTAAGAGCTTCTTTCATTGCAGGTTAGCAATTAAATTCCATTTGAATCTTTTTAGTAATGCAAACTTACTGTTACAAATTTATCGCTGCTAATAAATCAGATACTTGGAAGATATAGTTGATTGATATAATCACAGTTGTGTCGATATAGTTCATTAATATGCATATTTTGGAATTTCACCATTTATCCCTTGTCCCCCTTTGAACTACATATTAACCGACTTCTTTCTGATTTTTGGAATTTCAGGCCACGTATAGGTAGCGAGCTCTTTGTCATGAATGCAGACCCCAGAAAACCAGACTCTTTATCAACACCAGTCGGATGCAGCTTGGCACTTAATTTATGCATTCAGTTAAAGAATCTGCCTCCAAAGTTTTCACCTCGAACAAAATTTATATCTTGCATCCTTCAATGTAGACCATCATTTCAAGTACCAAAACCAAGCGACCATGTCAAAGGTCGCCCTCAGTCGGTTTTACCAGTTTGGGAAGCTGATTATCTAATAGACCTGAACCAAAAACTCTTGCATCACGTCACAGAGTGCAAAGTAACAGAAAGTAGCTGTCAAGAAATCGCCGACAAGGGCTCAGTGTATGCATTTGCCCATCTTGTACTCAATGAGAAACATCAAGGCTTTTCAGCCTTGGTTCTTGATGTTTCTGGTTTTCCAACCGGCTCGTATGAGCTCAGATGGTTTAGCTGTTATGTCGACGACCAAGGCGCGTATTGGAGCATGCTTCCTCTCATTGCTGCTCCGACCATTACTATACACAATGTTTAAAATGGACCAACAGATAAGAGGACGATACATGACCTGATCTGGTGGTAAGAGTGACGTCATTGAAAGATTGTACGGAGTAGAATAGGAAAAAAACTAAGTAAATATCTATTAAAAAAACTGAAAAGGGTACTTAATTTTAAAATTATTGTAAATTGTAGTTACGTTAGTAAAATATATATTTGTTTGTCTTTAGTATTTTTTTTTGATGCTGTATTTTTATTTTTATTATTATTGTAATTGCTAAATATTTTTTTGGGTATTTTTTAATTATAAAAAGAATATAATTATTGGAAAAGAATAATTGACCGAGACATCAAAGCATCGCTTTGTTCCCCAAGCAGCCAGAAAATCTAAACGAGCGCCGATCAAGCAATGAACTTCAACGAGCAAGCGATGAATCTCTTCGGCGAAGATTTCACCGACGAAGACGAAGCTGACGTGGACGTCGCCGATCCCGACGACTACAAAGCCGCCGCCTCCAAACAATCAAACGCTCACAGTGACAACGATAACCAAGCGCACCGCGACTCGTCTTCATCGTCGCCGGCGTCGTCCTCGTCGTCACCTTCCTCTTCGACCTCGTCCTCGTCGTCCGGATCGTCGAGCGCGAGCGAGGGAAGACGCAATAGCGGCGGAGATGCGCGGAGCGGGAGTGCGAATGGAGGAAATACTAGTAGTGAGGAGGAGGAGGAGGTTGGGAATGGGGATTTGAGGAGGAGTCGGTATGAGGTTGAGGAGATTGGGGTTGAGGATGATAGAGATCTGTTTGGGTCAGATAATGAGGAGTATTGTAAAACCCTAGCTACTAGTCCTTTTCCAATTCCTGGTATGAAAATATAAACTCTTATTTTCAGTTTGAAGTTTCAATTTGCGAGCTTTGCGTCGTTTAGTATGGTTTCTGTAGCTTGCTTTAGTTGGTAATTTATTTACGGAGATGATATTTATTAAACACTTCTTTTCAGATTGGTGTCTGTAAATCTGTAATCTGTATGTTGGTTCGCTTCTCAAGTTCTAAGTTTCAATTTTTGAGCTTTGCTTCTTTAAGTAGAGCTTCTGTAGCCTGATTTTAGCTGCTCAACTTATTTGTGGAGCTGATATTTATAAACATCTATTTTCAGTTTGGTTTCAATATGCCAGCTTGTTTCATGTAGTGGGGTTTCCGTAATCTATGGTGTGATTCTAGTTGCAGTTATGTATTTGTTTATGGAGCTGATATTTGTGCTGTGCATGGTTAAAGAGCAAGTGAAACGCTTGTGAAAGATGTAGATGATAGTGTGGTTTGGTTTGCAGTGCTGCCTCCTTTGCGGAATAATAACAACAATCAAGGAAGAGGAGGTTATGGACGCGGGGGTGGTGGGAGGTGGCAGTCTGGACAGAATAATAGAGGTGCTGGTCTTCTTCCTAGGCCTGGTGGACCTTTCCCTCAGAGGCAGGGTTTTGGTTATGGTAATAGGAATAACTATCCTCGCGACGAGAGAACTGTTTCTCTACTGAAGCTTGATAAGAGCGAAGAGACCTTGTCAAGAAAAGATATTCCTTTTCAAGCAGTATGATTTTCTTTCTTGTGCTGTTATGTCTTTCTATCCTGTTTACTTAGAGCAAAAACAGTTTAAGTGCAGTACACTTGGTGGATACAGAAAAGGATACGCTAATATTATTTGAGTTGCCAGATTGGACCATGTTGATATATGTGTGTATCAACAATAGGCTACTAGCGCATTCAATTTATCTTGATAACTGTAGGGTAGGGTAGGGTTGTAGACCAAGTGAGTTATGGACCATGGTGTAGTGTAGTCTCCTATATTATCACTCAGGACCAGGAGGCTAACTTATTCTTCTGTAAAATTTTGACTAGCCAACAGAGTTTGCTTGCTATAGTCGTGTAGAAGGCGGGGAAGTCTACTTTGACGATCGCAGCTTGGCAAGTTTTTTTTAAATTAAAATATTTCACTAATATATTTGTATTTTATTTTGTTGGTATAGTGACGCAAATAGAAAGTAGCTCATTATTGATTTTACATTTTTTAGAGACTTTTTAAGCGGCTTATTTCTGAAGATGTTGGTGCAGACCTAAATGAAGGTTTTGATACCTTTACTGAGAAAAAAGGTAATTTCGAGACCCTGCCTAAGAACTCTTGAAAGACAGAAATCAAAACTGCATCTAGCAACAAAGTCCACTTTGGTCACATTATTAGTAGTATTTAGGTATTTGCTTCCTTTGATTTGTGTTTACTGATTTTTGTCTTGTATTGCCATCAGATCTGGGTTCTGAAGGATTTGGAGATCTTCTTGCTGCTATAAGAAATAAAAGGATCCCCCTTGAGAACATGCACTTTGTGGTATGATGTATTATGGCTCATTGAGTGATATAATGTTGCCCATAATTTCACTGTCCATTGGTGTCTGATGTTCTTTTTACTTTCCCAGACATTCCGCAACAATCTGAACAAGGTATCTTTTTGACCTTATCAGTTTCTGTCACTACTGCGCTTGATCATACCTATGCTATTTTAGCGGTTGGTTATCACACGACTTGATTTATTTTGTCATGCCTCTGTACAGATCATGGCAACTGCTTACATCAAACATGAGCCTTGGGAAATGGGTGTGCATAAAAGAAATGGTGTTGTATATCTTGATGTTCACAAACTTCCAGAAAGACCTCAAAGAGAGTTAGACCGGAGGAGGTATACCTATTCTAACTTGACAATCTGACGAATCATAGTTTTTTCTCACGCTAGGAGAACAATGAAGACTGCTTTTGTTAAATAAAATTATTACTCAAATGAAAGGTGCTTAACGTACGGGTATTTTCCTTGACCTCATTATTTAACTTTATCTTGATCTTCTCATTCAGGTGTTATTGGGGATATTGTTTCGAGAGCCTTGCAACTGAAAATTTTAGTAGAGGAGATGGAGAAGGCATTCATCATGTTGATGCCAATGTTGAGTTTTGTGCTGTTCTTAAAACCAAGTTAGGTGCTCATCGAATACTGATGGGTGCTGAAATGGATTGTTGTGACTCAGCAAATGATGGGAGACGCTTTTATGTGGAACTCAAAACACACCGTGAGGTTGATTTGATCATTCCACATCTCAAGTCCTATTTTCTGGCTATCTATTTGTTGGAAATTGAGAGGAGATATTTTGATACAGTTGGAATACAGGACTGAGGAAAGATATGAAAGAGAAAAACTGCTAAAGTTTTGGGTATGTTATTTTCCATTAAACTACTGATCACGATGAGTTATCTCCAACATGTATATTGGACTTGATCAGTGTCTTGTGAATCAATAAAATAATCATCTTCCGCTGCATGACATTCACTATAGTACTTTAATCCGTTTGTCGATCGAATACAAGTACAACTTAGATGTATGCTATCACAATATGTGCCTCGCCTAATTTTAAGAGGAGATTGAGACAGACACAACCTTATACTTGTCTTGCTCTCTTTTGCAGATTCAGTCATTCCTTGCCGGTGTTCCCTACATTGTTGTTGGTTTTAGGTAAACTCTCCCTTCTTTCAGTTTTTTTATTTTTGCCTACTCAATAATGTCACACTGACACTTGTTTTGAAATTAAATGGGACAAAGAAAGAAGAAATCAGACGAACAAACAATGGATTTAAAATCTTCGTCTTTTCAATAATTATAAAAAGTATGCTCCTATTTTATAAGATAATGCAATGCAATACCGAAAATCCAAATTACAATTTGGCTCACAAGGCTTAACTCTCAATGATGTGTCCCGACTCCCTCAGTATTACCTGCATGCAATACCAAAACGAAGCATTATATTATTTTCGGATACTTAAAAGTAAAACTGACATGTCCACCATTGTAAACCATATATTCTCACATATATCTGGATTTTCACATGCTTTCTTTATTCCCTGTGTAGGGATGATTCAGGGCGCCTTGTACGAACTGAAAGACTGAGAACTACAGAAATTACTCACAGAGGAAGAGTGAAGAATTACTGGCAGGTAAGTTTTGCTTCTTTAGAAATTTCAGATGCTGCTAAAAAGCGCCTTCTAGTTCTCCTACACTAGTCAATAATTTTAGGTTTTGATAGGCTTTTCTGGAAGGCAAACTGCACCGATCTGACATTAACGTTAACCCACATGTGCCTTCAGTTGTTGTTGTTGTTATTATTATACATATTCCCTTCATGTGAATCTTCTGTATACAAATTCTGATAAGCCAGAGTTGATTGCATAGGGAAAAGTATGCTTGGCATTCGCAGATGAGGTCTTGTGCTGGCTATACGGGACTGTTAAGGACAGTAAGATAACTATATACTCATCCCGTTTTCAGCTCAAAAAATTTCAACTTCAATTAGGTTCGTTATCTAATTAACCGTATGGTGCCCTGGTTTTCATTGTTGCCAGACGAAGACTACGTCTTGCAGTTTGCTTCTCCCTTCAAATGCTTGGAACTCCTTCGAGCCCAGTCCTGCCCCGACTCGATCACTAACCATGTAGCAGCTCTGCAACTGTAGACATTCCCCTGTCCAACTTTTCTGATAATCAAACTTCCAATTATTTTGTACCACTTCCAATTATTTTGGTAACTAAAAAAACATGTTGGGTCTATTTTAAAATTATGAAATTTATTTCTATTTTATCTTGATTTTCTTAGTATATTCTTTGTGAAAAATATTTTTTAATAAAAATAAAATAAATAAAAGAAAATCGATTTCAGATCGAGTTTTGCGAAGCAGGGATTTAGTGTGATGTATAACAAGAGCCGAGGCGTCGATCGGAAGCGGATCAACGATGTGTTAGACAAGCAATTGGAGCGATCGTCGCCGTCTACTTCGAAAAGTTTGAATAAGGGCAAAGAGAAGGTAACGGATTTGATGGGGAAAAACGCGATGGATCGGCGAGACTCGCCACCGAAGCACAACAACGGTGACATTTTACTCAACGCTTTCTCATGTGCTATCCTGTTTTTATGTTTTGATGATGATTGTTTGAAATTATTTACAGTTTGAATCGGTCTTGGATAAAAGATGTCTTACCTGATAGCACTTTGTACTGTATTTTGGTATATATGATGGTAGTTAAGAGATGTTGCTGTTCTTGTAGATTATTTAAAGATTGTGTTATTGTACATACTTGTTGCATAATCCATGTTGGTAACCTTTTTATGTAATTGATTAGGCATTTGATTCTGTAGTTCACCAGGTTTTGTAGTTGAATGATATTGTTGGCAATGAATTTCTGTTCCGTTAATTTGGAAAATGCATGCCTTGAAAATTGTTATATGTTTGACTGAATTTGGCATCTCTTGTTATTGGCTTTTGCAGAAGAATCTGCTACGGACAGCGATTGGTCTGATGTTAGTGGGTCAGAGGCAGAAGACATATCTTGGATTTCATGGTTTTGTAACTTACGAGGCAACGAGTTTTTCTGTGAAGTGGACGAAGATTATATTCATGACGATTTTAACCTATGTGGGCTAACCAGTCAAGTTCCCTACTATGATTATGCCCTTGACATGATCTTGGATATTGATTCATCGAATGGTAAGGACTAGGAACCACTGTCTGCTCAACAACTTTTAACATCGTATCACACCCTTATACAAACTGGTAAATTTGGATGTCTACTTTTTTCTTATTACTCAATGTACATTTGACGTACTTACTCAGCAATGCACGTGTGAACTCTTTTTGAATGTCGCCATATGTCAGTTGAAGTGCTATTAGCTTTTGGTTGGGAAGGTAATCTGCGTATCTTGCGTCTTCACAAGTAGGAGACTAGGATGTCAAAGATCAGTATGACCATTTGTGTTGCCTGACCTAGTTTTATCACCGATCAATGGTAGCCGTGATTCATCAGAGAAGTGTAGATAAATCTTAAAGAGCTCGACAAGTTTCAGATCATTGGTATATATGATGTGGCTGTTACTTGCAGGTGACATGTTTACTGAAGAGCAGAATGAATTGGTTGAATCTGCTGCTGAGATGCTCTATGGTTTAATACATGCCCGTTATATATTGACCAGCAAGGGATTGAACGCAATGGTATAATCTTATACTCGGGTTTTACATTTAATATGAGTTCGACCTGTAGTGTTACATATTAAGTGTGTTATAATTTCATGCAGCTGGAAAAATACAAAAGTTATGATTTTGGAAGGTGCCATAGAGTGTACTGTGCTGGGCAGCCATGTCTTCCTGTTGGTCAGATAGACATTCCCAGGTCAAGCACTGTTAAGGTATATTGCCCCAAATGTGAAGACGTGTACTACCCTCGATCCAAGTATCAAGGTAGCATTCTTCATTTAGTTTGCTGCTCATATCTTATGGAGAGCCAATTTGCAGGCTACTGCTTGCAATATATTACATCATTTAGTACTAGAGTCCTAAGTTTTCGTGTGCATCTACAGATGTTGATGGTGCTTATTTCGGGACTACGTTTCCTCACCTATTCCTGATGACATATCCGCACCTAAAGCCACAGAAGCCATCACAGTCGTACATTCCGAGAATTTTTGGTTTCAAGGTTCACAAGCCAGGATACGAAGCTAGTCGCAACCCATGTAAGTGACACACTCGTGTAACAGTAGCTGAATGTCTTGTTGAAAATTAAAATATGAAATCTTCCCATTTTTGGTTCTAACACTTGTGAATTTTGTTTTTTGTTTTGTAGAACGAGTGGCCATTCCCTTGACAATTGTCTGATAACTATACTTTTATTGAAGAGTCATTTTTTTGGGGTATGGATATATGCTGGCAAGTCCAAGTGTTATAATGTTATGCAATGTTGAACATATACCAACGGATTTGCAACTGCCTGGCTGGGCACCTCATTTTGAGCAGCACTTGGCCAATCATGAATCGTTTATGTTTCCAGCACTACTTACTGATTTTGTGTGTATTATGATGAACTACAATTTCTAGATCGGGAAACATGTGGAAAACTTTGTAAACTAATCAATGATAATAAATAGTTGGAAAACTCTGATAAATAGTTCAAAGAAAACCGGCTTTGAGATATATATGTACACTAGAGGACCTCTGAAAATTTAGCTTGGAGCATAAGGAAGAGGATGATGCCTGCCTAGTATATGTACTTGTGGATTTGGAGTTATAGTGTAGTTTCATGTGCCCAAAAAGCATCAGGGTCTGGACTGAAGAGTGATATATCTTGTACTTCCATGTTAGCAATGTGCCAGTCCACTAGGCGAGCTTGCATCGATTTGAGGAGCAGGAGAATCGTTGGTAACATCCACCATTTGTCATCTTCACTGTTACTATCAACAGACTCTGTTAGATTGTGATACATACAGCCTATCACTTCAATTAAACATCAGTAAGAAATGGCTCTTTGAGATCCAGTCACGCTATCATAATATATGGGCCGTAAACAATTGGTTGTGGTAAAATAGCGCATTTAATTTACCTTCGGGAGCTCCATGAGTTTGTATTTTCAGGCGGGTGCAGAAGATAATATCCATAGTGAACAACACCAGAAATGAAAGCTACTGCCTGTGAAACACAACCAGCCGAAAACCACCACTAATTTAGATAAATAATGAGGTTCCATAAAAAAAATTTATGAATGAGAAGTTATAGATGATTAGATTCCATGGACCTAAGATACAAAGTTTTATTTCAATTGAGGAATTTGCACGCTCATGCCATTCTAACTTTGTTATATTGCTAGTGCGGGACGGAGAATACTGGCAAAACTTACAATGTTGGGAAAAGAAGTGATGTTCCACAAGGCATAAATGCGAGCTAGGGAAGCTCTTCTGGGTTCTTTACTGAACAAAGCACTGAGGCCAGCCGGAAAGGGAGAAAGCAGCGACAGTGGAAGAATAAGCAAGACGGCAAGAAAAGCCAATATGGAAATCCAATAAAACTGAACCAGCATAAGTAGAGTGACCGACAGATCCGCCAAAAGGATTAAAGTGATCAATAGCTGCAAGGTGTTCTGTAAATAAGATAATAAGCAGTGAGATGGTTATACTGGCAGTCTTCATGTAGTAGTAGAAACCAGCAAGTGATGATATGAGAAGTTACCCGACGACCAACAGGTCTTGTATTGTGCAATATGAACGAGAGTGGGAAAAGGAAGTCTCTTCTGTAATCCAACGACTTAATTGTTGCCTCGTTTAAAATTCCTCCATTGATTCCTCCAGTTACTTTCTTCCGGGATAAGGCATGGCTTGCAAAGGACTGATCCTGCTGCTGTTTGCTTAGAATCTCACTCGGATATCTCTGACTTTCCCTGGATACAAAACAAAGAAATGTCCCAGTGTTAATAGAAATACACACGAAACTCATTCATCAAGCGACAGAATGGATCATTTTCCCGAAATGTGTTCGATAAAACAATCGCTTCTGATTCAGTTATAGTTAAATAGTTTAATTTAGGAGGCCGGTGACACTAAAAGATTACCCTGAGGATTCTTCTATACTGTTGTTGAACAAGTTGTGCTGTGGCACACTATGGGAAGGATAACCACCAGCTATTACCAAAACCCCAAGCTGATAGTAACCGGACGTAGTCACCTGGAACCATCCAAGCTCAATTCTGACACCATGGAATTCCAACTGAGGATTTCCATGACTGTTAATCCAATGAATGATAGGAAGTAATGTACACCTGATGGATCCATGCTGAACAGTTCTTAACTGCGCATTTAAACCAGCCACGAAACGGTTCCATACAGAAGCAGGGACGTGCTGAGGAAATGTTGTTTTGTTATTTAATGGAAAGTACGACGGGCACAAACATAAGTAATATAACTCGACACGCGTTAGTAAATTGTAAATACAGTAAGTATTTTGGAAAGAGTAGAAAAAAAACCTGGCCAAGCAGGCTGGTCAACAATGTATCACTGTATAGATTATAAGGTGACATATAGCTTCCATCCCCGCCAAATAATACACACATGGGAAATCTCTTTTGGATAATTGGTACCATGTCGATACGTTTTTCATCACCACCAAGGAAGAAGTCAATATAGGCAACCATCAGGTCTGGTGTTGCTCCAACCTGCATTGTTTTGATCATACAAGTGCAAAATTAGAGCAAATATGATCGTGCCACATTAAGATCATTGACTGCATGAATTGAGATAATGCCTCACCTTCATTCCTTTGTACAAAGCACGGGATCGACAAGAAGTGAGACATGAATGGTCATATTCTGACTTCACAAACTCATGCAGGCGATGAACTTTTCTTCTCCTGCGCCATTGTTTCCAGGACCAGGCACAAGGGTATGCAAGGAGTGAGAGTATGCTGTGAATTGAACCTTCCCACCAATTGTATGCAGCAACTGAATTCACCTCGTCAATAAATCTATTGAAGGCATCTTCATACCTAATGATTAAAATTATGTTCATATCATGACATCTAATTGTATCCACTACATACAAAATCATGAAACAAATAGTATGACATGATATTTTCATCATAGATAACAGGAATTAACTCTCTTTATCTCAAACAATTGCTTCGAAAATAACAAAAGAGGTGAGTCAGCAGATTTGACCACCAAATTAAACAACTCAATATTCTGTTGATTGTTGTGCTATCATATCCATCAACGTCAGTCGTATGTAACAATAATGATAATAATCTCTTTCAAGTGAAGCAAATATATATTCTTACACAATTTTAGTAATCGCATCCGGAGGAGTGTAGGGAAGATGCCACGGTTCTCCAAATGTATTTGGACCCATGAAGTACATTCTATGTACATGACTTTGTGATTCGTCAACTCTAACTCCCCGCACCTACATTTGTCACATATTCAATATACGGCCGTACCACGACTGTAATTGAGAAAATATAACGCATATTGTGAGAATACCGATACATTGGCTTCTAGTTGTGTACCTCAGATAACGAAAGAAGATACGGATAATGGCCATGACTACTCTGTTCAATGGATCCCGAACCACGGTGTGAATCAATTCCAAGTAACTTAACCCTCAACGCACTCAATAAAAACGCTAAAAGCACTAAAAAGGCGGAAAGCAGAATAGCAAACGGCCAGGGGCCACCAAACGTATAGAACAGATCTTCTAAAGGTGTATAGCAGTTAGGCATCCTGTATTTATCAGATATGCACTTGTAAGGACACGATGACTTGGTTACTCCACCTGCCATGGAACAAAGACAGCAGGGTTTGAATTGAAAAAAATTTCCTCTCAACAGATCTTTTAAGTCTCTGGTTTGTCAAACATAGTATCAGTAAGCTGCTCAACTAAAACAGAGAGAAAACAAGCTTGTGTAGAATATAGAATAGTAAAGGGAAGGTCTAGAAGGAGCACGAAAATCTTCAGAGGTATACCTCGCATGTAAATGAATTCTGCACGTGCAGGAAGATAATAAAGGGGGCAGGGAGTGCAAAGATCTGCATCAGAGCCCTCAACATCCTTGTAGGTCCCAACGGGACATTCCTGCAAGGATGGTTTTATTAGAAATAAAATATAAAGTTGCAGACACTAAATTCATTACTTGTGAAAGACATCAAGCTTTTTTGATGGTGTAAATTTATTGCTAGCAAATTAATATTACAGTGAATAGGTAAACAAGACATAAGTTGATGTGATGAATTCAATTGAGTGTTGAAAACAAACAGAATACTGAAACAAGAAGAAAAATAAATCTACACTCACATCGCAAAATGTACCATACAGACCCACAGGACACTTTTTTCCAGTAAGTGTGCCTGATTCGCCAGAAAAACCTCCATCGTTTCCAACACCTCCGCTTAAAGGAATTAAAAAGAAACCACAGACAATGAGCAATGAGCATTATCATGATAGATACTGATACAAAATATAGTATTGACATCAAGATAAAAACAAGCATACACGTATCAGAAGCATACCTGTTATTGATATCCCCACCTATCACTGCCAGTGGGACATATTCATCACCCTTATCAATTATAGACCAGTGAAAATGGATTCGACCACCACCTCCTCCTCCTCCACCAACAGCACCACCATTGCCTCCAACAGCAGATATTGTAGAGTTTTCGGCAAGTGTGAGAGCCTGAAGAAAGGAAAGAATGGTCCCACCAGATCCTCCCCCAAGTCCACCAAGCAAACTATTGTGGACGCCATCAACTGCTTTACTATAGCTTTGACCATCAGCTCTTAGCGATCCAAAAACATCAACCGTCAGAAGTGGCCACTGTTTCGACCCCATAACTAGTGAACAAAACGCCAAAACCAAAGTGGATTTAGATGGCTTTCTGATTATTTCTCAAAATCCATAAATGCATAGAAGACCGAAAGAGAGAGAGAGGGAGAGAGAGAGATGGGGTGCATAGAACTGATCAGCTAAAACTAAATGCGACTCCATTGCCGCTTCATAGAAAAACAAAAATGAGGAACTTATGTTCAAAGAGAAAAATGTGTCTTAAAAATAATCCAATATAAATCATACAACTAATCCACACAAGCCCACCGATTTTCATGCCACCCAGTTGAGGTATGTACCTATTATTCCACCTCCAGCAACATTTTGAGTAGTCTCTTCGGGGTCATTAGCTCCACTACCAGGTTCACATGGAAGATCAGAACTACCATAAATGTTGCCACCTTCACCGGTCTTCCCCTTGTAATATCCTGCACCCCCTCTACCACCATGGCCGGCACCACCACCAGCCCCATTTGAGTAAATACCACTGCCTAACCCTTTCCCACAACCTGAGATAGAAAATCAAACACAGAAGACAATTATGGTATATTATTTCAATGATGTGGCGAACTTAGATCATTGGAGATTCATCAGCATATATAAAATTTACAAGGCACCGAGCAACCATCACAATTGAACGTTTACCTAGTTCGGATGCACTTATTGATCCCTCACTATCCACCATGAGAGTCCTTGCTCTGTGAATGTGAATGATACTTCCCTTGATAAGGCCACTCACAAGAACATCCTCAACTCGGCAAATCTGTAATGCCAGAACAGAAAACAAATATGTGAATATATGTGGAGATGTATGTGGGGGATGTAGTCTCATTGATATGGTAACCTAACATTGACATATTCCGGAAAACCTTCAAAATGGAGACAGTTGTTAATACACCTTATGCATGTATGATAAAAGCTCTTACTTGAAGAGAAAAGAACAGTGTGCTGTTAACATGACAATCATCTGGTGGATTGATCAAATCTGCAGGGCACACTTCACTCTTGCATCGAGGCTCAGTGATTCTTTCCAGAATAAAGCAGAGGTAGACTCAGTAATTTGAACATTAGGGTCATTAAATTACTTGAGATATAAAGTGTAACACTTACGAGCTTCGACTAACATCATCCAATGGTGCTTGAAGTAATGAGCCTGGCCCAACCTACAAAATGCCTCAGTAAAATGAGAGAATAATCAATCTAAAAGGGGGTCCATTAAAATACGTTCTTAGGTTCTCTGATCAGGTTACCTTGAATAGTACAGCATCGAAGTACATTAATTATTTAAAAAATTCAATTCATCAAAACAAATAAAATTAATGACCTTCATATTCCAGATCAATATCAGCTGAACCATTAAAAAGATATCAAAGGAATATTACTAAATGATAATTTTTGGCTTGCATCTTGCTTCATTGAAATCATATACAACGACGCATTATGCACTCATTTACTCAACACATTCATAAACAAATGTAATACTTACAGTTATGTTGTAGAACAAAGCTAGTAATAGTCTCTGGGCTCGAATTATGTCACCATGGCCAGTTAATTTCAGCAGTCCTTGACCATATAAACCCAAGTTTGTAGTTGAGCCAATAACTGAATTTTCCTACGACCACAATCATAACAAATATAATGTACAATATTGATACTACTTTTAGTATCACTGGTACACTGTTCCTGCAAACTTACCCGCAGTACAATGAGATTTCTAATTTCAAGAACAGACGTCGTAGTCATAGAATCTTCACCACCATCAATTTGAATCTTTGAGTTCCACATAAGCAGCATCTTTACGGAGATCCTAAATGCGCCATAAACCTACATGTGGAACGCCGTCATGAAATCCTTGAAAAACGAGAGACAATCTAAGACTTGACAAATTTTGCAGTGCTAATAAACAGAAATCTAACGGTCCATATTCTTCAGCACTAACGTTTAAATGCAAAGATTGATGCATCTCAGCTTCATTTAGGGGTCTGACCAATTATTCAAAAATAGAAACCAAGGGTAATTTAATGTGCTTCCTTGACTGGTTAAGGCAGACACTCTCCACTTTGGTTTACAGCAATGGATGTACCTTGATTGTGGAATCACTCATCAAAACTTCTTCAGCAACGAGCTCAAATTCTGATTCAGAACTGTGGTATAAACCAAAAATGATGCTGCCTCCAGAAACTAGCTGAATTTGCCCTCTCACCTTAATACCCAAATGCAGAAGTATCAGTTCTTTTGCTCTGGATATAAATACTACAATGTTTGAAAGACAGGTATGATACGAGCATGCAAAAGAAGATTCTACACAAGCGAAATGATGGCAAGAAAGGTCTCGTTACTGTTAATATATTGCAAGAAGAAGCCCAAATTCAAGTTACCAAGGTTCTAATGTGCCAATAAATCATATTCCCATTACTCCATATATTTGCTATGCCCCACAAGAACTATAAGAAAATCGTTCCTAGTCTCAGTGTTCATTATGCAATCTGCAACAAAACAAGTGACCTTAAATGGGAGATTAATAATCGTGTTGGGCGTAATCCTCAGCAACTTCCAAACTGACCGGTCCGAGTAACATAATATGGACTCTGTATATTGTTCAAATGTACATATAGGATGCAATATTGTACAGTTAAATATACAGAAAAGAGAATAATAATAACTCTGAAAGGGGAAAAAATAAGATTTAAGACCACTAGAGGACAAGCTTACCTGAACTCTTGTCCAAAGCAAAGGAACCAATGCTATTGCCTGATTCTCCACATAAACATCTGACCATAGAGGGCTAGTAGGAAAGTCGAGCAAAGGAGTCTCCGTGTCTGTAGTGTAATTGTAATTACTTACTCTCAGCCTCCTTAAACTTGCATCAAAGTACGTTCCTGCGCCTCCAGCATTCTTTGGGCAGCCTTGACTAAAACCACCTGAAAATCCCCCATATTTTAAAACAAAATAAGAGACAGCAAGTACAATACATCATTTGATCTTAAATCACACAATGCCACACATTCAGAACTTCTAAATGAGGTTCATCATTCTCATCAGTACGTTAGCTGTAATCTCACTAAAGAACTGGATCTACAGTACATTAGTCACTGGAATATGCTTGACATCATTTGAAGACCTCAGAACTATTATAGCCTATTTGAGCTGATAAATTGACACAGGAAACCCACATAACTATGTTTCAAAGTCAAATGGTTCGCTCCACCTATTTGCCTGTTTTTCTTAGTATCAATTTATCGAAACAGTACAGCAGCTGTCAATGAGTTCCATCTTTTGCGTCTCTATTTAGAAAATCATGACATCAACTAGATTCCCTGGCTTGCTTCTCTGTCTACTTCCTAGAGTTTTATGCTAGATGGTCGAAGTTTGTTATTTCAAGAACTGATAAGTGTAATAAAGTGAGAGAGAATCGTTTGACGAACCTTGAGCAGTAATTAGTATGTCTTCTTGTATGCCGTAGCAATCTATCGATATCCTTCCACCTCCACCACCACCCCATCCCCTCCCACCTGCAGCACTTATGGATCCAAAACCTTTCCTGTTTGATGTCATAAAGTTAAGCGTTAGAAAGCTACATATAGACCATAAGACGATCTGATAGAACTATCCTCAGTGATTGTTTGAGTTCTTTACATTATTTATGGAAAATATACTACCAGTGCCAACTGTATCAACTCTGTTGATATATAAATGCTAGCAAAAAAAGGTACAAAATTTGAAAATCAAGGGAATGATATACCCACAGCTTTAGAGCTACAACGATGATACTTCCACCAGAACCACCACCTCCTTCTTTCCCCCCGTCCCCTCCTTCGGCAGTCAGCGCCCCATTCAAAGTAATTGTATCATTTACCACGATTTTTACACGGCCACCACCTTTCCCTTCGGAGTTTTTCAAAAATGGTGAATGGCCTCCTTTACTCCCATAACTCCACGGAGATGATAAAGATGACCAAGCATAAACATCACCGCCCCAATACGTAGTCTTGTTATGTTTATAACAGTTAGCCCCACGGCCACCATGCCCTCCACCAGCTCTGTCATCTCCTGATGGTGTACCAGTGGTTTGAGTAGGGGGTGGTCCACCCAAGGACGTGGTGTTTATGGATGAATTATACTCCAAACTCAGGTTGGCAGCAGCTATGACAACTGTACCCCCGACAACAACAGCATTGCGACCAAATTTAACAGTTCCAGATAGGTTAAAAGTTATTGAGCAGCCTTCATGAGGACAGACGATACTAGTATCCGGAAGAATCTCAAGGTTCCCTGTACCATGCACAAAAATATCGGAGCTCAAGTACAAATTTGAATTTAGCAGGCAGGTGCGGTTGAATGATCCAACACCTTTCAGGTCCTCACAAGATATGGAAGATGGCGGAGCATCTGTTGGGAATGTGGTATTGTTATCACCCACAAAATGAAGTGAATCAGAGAAAGGAAGTGCTGACTTTCTTGATAAATGGATACTAACAGCGTGGTCCCCAAAACTACCCGACAAAGCAGCAGAAACTTCACGCCCCAAGAAAATGCAACTAATAATGAACCCAATCATTCCTACTGAAGGCATCACAACAAACCAGCTCGTAACTTATCAATCTGCATATCATACATGCAGAATGACATACATCTCAGTTTAACTCTCGCAGTACTTAGAACTTCAAGCCCACCGCGAAAATTGAACCTTCTCAATGTATCATCGGATCTTCAGTCTCTGGTTTGGAAACATAAATGCGTCCTCTGATGATATCGTCCTTGAAGGGAAAATGTATACACAAATCCTGCCTTTATGAAAAAAAATATTTACATCAGACTTGCAATAAAACAAAGATTATACAACAGTATACAACTCCCAAGACCAAGACAGACGCATTGGAAGCAATCAGCCTTTTTATGTTGAGTGCTTTACAAACCAAAGCCCCAAAACCTAACACATTCACACTTTTTTGAGTACTCTACAAACCGTTTCGTATATAAAGATTCAGAAAAGAAACGTACGGGAGCACAAATCGACAAATGATCGAAGTAGGGATGACTGGATAGATCGAGAAATCGAAAACAGGCAGAAATTAATCAAAGAGCACAATCAACGATAGACGAGTAGAGGAGCTTACTTTCGCTTTCGATCGAGTGAGAAAGAAGAAGAAATCAGTCAACAATTCGACTGGAATCTCAGAAATCGCAATCAATTTCAATAAAATAAAATAAAATAAATGAAATTATTTTATATACCTGTGCGTGCATGTCAATCGTTAATCGTTGGAGAGAGAATGTTTGTTTATCTTTTTTTTGAATATCGAAAAATCAGGAAGAGAAGCTGCGTGACTTATGTCTGCTTAGCTGGAGTCCATGTTGCAGAACGATGTCGTTTCGTTGTTAAAGTGTGCGTCGGCTGTGGGCCCTATTTGGGGGAAAGAAGATAATTTGGAGATGCTTCTTCTTGTTCACGACCAGATTCATATTTCCCCATACTATGACAGCTGGGAGGGAATGTGAGACATCAATCGATTGAAGTAATGGCAGCCATGCCCTTAAAGTGAAAGGTATATATGTCCTTCAGCAATGGTTCAATGATGCTGAGAAACAATGCAAGATATTTGTGCTATCCTAAATGATATGTTGCAACTTGTATCTAGTATGCAATGCAACTCATTCTGCCTGCCTAGTTCAAATCATTCTCTGAGTCCGAGATCAAAACTTGTAGCTTCTATAGTTTGATTAGAGATGGTTTTCAACAGTCAAGACAACGTCGTTTATACAATGGACCGAAATGACGAGGAGTCATAGAAATCAACAAATGAATCAGTCATTGCTTGTAAAAGAACAGTCTATACTACAGATACACTATACAACTTGCATTGGTGGCATTCAGCGGGTATATTAAAGACAGCCTTGCAAAGTACATATATCCCTTGAGCGTCTTGTCACTACTGGTTAGTGGTTATACAGGAACTCGTTTACCTCTGTATCGATCAAGGAACTGAGATCAAATTGAAGAGGAGCATTAAATTTTGACTACGGCATAAACAAATAAAAAGAACCCCATAATAAGTCCACCAGTGACAGCACTTAGCAGATATATCAGCACTATCCCGTGATAATCCACATTTGACGCAAGAGAAACGAGGAAGTAGTTAACCTACACAGGCATCTATAATAGAAAAGCTCAATGCAATCTATTCAAGGTTCCATTTCACAATTATCTGGCCAGCCTCTAGTCTCAATTGACACATCAAATGAGCTCATCTAAACAAGTAATGGCATTCAACATCAGAATCATCTCATATTGTTTAGTTTGAGTGCACAACCACATTAAGCCACTATCATTTTTGCAAGTCACTTCACCTTCATTGCTTCATCAACTTTCAGAATACTTATATTTGGAATTTAAATTATGTTTTCTTATTATTAATCCTCGATCATAACAAGACAGATGTCAAAAGATGAAAAGAAGCATACCGATTTGATAAAGGGTTGCTGAAATATCCAACCAAGGACTGGTATCCGTTGCACAAAGACTGCAATTGTAGGCCAGAAGCCGCTGCAACAAAGATACAACACAACAATCAGACTACCAAAATAGAATTTCATTTTGTTTGTTAATATGTACCAAACAACTATATGGTCAGACCTAAAAAGAACAATGAACCCATATGTCTCCAAAATCATGCCCATGATTGGCCATCCAATGATAACAAAGAAAAAGCCAACACCGAAACCAATTGTTCCCTGAGAAATCAACAATGGCCACCAAGCCGGCATTAGGGATTTAGGAAAGAAATTGAAATGTGAATATATCGATTTCAACGCATCCAAGGAAAATGCTAAAGAAAGTACTCTGAAATATGACCTTGAAATTCTGCCGCTTCATGAAAAATTGCACAGTAGACTTTGGCCCTATTGTCAAAGCCATCCCGGAGAAGAAGAGAATCTGATTTGCCACGCATACGGCACAGTTTAACAAGTTTATACAAGCAGATATGAAAGCAAGTATAAATTGTTGAGAAATGAAGCTAAAGTAATCTTTACTCACATTTCCCATTGCAATCAGACCCTTGTCAAACAAGAAAACAATGCCCAAGAAAGAGAAGAATACTCCAAACGCTGTCAATCCTAGCCCAATCTCTGCTCGGATGGCAATTACATGTTATCATGAAAATTAGAATAAAAAACACAATAAGAGCACATACGCATGATATTTAACATCCACCTTTGACCTTATCGGGAAGGGTCATGTTCAAACACATCATGAACAGAATTTAGTGAATTGTGGTAAATATGTGTTCAGAACCAACAATTATCAAACCCAGCCACTGAACACAAGCACCAACTGCACGACTTCTCATATGGTCATACAATCCTGTCATCAATACCCTTCTAAAGATTTAAAAGTTTAATGATAAAACTGGAACTTCATATCAGTATAGTCATCAGTCATCACTAATAAACCAGCTGTAAGTGGAAGAAGCTAACTGGAAGTTGACTCAATCTACCATTTCATACAGCAAAATCATCACTAGTAGCCACTAAATAACCATTATTCTACTAATCAACAACTTCACTACTATGCAATGAATTCAAAGGTTTATCTAAATCACTGATAAAAACAACATAACAAGTAATATCAACAGGCACTTCCACTCACTCTTTCGGTCATTCATTTCAAAGGAAACCATACCGCCAACTGCACACTACTCCAATCACCTCACACCTCCTGCAAACACTTAAATCAAACAAAAAATATCAGAAACGTCAACAATTTAAAAACTGACAATTAACATCACATAATTTACCCAAATACAAATACAACAACATCAACATCAAACACAGCATACACTCCAGGGCTACACAGCCTCCACCGCCAACACAACACATCTACTCTTGGAAATCAAAACCCTAACTTATCCAACCTATTTACTCAACGACGTCACAACTCAACCGTTCATCAATCCGAAAACGACCTAACATGCTTCCCGAAGTCAACAAGCAAAGTATAACAATTGAGAACCAGCAGTCGGAACCAACCTGATCGTAATCGAGCGCGATAAATCACGAACAGCAGATCGCCGGATAATCGATTTGAATTTTCCGTCTAGATAATTTGAGTGCGAATAGAAAGATAACGCCATTTTACTTGGGCGTGTTGTTTTGGCTTTAATTTAATTTCTCAATTAATTTAAGTTAATTATCATATGGTTCTTGATTATAAATTTATTTATCATCTAGTTGTTAGTAAATTTTGTGTCATTTGAAATTGTTGACAATGACATACTTCCCATCAAAAACAAAAAGAAATTTGTTGACATACAGTTATAAACGTATTGCTTTCCGGATGATGATCTGATAGTTGAGGTTTCCGTAAATAATGCCTCAGTTTCAAGTTCAATTCGCGTTTATCTAAGGTCAAGAGGAATGGCTCAGTGGAGCACTCCCCTGCGACAAGAAGCGTCCAGGGTTTAAATTCTCACCTAACAGATACTAACACAAACATGAGCACCCAATCAAAAAATAAATTCACGTTTATCTCATTTTGTACCGACTTATAAACCCATCCATAAAAAAGAGAGTCGTTCAGGCGATTCGATACATTTAACAACATTAACATATTAGAGTAAGAAGTTGCTATAACCATTCAAATGTTTCATTTTGGTCATCCACATTTGCAAGCAGACTATTAGAAAGGAGAGTTACCATTTCTGCACTTTCTTGGCACAAAGAGTCACCAGCTAAGAAAGAGTGATATTTCCCTTCATGTGATAACCAGCTAAATCCTGGTACTTTGTGCACTCCTTTAACTCCCATCTCTTTTCTGAGTTTATGTTCTTCCAAATGATGCCCATTGGCCGAGTAGACTTTGCATAAGGCCACGTGGGCAGGTGCGTTCGAGGGGTCGAGGGAGAGGACTTCCTTTGCTGCACGGACGGCTATAGTAGAATTTTTGTTGCTGAATCCGCAGGCACCAAGCAATGCGCCCCATACGGTGAGACTTGGTTTAAACGGTAGGTTAAGAACTAGCTCTTCGGCTTCTTTGATTTTTCCTGCTCTGCCAAGGAGATTGATCATCGATATGTAATGCTCCACACCTGGCTCAATGGCGTAGAGTTCACTCATTTTTTTGAAGTAGAGTTTTCCTTTTTCGACCAGGCCTGAGTGGTTGCAAGCGGATAAAAGGGCTAAGAAGGTGGTGGAGCTTGGGAGGATTTCTGACTCCAGCATTGCGTCAAAGGCCTCGAATGCTTCAGTCGGACGACCATGGTTTGAGAATCCCATTATCATAGAATTCCAAGAGATTGAATCCCGCAGTATCATGCTTGAGAAAACCCTATACGCGTCATCCAACTCCCCGCACTTAGAGTACATCGATATGAACGAGTTTTCAACTAACAAACCCAACTGAGGCTCGGTTTTCATCAGCAGGGAATGAAGCTGTTTTCCTAAGTTTAAGTCCACCAGGGCGCCTGCAGCCCCGATTAGAGTAGCGTAAGTTGTGCTGAGAGGTGAGAACCCATTACGTCTCATTTCTGAAAACAAGTATGTAGCTTCTATGAAAAGCTCGTTCCGAATATGTCCTGATATCATCACAGTCCAAGCCACTTCATCCACATCAGGCATGTTATAGAAATAATCGCAAGCCTTTTGCACTTCTCCTGCATTGAAATACCCGTCTATCATCGAAGTCCACGAGACTTTATCTCGAACAGAAATCATGGTAAATACTATTTCTGCATGTTCCAACTCTCCATCGCGAATGTATCCATTGATCATAGTGTTATACGTTTTGACTGTACATCTATCCAAGTTAAGTTTAAAAATGTGATACGCAGGACCCATCATCCCAAGAGACGAATACATATGAATAAGGCCTCTACACAGTCTCCCATCGTGGTCTTCGTACTCCCAACAATTCACTATTAACTGTGCGTGTAATTGCCTACCAGGTTTTGAAAAGCCCAGACCAGCACAAGCGTACACTAGTGAAAGTAATGTCTCTTCATTCGGTCGAGCAGAAAACTCCCCTCTCATCCTAAAAAATACCAGCAGTGCCTCTTTATACCGACCATTCCACGCAAGCCCACCAATCATCGCAGTCCAGGAGACTGTGTTTCGCTCCGGCATTTTATGAAACAAATGATATGCCTCTTCTAAGTTTCCGGATTTACAATATCCGGCTACCATAGTCGTCCATGTGACCACATTCGGAGATTCCATTCGGTCAAACATACTCCTCGCTTCTTCCATTCTCCCATTTTCGATATATCCCGATATCATCACGTTCCAAGACACCGTACTCCGTTCAACCATTTGATCAAAACAGCCTCTAGCTTCATCCAACTCTCCATTCCTAATCAACCCAACAATCATTGAATTCCACGTTACAACATTGCTCTCAGGCATTGCCTCGAAAACCCTCCAAGCCTCATCAATCCTCCCCGCATCAGCCAACCCACAAACCATACACGTCCACGACACCACATCCCGCTCCGGCATATCATAAAAAAATCTCCAACCTTCACTCAACCTCCCACTCCTCACATACCCGGAAAGCAATGCATTACAACTTACAACATTCTTCTCCGGCATGACATCCAATAGAACCCTCGCTTCATCTACATACCCTAACTTTGAAAACCTCGATAGCAACGAAGTCCAAACAACCACTGGTCTGTTGGAGTCTCGGTCAAGCATTTCATCAAGCAGGTTGCGTGCATCTTCAAGCCTCCAGTTTCTAATACATTCCAGAATCCGAGCGTCCTGAAAACTGAGCCTCGGGCGCTGTGATAGGTTCGAAATGGAGTGCCGTACATCTAATCTTCCTAAAATCTTCCGAACAAGGAGATTTCCGACTCTCAAACGCCAGAATCTCATCAACTGTTCTTCAAAAATATTAAAGATTTTCCAATTGGAAAAACAGTTATAACATCTTTTATATATGTTGGACCGACCGTGAGGCCCAATTGATACAACAGGCACATTTTCAGCCCTGTAAGATATCCCTTGTTATGAAACAACGTCGTTTGGCCCCGTTCTCGTTCAAGAAAACGAAGTCGTTCCGGGAAGCGTGAAGACGAGTTTTGACGCGAGACGAGGCGCTGCCGTTTTGTTTCGCGCGTTTGGAGTCTTTGAGTTTGATCGAAGCGGGGTTGTTGCAGTTTTTGCCAGGTCTTCTTCCCCAAATGTTCAGCTTCTGCCCTAATTTGATACAAAGTGCAAATTCCCGAATCCAAGCTCCAATATCTCTTTTCGTTTCTTGCTTCCAATCGTGAAGGAAAATTCGAAAAAAGACTGACATATCAAGGCTTAAAGTTGCGCGGATTGTCTTCGTCCAGTAGCCGTGAAATATGGGCTCTTTTGTCGAGTCTCCGAAGCACCTCCGGCTGCCGGAAGTGAGCGGATTCGTCGTCTGGTTTTGCCGCGACTACTTGTAAGGGAAGTATTGCAGTTATAGTTGATTGTTTAAGCTATATTAGTTCTGAATTGTTTATTGATTCGATTTAATTTTGGGATTTTTGGGGCGTGCCACTGCCATTCTAGTGAATTGTTTAGGTCGAGACACCCCGGCCTGAGTCTCCTCAGATGTACGGTAGTCGTGATATTTCCCAAACTGCGCATCAATCTCTTTTGTCTCTGGATTAGGATCAATCTTTCAAGTTTTGTGACTTAATTCAGTTTAGCCCTAAAGTTAAACTTGTTTGATCAATTGGACTAATTGGATAGATAATCTCTATTTACACTTCGATCTAATTTTGGGATTTTTGGGGCGTGCCACTGCCAAGCCCTAATATTTCTAGTGAATTATTTAGGTCGAGACACCCCGACCTGAGTCTCCTCATATGTACGGTAGTCCTGATATTTCCCAAACTGCGCATCAATCTCTTTTGTCCATGGATTAGGATCAATCTTTCAAGTTTTGTGACTTAATTCTGTTTAGCCCTAAAATTTAACTTGTTTGCTCAATTGAACTAGTTGGATAGATCATCTTGATTTACATAGAAAATTATTTTATGAAGAGGTTTGGAGATTTTACCAAGGATTTTCGCATCTCAAAATCTTTCTGACGTTGTCTTGCATGCATCATTGCCTGTTCTTGATGGAAAATTTGGATCTTGGAAGGTATTGAAGAGGGGAGGTAAATATACATTGATGGCATTTTACTTTTAACTTATAGAGAATTTACTTGAAGTTCTGAGGCATACTTGGCCACCTTGTGTTAAATGTTGATTGAAATGTTAATCTTGCAGTTGTATTAGTATATTGCACCATATGTTTCTCCATTTTACAGATTCATAAACAACGGCATATCCCTGGTCAAAGCTTTGTTTACAAAATTTGGTTATTGAGTTACATAGATTGGTCATAATTTGAAATCATGTGGTAGTCCAAGCTATGTTTTCGTAATTTACCCTAACTTTTAGTACACTTTGAAACTCCGAATATTATTTTTGTGAGTTTGTATAATACGTACATTGTATACTACAAAAAATCGGCCAGACGAATCTAGTGGTGCATGACTTTCAGCTCAGCCATGATGTGGAGGGTGCCATAAATGAAATACTTGCTATGACTAGACATGAATTCTGCCCATGTTAAGTTCAGAAGGTTTGGAGAACCGAAAGCTCTCCCTCCCATGAATGAGCTTGTCGCCCAGCTTCTAGTTTCAAAGCCTTCTGTGGGATTTGTTCTTCAGAGAACTTGCAGTTAATAGGGCAAATCTTGAATTCATTCCCTTGTATCCCCAAATAAAGGCCAAAACATTGAAATGCATTTTGTTGATCCATAGCACACGTAGGAAACAAGTAAAAGGTCTGCATGTTGAAGAGCAAAGGTTGTGAGTAAACTGAAAGAGCTTAGCACATTCTTCATGTTTGAGGTCTAGGTACACCACACAATGAGTGATGCAGGAGCGTTTAAGGCTGCTAAATAGCAATTTAGCAGTTTAGTTTTTTAGTTTGTTATTTTAGTTTTTGTTTAGATTTGTTTTCCAATTTTAGTTTTTGTATTTTTCTATTTAAACCCTCAGAAACACATTTTTGATTTGAATAAAAACCGGATTCCATAGTTTTCGTTTGAGTTCACGCTTGTGAATTCGATCACTTATCCTAGATTTAGCTTTTACTATTCCTTTAGACATTCCGACTGCGTCACCGAGGTTTTGATAATTTGAACATTGTCACAGCAACCGGGATTAAGGTGTAGGCCATCCGTGCCTACTTTTTTGGAGACTAGATCATGAGAAAACCCGAGAATGATTCTGATTAAAGTCGGGGCAGTCAAGCAACTGCTTCCGCTTAGGGGCACTTAAGCAGGGAAACCGAATGAAATGGCAGAGTGAATGACAATGTACTTCAGCGCCAAGTCCATGACAGCATCGACACACGGAAATCATCATTGGCCAGCACTACCTCGAATCCGGCTAGAGGAAGATTTAGAACCTCTTCCGAACACGTAAGGGAACAAAACATCAATCAATTGTCAGCTAACTTCGAGTGAAAGCAAATGTCAATGAAACGTAAGTAATTTATTTGTAACAATCAATTTCAAATGCTTTAATATCTATTGTAAAGAGTAACGTATTGAGGTAAAGCGCAAATACATTATAATCTACTTCTTCAAGTCCCATCGCTTTATTGCTACTCAAAAGAAGCGGAGATGTGGAACATGAAAGTGCTAGTGACTATATTTGGATATATTGACACACATTGATACAACGATTTACAACAGTGGCATAGAGGAACTCACTTAGTTATGTCATTGTAGTGTGACATAATAAATTGTTTGGCGGCAAGAAGAAAAAGATTGTACATCATGTGCCATCAGCAAATTTGATGGGTATTAAGATTAAAGGTCCAAATATTAATGCTTAGTCTAGTTCAAATAGAAGTTCAAAGAAGATGACCCAAGAAGAAAGAGCTCAATCCAACGAAAAGATTTTTCTAAGAATTATGGAGAAGTGTAGAGGAGGGAGAAGAAGAGACATAGGTGTAGAGTTTTCTAGATGTACTATTTTTGGTCATTGGATCAAAATGATCATAGCCATTCATTTGGTGTATGTATTGGTATAAATAGGTGTGTCATGTAAGTGGTAAATCACTTACCACTCAAGTTCAAAGAGTGATCTCCACCACAAGTTAGATAGGCTTAGTGAGGGTTTCTTTTGTAAGAGTTTTCATTCAATAAAATTCTCATTGTATAAGTGAGTTTCTTAACAAGATCCTGGTATCGCAATGCAGAGTCGATAGTCATTTCCAATTCAACCATTATTTTGTTGCAGTATATCATACATGTAGAAACTTCAACCTTGTCGGCCATTATAAGCACATCCATCAGCGAATGTTCAGTGCTTGCCAACACAAAATTGATGTACATGAAGTGTAAAAGATCCATGAATGCTTGTTTTCTGTGTGAGAGAAATAAGAAATCAGTCAGCTCAAAACTGTCACAAAACTTATTTGATTTTGAAGATTAAGGATATGTTTTTCGAACCTGAAGCTTTGATTGTCAAAGTAACATGTGTTTGGCTAGACTCTAGCATTCCATTTGAAAATAGCTAGAAACAAGCAAATAATTACATTAGCAATGCTTGAAATAAGTATGAACAATAAAATGTCATATTTAATTGAACTGCACTAAACACTTTGAGAAAGAAGGAACTTGTTGCTGCTAATCATATAGAGCTGATGTGTATGTACTTGATCCTTTGAGCCGAGACTGAATACAAATCACAAACTAATTGATTGTATCAAAAAAAAATATCCTTGACTAATACAGATGCAAAAACAAAAACTTGTTACCTAATGTGGATGAGGGGATGCATTCATCATCTAAAAGTAACTCCTTAACCGTTTAATCAACTCTATGGGCTTCTTCCTCCTCATTAGCATCTCCATGATTCTGATTCTGGTTCTGATCCTCTTCTTCGAAGACAATAACTGCCATACATGAAAAAATAAATTAAACATGATCCAAAAATTGGTAGATTACAAATTTCAATCTAATCTTAAACATAACATCTAATATTGACAGGATCTTTAGAATAATTGATGTTCACATAAAATTAGTAGATGTAAAGAAACATACATCGATCCATTTATTGACTTTTAGCGTAGATATTTATCCCTCCTGGCATTAGACTCATAAATTCCCTATGTATACTCACACCATCAACGTGAGAAAGGTTGTGACGTGACGCTTTTAATTTAAAATAGATTAATAATTATTATTATTAAATGGTTATATTCATTGGGTCATATAAGTGATTCTTACATTCTCCAACTTGACCCATGGATCATAAATTTAATAATAATGATCATAATATGCATAATGTAAGCTAATCTATTGATAGATTGGTCAAAACATAATCAATACTAAGTAAGAGATTAATAAGGATCATTGCAGTAATACATAACTATGTATCACATTATTAATCTCACACTTAATATAATTCATAATGATACATGTATGATAATGGTCAACAGTAATGTCTTTATCAAAGACAAATCCTGTTTGTACTCAATAAAATAAAATAAAAAAGCCATGTATAATAATATCAAACAGGATGTATAATAACGAAAACAAATTACATTGAGCTCATAATATCAATATATCAAGAACACAATGACATAATGTTAACATATTTCAATAATACTCATTCTCTCGACATGCTCAGTATTCTGGCAAGGCTCAGCACATTTGTGGTTCTTCATTTGTGGCTCAACTCGCTTGTGATAGGGTCCGGACCGACAGTGACGACTGCCCGCATTGATGGTTGCATTTCACGCATTCATACATTACTGCATAAGATATTCTTGTGAAACTTGAAGTATATGACCAATCTATATAACTCAATAATCAAATCGATATCTCTTTCCTACCAAAGAAATTTATTTTTATTAAAAAAAATTGTATTTTCAATGATAAATAATTAATAATTCGTGTGCAGGACCCACCTCCACATACACTTTCCTGGTTAGTAAATACTCTCTCCGTCCCGATGTATTCACTAACCAGAAAATTACCTTATATCATCTGAGAACTGCAAACATTTTAGGAAAATATTTGTGCCCAAGTTTGCCAATCGTCAAATGTAAGAAATATGTGGGCTATATCCCATACTGAAAGATACTTATTTAGAATGCCATAAGCCAATCCCACAACATGACAAACCGGACCGGACGGGTCGGTCCAGGACCGGATCGGATTCGGGTCGGTCCACGGGTCATGTATTCAGAGATTTTCGGTCTTCGGGTCGGGTCGGTCCGGTCCGTTATTTTTCGGGTCGGTCCCGGTCCGGACCGAATAAAACCGGGTTTTTTAATTCTAATTCTAATTTTTATATTTCTATTTTCTATTCTATATTCTAAATTGTATTTCGTAATTCTATTCCTATTTCCTAACCCAGTAACCCTAAATCGCAAAGTCGAAGTTGAACTGCCGAAGCCTCGCAAAGTCGCATTCGCATATCCCAAATCCACAGCTCGCCCTCGTCGTTCGCAGTTATCAGTTCGCCGTTCACGTTCGCCGTGCGCAACTCCCAAATCCACAAACAAACGCCGAACTGCCGAACTCACGCTCGCCGAAACGCCGAAGTCACGCTCGCCGTTGACGTTCAGAAGCCAGTCGGCGAATGCCGAACTGCCGATTGCAAATACCAGTCGCCGAACTGCCGATTGCAAATACCAGTCGCCGAAGCCAGAAGCCAGTCGCTCAGTCACGGCCAATCCTACTTCGTAAGTTCGTATCCTAACCTTGACAATCACTAATCGGCAACCGGCTCATATTCTGTGCAGATTTAATTTGATTTCTGTGTTGAAATCTAAGGTAAGCCATTAAGATCACTAATATTGTACCTTACTGATGTAAACACATTTATATGTTATTCTACAACTTATAATCAATTACTACTTACTTGTTTTATGTTATTCTTGGCGACAGATTGTACAAGCACTCATTTGTGCTCAAGATTGGTTGCAATTACGAAAGAACTCCGATTCTGATTCGAGTAACAGTGACGACGGTAACATATATTCAAATTTCAGCAATAATCTTTATATTAGTTCCTGTGATGTGATATGATTATTGATTATTAATACTGTCTTTGTTGACTTGTAAATTGTTAGATGAGGATGATGAAGGCACATTTTGTGCTTGATAAGTGGACAGTCACTAGGCACATCTTACTGGGGTAAGAATTCAGCACAAAGGTATAAGACACTAGCTTAATTTGATGTTGTTATGCTGCTGCTGCTGGACAGTGAACATTATTTTTTTGATGTTGTTATGCTGCTGCAATTTTTTCATGTTTTGTTGCCAATGCCTGCTGCATTTTATGCTGCTGCCTGATGCATTTGTTCCATTACCATATGCATTTGTTGTTGCTGCTGCCTGCTGCTGCTGCATTGTTTTGTTTTGTTGCATTTGCTGCATTTTATGCTGCTGCCTGCTTAGCATTTGTTGCTGGATGTTGTTATGCCTGCTGGCTGCTACCTGCTGAAGTGCTGAGCATTTGTTATACTGCTGCTTGCTGCTGAACATTGTTTTCATGTTTTGTTTCGGCTGCTGCTGAACATTGTTTTGTTTGATGTGTTATAGGTTGATGAAAATGGAAGAGGCAGTGGAGTCTGTGGAGAAGCAATGAAAATGCAGAAAGAGAAGCATTCTTGTATCACTTTTGAGCTTGGAGAAGCATTATTTTCATGTCATTGAGTCACACTGTCACTTGTTTTTGAACATTGTCAATTAGGGACAATGAACATTGAACATTGTTACTGGAATGCTGAACCTGAACATTGTTTTCAGTTTATGTTTAACTACAAAACAATTGTCACTTAGAATGAATTAGAATTTGAATTAAGACAGGGTTTTTTTTTCAGGATTGAACATAAACATGTTTTCGGTTCGGTCCGGTTTCGGTCCGACCTGACCCGAATATATCCGGTCCGGTCCGGGTTTCGGTCCAAGTTTTCAAAAAAATTCGGTCTTTCGGTCCGGACCGGACCGTATATATTCGGGTCGGGTCGGTCCACGGTCCAAGTTTCAAAAAAAATTCGGTCCTTCGGTCCGGACCGACCCGTCAATTTCGGTCCGGTTCGGTCCGGTCCGGACCGGATGTGCATCCCTTTGACACTGATGTATTTGTCTTATAAATAATACAAATTGCATGCTGTCCTTCCTTTTTTTCTTCTAGTCTTTTGAGTTTTGAATATATGTCTAGATAAGGTGTTTATAGCCCTACAATAATGGAGCTGCCTTAATGATTTCATACCGAGAGGGACCATTTATATATATAGGTTGGAACACATTTTCAATATCTCAGCCTCAGCCATCCTCATGCCCACAACAATGGTTTGCTCCTCATTATTCACGGCTGTTTCTGCGATTCCTCTAACATGGCCTGTAGTAATTTTGTTCTTAGTCTGGTTGATAGCAAAGCTCTTGTTACGTGGTGGCAACAGACGAGAGTCGATTCCACCAGGTCCAAGACCATGGCCAGTGATAGGCAATCTCAACCTCATCGGCCAAATTCCCCACCAATCCCTCCACAAGCTTTCTGAAACTCATGGACCTTTGATGCAGCTAAAGTTTGGGTCGTCAAATGTTATTGTCACAAATTCACCTGACATGGCTAAAGAGTTCCTGAAAACACATGATTCCACCTTTGCTTCCAGGCCACAGCTTGCTGCTGGAAAGTATACGCTCTACAACTTTTCGGACATTACTTGGGCATCCTATGGTCCACACTGGCGCCAAGGGAGGAAAGTTTTCCTCACTCATCTTTTCAGCTCAAAAAGGTTGGATTCTTATGAATATATAAGAGTCGAGGAGATAAGAGATTTTCTCGCACGACTGTATGAATCAAGGGGACAGCGAGTTCGGATTAAGGACTATCTTTTTCGTACAAATCTTAGCATTATGACCAGAGTTGTGTTGGGCAAAAAGTACTACTCCAGTGACTTGGACTTGGAGCATCCAAAAGAAAAGTCTGCAGCAAATGAATCAACAGTGTCGCCAGAAGAGCTCCAGGAGATGTTGGAGGAGTTACTTTTACTGAATGGCGTGTTTGTCATCGGGGATTGGATTCCTTGGCTTGCTCGGTTAGACCTTGAAGGGTATGTGAGGAGGATGAAGAATTTGAGCAAAAGGTTTGATAAATTTCTTGAAACTGTAATACAGGAGCATAAGATGGCTAGAACCAGACATCAAAAGGAGGAAGAAAAAGATATGACGGACGTTCTCTTGGACCTTATCGATGATCCTGATGACCTTGAAGTGAAGTGGAGCAATGATAACATCAAAGGCTTCACACTGGTACCACCATACAATTTTTTTTTGATAGAGATTACAAGTTATACAAGATCAATACAACATCTTACAATGACACTATTTTGTACATTATATCTAACTGAAACACGAACCAATGTGTTGGCGTCTCATCTCATCCCATTTTTGATGCAAATTGAGACCAATAAATCTTCAACATCTCCTGCGAAGGGAGAAAAGCACTCCACCCACCTATTGTTAGGTTGGGGAGAAAATTCCTCATCTAAATTAGATGGGAATGGTGCATTCTGCATTGTGGGAATTGAACCTCTCACATCTGGTTACAAGGTCAAGAATTGAACCAACTTAAGTACAACCTCATGCGATACCATACATCTTTTGAATATAATTTTCTCTTTTTGACATAAGAGCTAAGCAAATGTACCACAGTTAATAGATCTTTTTTTTTTTACGAACAGGACTTGCTAGGAGGAGGTACTGATACTGCTGCAACTACCGTAGAATGGGCAATAACAGAGCTCATGAAAAATCCAGAGAAAATCAACCAGGCGAATGAGGAGCTTGACAGGATTATAGGCCAGGAGAGATGGGTGGAGGAAAAGGACATACCCGACCTCCCGTACCTCGACGCAATAATGAAGGAAACTATGAGACTTCATCCACCAGCCACATTACTCGCCCCGCATTTAGCCCTGGAAGACTGTCAAGTGAAACAATATCATATTTCTAAAGACACATTAGTCTTGATCAACGTATGGAGTATGGGTAGAGACCCGACAATTTGGGACTCCCCAGAAGAGTTCCGCCCAGAGAGATTCTTAAACAAGGCCATTGACATTAAGGGTCAGAATTTTGAGCTGTTGCCATTCGGATCAGGTCGTAGGATGTGCCCTGGATATAGCCTCGGGCTTAAGATGATCCAATCAAGCTTAGCTAACTTGCTGCATGGATTTAGCTGGTCGTTTCCGAAGGAACTGAAGCTGGAAGATCTGAACATGGATGAAATATATGGTCTCACAACTCCAAGAAAACACCCACTTGTTAACGTCTTGGAGCCTCGCCTTCCTGCTCACCTGTACAAGCACAACAATCCTTGTCCACCATGATCAGCATGTATGCATCTACCTCTGCTCATCTACTTTCATGTCCAGGTGCCTCTGTAAAATTTTAAGCTTGTAATATTTACATTTGATATTTCATAGCTTGGTATGGCACCTGCCTCCATGATCATCCTTTGTAGCTCTGCTCATACAGTTTCAGTTTTTTTTTTTTTTTTTTTGATTTCATACAGTTTCAGTTTCAGCTGCCTGTAGCTGAACTTAATGAATAAAATATTAAATAAATAAATTCTTGTTCTGTACTACGGTGTCGTTTCAGGCAGTTGTGCAGTCTGATTTGTGATTTGAAAGAGAAGCAGCACGCAGACAGCTTTTTTATTCTTGTTCTCAAATTCTCTAATGGAATCGAATACCAGAAAACGCCCAAAATCAAAATCTAAACCCTCACGGAGAAACCCTAGCTCATCATCGACGCTCTCGACTCTCGTATCGTTAACGGAGCCGTCGCCGAACTTCTTCCCGTCGAAATCGGATTTCTTGCGGCTCGTGACTGTCATCGCTATCGCAGCTTTGGTCGCCGTGGCTTGCAATTTTGTGTTTAGTGTTGTGAATCAGCAGCCGAGGCCGTTTTGCGACAGTGAGGTGGATTATGATGACTCAGCTTCAGGTATCGTCCATTTGTGTTTCATCATTAATTCATTATGGTTTTGGTCTGTCGTGAAGGAATAGTGTGTGTTGTGCTGTATTGCAGATTATTGTGAGCCTTGTCCGAGAAATGGTGAGTGTCACAATGGAGAATTGGAGTGTGCTAAGGGATACAGATTGATAGGGAGGTTATGTGTGGAAGATGGAGTTATTGCAGAAAAGGCTAAAAAGATTGTGAGTGAACGAATCTCTGTACCCATGAATCAAATTCTTCTGCCCTATCTTATGTCAAAATATTATTGTTATAGTCGAAGCATATATAGTTGCTAACAATACGTGTACGATCTTCATTGTGTAGTCAGAGTTGGTTGAGACTTTTGTATGTAAAGCAACTGCACGCTCTATGTGTGATGGCTCTGGGGCACATTGGGTTAGTCATGACTGTTAAAGAGATTTTTAGTTGCGTATTGCATATGTTTTTGCTTTTGGTTTCGATTTTCTGCTTGACAGTATTGTGGTGATGTAATGTGGTCTTTGTTGTACAGGTTAATGAAGAGGAAATGTGGAATAAACTTGACGAGACCAGGCTGGTGGAGATTTTAAGTATCGAGGAATCCCTTTTTCCACTTGCAAAACAAAAGGCCATACAATCAATCTACAATATTTTGGAGACAAAGAGAGATCTTGAAAGGTACGCCTTTTTTCTGAATAATGTATACTAGTAAAGTTTGTGTGTTTGTAAGCCTGCCCATGTAAGGAACTACAAACGTTATCTCTCCATTCTTTTATAGGGTTCAAGAGCTAAAATGCCCAGACTCATTAGCAGAAAAATATAAATCACATGGTTGTCGTATGCGAGAATGGTCATCTGAGCATGCATCTCTACTGATGCCAATTCTTTCCGCGGTATATCATTTGAACGAGAAGATTTATAGAAGCAAATATGTGTAGTATATGTTGAAGCACAGTGACCATGTTTGAGGTTTACAGCTTGTTGGGTGCACCTTAGTATTGCAAAAATTTCGTCGAAGAAAGCATTTAGCATCCAGAGCTGAAGAATTATACCAGCAGGTACAGCCAACTAAACCTTACATTAATGATTAATATCATATTTGCTGCAATTTGATCTAAAGTCCGCAATCCTTTCTTCATGTTCTTATTTTAGCCTCTCTTTTTTCAACTCATTGCCGAAAATGGTTAATTAACAATGCATAAGAGCCAACAACAACAACAACAAAAACAATTCATTAGAGCAATACCTCCTAGCTTTGTTTTTGTTGTCTTTAATCATTTCTTTCGTATTAGTTGACTAACAACATAATGGCGAACTCTTGATAGGTATGTGACACACTTGAAGAAAATGCACTGATGTCTAGAAACAATGATGGACATGTGGAACCATGGGTGGTTGCCTCTTGGCTCCGTGATCATCTTCTGCAGCCTCGAGAAAGGAGGGATTCAGAACTGTGGAAAAAGGTACCCAAATGTATCGGTTGTTTTATCTATGTTTTGGATAGTTGCTTACGGTGACCTTTTTCTTCTTCTTATGCTTATGTAGTTCCTGCATCAGCTGGCTAGGTCCATTTTTTACTAGATATACAATGAATTAACCTTGACAATGAATGCAGGTTGAAGAGTTGGTTCAGGAAGATTCTCGCTTAGATCGTTACCCCAAACTAGTAAAAGGGGAGGCAAAGGTGGTATGGGAGTGGCAAGGTATGAATGTTCACTCATCTTGCAAGTAACAGTGATAACCTATGTTTTCAATATTCCTAAGCTATACAAATAGTGTTGCTTGTTGCATATGAAAGTTTAATAAAAAAGTAAGCTCATACCTGTGCAAGAACTCACTTCAAGTACACTCCTATGTGCTCTGCAGTTGAAGGTGGCTCTCTGAGTTCTTCAAGGAAGAAAAGGGAAGGAATGGATGCGAAATCCACAATACCTCAGGAAGAAACCCCTGATCACCATTATTATAGTAAGATGAAGTCCCCTGGGCCTTTATTTGGATGATTGCCACACTCTTGACATCCACCACCATCACATCGTGTACTGTAAAACATATTTTGTGTATCCTCAGAGAATTCAAAGTTCATATATCCAATGCTCTATTTTTGTGACAACTTCACTCCATGCTACTGGCACATTTGAAACCCATTTAAAGAGTTGTGCAGGTTTTCCTTTCACATGGTCAGCCTCTTTGAAGGGCAGCAAAGAGAAGATGATGGAGGCATTCGTGAGGCGCCATCTTCTCAGTGGCTGGCAGTTGGATGTATTGTTCAACTTCATTTTTTGTCCATCCTCTGCTTGTTGATTTGCTATGATAGTCAAGGGTAATATTGTCATTTACTTTTGATACCGATATTTCAATCAGATAAATCAGAAATCGATCTGTACAGCTGGGGAGCCTGGGACAAATCATTAGCTCTTTCTATCTCTTCATGTTCCCAATTTCATTCCACCATCTCTCCCTCTCCCTGTTTTTGAAGCTAAACAATTTCAATCCCAATCTCCATACATCCAGTAAGTTCATCCTCGGATTCATATCCATCTAAATTTTATTGAACAAATTCATGCGTAAAATAAGGTAACCTTTTTCCTTCATTGTGTTTTCCTTGGTCAATTCGCTTCTGGGGGTTTGATTCCCTTGTTGCAAGTGTTGATCAACTTTTTTGGAAAGATGGGTTGTGGGAAAGTTTGCATCTTTGAGCTCCTTGATCAAAATTTGATAGCTATCTGCTTCTTTTCTTGAAAAGAATGTGCTTGTGAATGATTTGATTGGTATTTCTGACCAATTCTTGGAATTGGGATTTGGGGTTTTTCAGGGTTGCATGTTGTGACACATCCTTATTAGATTTGTGGCTAATTTTATGGGTTCTGACTGTGGGGTATTACATTGATGTTGTTGTATGTGAATGTGGAATTTTGGTAGGTAGGTAACTAATTGAAGAGGCAGATTGAGACTTGATATAGATTGTGGTTGAGAAGAGTTACTGCAGCCAGTTTTGAGAAATGTCTTGCAAAGGGTGTTTGGAGTGCTTGTTGAAGCTTCTCAACTTCTTGTTGACCCTCGTGGGTCTGGCCATGGTCGGATATGGGATCTATTTGTTTGTTGTGTACAAGCAATCTTCGAGTGTTACTTTGGGGATGCCCGACCATGTGGCTGAGTTCGGCCGTCCGCTCATGATGGTAGTGTCTCTGAACTCGAGCATTCTGGATGATTTGCCTAAAGCATGGTATGTTTTCTGCATGGTGTTCAGGCTCATCTTTCATTTCCGTTGTCAAAAGTTATGTCTGGGATATGAGTTATGACGTCTCACACTTTGCTCGAGTAGTTGGTCGAAATTGTTTTTTTTGGATCAAAGTTGGTCGAAATTGTTTTTTTTGGATCAAAGTTGGTCGAAATTGTTAACTATTGAGTTTTAACTGGTTGGAGGAATTACCAGAAGTCTTTAAGCATCTTCCAATGGAAAGATTAAATGGAGTCAGCCTATGTTTTATACAGAATAGGAATAGAAATAGCGCTTGACTGATTACTGTTTACCGCTGTCCATTTTACTTTTGCAGGTTCATATACTTGTTTATTGGAGTAGGGGCGCTTCTGTTTATCATATCCGTCTTTGGTTGCATAGGAGCAGCAACAAGAAATGGATGCTGTCTGACCTGTGTATCCTTCACTTTATGAAATTTATGGCAGAGCATGAATACAGAGTAATATTAGAAAGCTTTCTAGGGTGTCGTTTAACTTGTCATTAAACAAAGTAATTTCACGATCGCATTTCGGCTATGATTTTCCTTTACCTTGCACAGTATTCAGTACTAGTGATCCTGATAATCTTGGTACAACTGGGACTTGCTGGTTTCATCTACTTTGACAAGAGTTGGGAAGACGTTAGTGCTATGAACAATTTCGTTTTTCACGCTCTGGGTATTTATTTATTATTCAGCTTAGTATCTTATCATTTGCATGTGTGTTATCAATGGCAGGAGATACCAACTGATAAAACTGGAGACTTTGACATGATATACGACTTTCTCAAGAAGAACTGGAACATCGCTAAGTGGGTTGCTCTTGGGGCTGTAATATTGGAGGTACGGTGATTCCCGTCTCTACGTGGGTTGCTCATAAATGTTTGAGCCAATTAATGTACACAAATCGTTGGTGTTTTCCTTTTGATGAAATTACAGGCCCTGGTATTTTTACTCGCACTAATAGTAAGAGCCGCAAATAGACCAGATGATTATGATAGCGATGATGAGTTCATCAATGCAAGGCAAGGCGTAAGGCAGCCACTAATCAGGCCTGCACCTCCTGCGAATGGTGTTCCTGTAGCTGGCGCTACTGATCAACGGCCTAACAGAAATGATGCATGGAGTACACGGATGAGAGAAAAGGTATTATAAAGTCACAAATTTCACCATTTGCCAAATATGTATCCCGCCTTATCAAGTTTCAGAGCAAGGATTAAAATGGTCATGACATTGATAGTGAAGCATGGTTCTAGTATTATTATCAGAAAATCACTTGGTCATTACTTGTCTCCCCCACATTGAACTGTCAAACTGCCTTTAGGTTGTTTGTTTCTTTACCTGTTTTGAATCTTTTCATATGGTAAACAAATCATAACTTTCAGAACCTTGCATTGCATATTGATGTATCAGTGAAATGATTTAGTAGTAACGCTGATCTTTTTGTTTCTTCAAGTACGGACTTGATACATCTGAGTTCACATACAACCCGGCAGAAGCAGGCAGGTTCCAGCCAGTATCTGGACAGCCAACAGAAGAAAGAAGCCGCTGCACAATCATGTAAGGATCTCCAGTGTCAATATTCGTCATGATCAGAGTGAAGTAAAAAAATCAGCCCCACTCGTGGGAGTTAACTTGAGAAGTTTAAGTCAGGAAGAAAGAATACTGTAATATGTTAAGATTCTGAGACTTGCCCATGCCTTGCCCCTTCTCATGTATAAAATTGTAACATAAGCTCTGTGGAGGTCTAGTCAGTGTGTTTGAACTTTGATCCATTGAAATAATTATCAAACTGAGAAGAACTTTTCAGTAGCAGAAACTTGTTTTACTTGTTGAATTAGCCCAAAGCATTTGTTCCCTTGTTTTGAGCATGGCAATGGATTTGTTGTATTTTTTAGCTGTGAGAGCCTGGATAGAGCAGAAGGTCCATGTTTAGGTCTCCAGCCACCAAAGCCATGTTCAGGTCTCCAGCCATGAGGCCTGTACATGTCTGATTTGCTATGCCTCTTGCATAGAAAACCAAAACCAAAAACACAAGCTTGTCAACCATTTCTTTGTCCTTCCCTTAAATGGCCTACTGAGTAGGGATGCTCAAATTGGGACCAGACCAGATTTTACAGGTCGGTCCAAGACCGTAAAATTAAGATATTCGGCCGGTCCACTTTGCATAAAAAATTCGGTCCCAGTCCAATCCAAAATTTTGAAAAATTTCGGTCCATCGGTCCGGACCGATTATGCATCCCTACTGAGGTGACCCTTCCTATTGGATCAATTCTAGTTTTTGTCATATTTCTCTATACCCCCAACTGGCATTTCATTTTCCTTTGGAAATGATAAATTAGTTCGTAAATGGCCTACTGAGGTGACCTTCCGGCCTCCCTCTCTATGCACCGCTGCATTTTTGGAGGATAGTTCTACAAATGTTGTTGGATACTACCCAAAATCCAACAGGAAATTTCACTTTCAATCAGTTTCTCATACCTTGGAAGGATGCAGTGATGGAAGCACATCTGATTCATTAAAGCTTCCATGTATAAAATTTCAAGGAGCCGGTCCCTCTGATCCAGAGCATACGATTCACTTAACGCTAATAATGAAGCTTCAAGGAGCCACCACATTACATTTTTGTTTCCCTGTTAAGAAATGTGGATGGATGTTTTGTTCATAGGTGGCCAGTGGGATAATACCTCTCATTATCTTCTTCCTTGTTTCCTTTTGCCATCTTTGTCCAGAAACAGACCGAACAATGGTCGGCTAGCTCTCCAAATAAATCTATGGGAGACCATGCTTATGAATTTTCAGTTGGATTTTTATTCAAGAGGTTGCTGTGATAGGAGTCTCTCTTTCAGCATTTTGCTTCGGCTAGTCAATCCAATTAATGACCAAACTGATCCAGATGCCGCGGAGCAGTCTTTTAAAATTGATATGTTTGAGTTGTTCACGCTAATCCCTCTCTTGGAGTTGCCAAGCTAACTACATTTTTAACCTTGACAATTGTCCAGCAGATCATGGAAGGAATAAGTGCCGACCTTCTACAACCACAGTGTTCTTCACTTTAATTTCCGCAAAGAAAAGCCATACAAAAAGGAGTGTTCCTTTTTCCTAAAAATGAGATAAAATCAACTTGAGCATCATCATATTGGCCTCCTCAATCCTCACATTTACTGCCATCCAACAGACCTTTGATGCATTTATCAAAGTGGGTTTTTCCTTTTCTACTATTGTGCCTTAGGTAGTGCTTTCCCAGGGTCCACAGATGCATATGCGCATCTTCTCAATCTCAAGGTAGTGCTGTTCTGCTTCCCAGTGTCCAAAGACGCATATCTTCTCATTTTCATTAACTTACTGAATTGTATATTTCTTGAGCCACTCAACTGTAACACACGTCATTGCATATCCAAAGGGCAGCTCAGCTTCAGCCCATGCATGAGTTCACTGTTCACCTCACAGCTGTTCATTTTGCAGATCAGGATCATTGTCCAACGCGTCTACTATACTATTTAACCCTTTGATTGAATTCCTGCACAAAACAGATATGCTTTGATTACATAAACCTAATCAGTCAAATGGATGATATGAGTGCACCTAAACCTAATTATTAAATACAAACAAAAATAATTTAAGTGAAACACCCATAAAATGTTGGTGTTCTGAAAAGCCAGCAATTTGCATACATGCATTTGACCGATATTAGAAAACTTGGTGACAATCTTGACAAAAAAAAAAATCAGATTATTATATAGTGATTCAGTCACAGAATTCAATAATACTATGGGTGTTTTTTGCAGCGCCTTTCTCAGGGTACTTAAATCTCTTTAAGTGGTATATCATTCTAAAAGAAAACTGATGGCTGAAAGCTACATTTTTTTTATGGGTAAAAATTGTACAGAAATTGGACACTGACGAATCAATGACTCAATTCGGTACATAAGCTCCAATTGACGTCCAGGCCTACAAGGGCCACCCATCCTCATCATGAAAACTATCAAAGGTTGCGAGTCCATGCTTCAGAGCATGAACTAGCAACCTTTTCAGCTGGCTCTAAAACCCATGGTCATAACCGGGGAAATAGGACAGCTAGAAACAACTAATGCGACTATCACTCAGTCCGCAAGCGGCTGAGAATTACAAACTCATTCCGAAACCCGGCTGAGAATAGTCACTTATTGAAAGCTACATTTGAAAAAACAAATTTGTACAATTGTCCGTACCTGACAAGTTGAGGTGTTGAGCATCTGTCTTACCATAACCTCTCCTGTCGTTTCTGCTTGTGCTCACGATCCTTTTTGTTGCATTGCAGCATCACAATAAAAGAAAGGCGCCTTTGGATTTTCCTTTCCAATAATTTTTCTTTTTTGGATAGAATGTAGCCTAAATAAATAGGCAAATAGGCCGTTCACACTTAATGAGGATTCTGCCCACTAACTACTCTCTAAATTAATTACTTTATACCCATGGAATATGTAACCACCGTACACTCCCTTTGCTATAATTATATACTTGAGATTTTCATTTGAACCCCTTCATATATAGAAGTCATTCAGCAGCTTGAGCTTATCTCTGAAAATTGAAGTGAAGCCACTGGAAGCTCTTATACAAGTGCAGTGATGAGAACCAAAGGAGGAAAGCAGGTTTGTATGTGCATATATATGTTGGAGTTGCCACACAGAGAGATGATGTATGTATTTGTATGTTGTTGTGCAGTTGTTGATACTGATACATCTCTCTGCATATTAGGTATTATTCTGGCCTTCAACTGTGGTGAAGAAATGGTTGAATGTCAAACCCAAGGTGCATTATTTCAGTGAAGATGAGGCTGAGGCTGACACAGAAAGTGAGAGTGAAGAAGATGAGAGTATGCGGCTCTCTCATTCTCAAGTCTCAACACTTTTTTGCATTTCCATCTGGTCTGCTTGAATGATATTTGATGCAATTTTCATTCAGGCTATACTCCGAAACACCACATAAAGAGCTACAGTCAGGAACGTGTCCCCAGTCTGTGGGAGAAGCAGTTGGCTGCTCATGAAGATCCAGCCCCAGGCAAGTTGAAATATTACCATTTTGAAACTTTGGTTTCTACCATGCCTGAGGAGTTCCAGCAGTAACTTAAAGGATGAATCTAAATATCCCTTTTTCAGGTGTGCAGCTGAAGAGCCATGGTTCGGGACACAGGAGAAGCAAATCAGAAACTCTTCGGGCTCAGTACATAAACACCAAAGACGTTAGGTTTGTTGTGCATGACTGTACTTATGCATTCATCTGAAGACCAGGTCAATAGCTGCCCTGTTTGTACTCAAATATATGATCTCTGTGGTTCTTGCAGGGTGACAATAGGAACATGGAATGCCGGGGGGATACTTCCAGATACTGACCTTGAGATCGATGATTGGTTATGCATGGATGAGGATGACCCAGCAGATATCTACATTCTTGGGTTAGCAGCTACCACATTACTCAGTTTTTCTCACCTGGTTGTGTGCTTTTAGAGTTTTAGCTGATAGAAGGAATGAAGTTTGGTAGTTGGTTGTACAGTTCTTCAAAAACCAACCAGTCTTTTGACTTTTGCAGGTTTCAAGAGGTTGTTCCATTGAGCCCTGGAAATGTGTTTGGAGCAGAAGATAACAAACCCATCCCAAGATGGGAAGAAATAATCCGCAGAACACTGGACCGAATGTCAGAACCTGAAGAGATTCCCAAAAGTTACAGCGCTCCCCATTCTCCGGTTCTGAACACTTCTGCTTCAACTGAACTTGACGACGAGGATGATGCTACTTCTCTGGAGACTTTGAACAACCAGAGTGATGGTTACAGCTGTCTTAGTATGTTGGACTGGCCAGAACATTCGCTTGATACAGCCCCCATACTTTTATCTAACTCTACGTTGAGGCGAGCCATAAGCTGTTCAAATAGAATAAGGCCGAGACATGCAGATAACCCGATGTTTCAGAGTCCATTTAATGGAAAAAGAGCTCCAAAAAGAGTGCAACATAGTTCTGAGGATCTCATGGGATGGGCTCAGAAGCATGAACTTCTCGAAACACCTGATTCATCATATGATTCAGTAGACAGTTATCCTGAGGTGAGTGGAGCTTTTGTAGATATTCCAGAAACAATATATGAGAGTGAAGGCATAGATGAGTATTTGAAGTCTCATTCAAGATATGTGAGGATAGTCAGCAAGCAGATGGTTGGAATATATGTGTCAGTATGGGCTACGAGAGGCTTGAGGAGGCATATCAACAACATTAAAGTCTCACCAGTTGGGGTAGGACTTATGGGTTACATGGGAAATAAGGTAACACTTAAGCTGATTTCATGGTACTATGTCTTAAAAAAATCAAATTACCAGAAAATCCGCTAAACATTGGATATATTGCATACCTGCCTGGTGGATGCATATTTTAACTGATGCAGGGGTCGGTTTCTGTGAGCATGTCTCTTTATCAGTCTCGGATATGCTTCGTCTGTTCTCACCTGAGTTCAGGACAGAAGGAAGGTAATGAGCAAAAGCGCAACTATGATGTAAATGAAATATTTCGACGTACCCGTTTCTCTTCTGTCTTTGGTGCTGAACAACCACGAACGATTCCTTCTCACGAGTAAGCACTTTATTTAGAGTTTTATGCAAGGAAGATATTAGCATCATTGAATGAATCATAGGAACATTAGGTAAAAGGTTTCTCACACATTATTGATTTTCTTGAATGGGCTTTTAATCATCACCATCAGTCAGATCTTCTGGTTCGGGGATTTGAACTATCGCCTGAATATGTCAGATGCCCACGTGCGGAAGCTTGTAGCTGAAAAAAAGTGGGATGAACTTATGGACATCGACCAGGTGAGATTTTTTGCAACTTTAAGCATCTATAAACTTAACATAGGCAGACAAATTTATGTCAAACAGAATCTGCTAAATAGTAATATAGGCTAAACTAGCTATGGTTAAGCTTGTATGCCCAGACTCCTATTTACTCATGATTTTGCCTTCAATAATCACATATTGCAGCTAGGGAAAGAGCTTTGCAATGGTCATGTATTTGATGGATGGAAAGAAGGGCACATAGACTTTGCACCTACATACAAGTACGACTTCAACTCTGATCGATATGTTGGCACAAATCTAAAGGAAGGCGAAAAGAAAAGATCTCCAGCATGGTAATTGCTATATAACCAAAGATTTTTTTTATATCAATCAAGGATGAAAAATCAAAATAAGAAGAAAAGTTCATAAGAAAGCAGGTCAGGTATCCAATCTACCTTCATTAACTTGACTCGTGGTTATATTATGTAGGTGTGACCGCATACTTTGGCTTGGGAAAGGTATAAAGCAGTATTCCTACAAGCGTTCAGAGCTAAAACTTTCAGACCATCGGCCTGTAAGTTCAGAATTTATAGTTGAGGTTGAAGTCTTAAACCAACGGAAGCTACAGAGGGTTCTAAATTACAGCAATCTACCAATTGCCTTGACGAAGAAATAAAGTTAGATTTATAGGCAATAAAGTTTCAAGAACTGGAAATTATATTCCATTTTTACTGGTTACTTACACGTTACGATCAAGCTGCTCCTCGTGAGACCTTAAGAGTTCATCAATCCCAGTTGAGCAGAATGTTGCCCATCATATTCAGTCAAATGCCCAAGAAGCTGATACAGTAAAAAATGCATTGCAGCCACCAAAGGCATAAGCAGTAAGCGGTAACTCAATAAATGTACAGGCAGGCGGTATGAAACACGATCTTATACGCATCTGTGAAACATATGCTGATATATTCATACCAACCAATCTTCATGACATCTTTAGGACTTGCAACTCTTTAATGCCCAATTAAACGTCACAGTCGCCTATACATGGTGATGGTACCACATGTGTAAGGTCATCAAGTAGTTTTTGCATTTCTAAACCAACCCAAGTTTAACTCCACAAGCACAAAAACTTGCTCTTGCTTTTATTTCTTTTTTTCAAGTTGTAGTTTAGTTCGGTTAGTCTAGTTCCAATAAGTGACTATTCTCAGCCGGTTTTCGGATTGAGTGAGTTAATTTTTCTCAGCCGCTTGCGGACTGAGTTATAGTCGCATTAGTTTTTCTAGTTGCCATATTTCCCCGGTTCTGGCCAGGGGATATTAGTGGCTGTGATGATTTTATGACGAGGATGGGTTGGCCGTTCTAGGCCTGTGCGTCAAGTTGAGTATATGTACTGAATTGTGTCATTGCGTCGTCAATGTACTCTTTCTGTACAACTTTCCCATCAAAAAAATACATTGTGTTGTCTTTTTATAGTTTACTAACCCCTTAGAATGTTGCAACTGCTACATGATCTAACACGGCTTGTCACGCTAAAATAATAATATCCAATATCCAAATCAGGCAATGAAAAGCTGTAAACAAAGAGAAAGTGCCTCAACTTGCAGTGGGCATGCTATATACACTTAAAATAACATTTATGACAGTAAAAGCAAGATCAAACATATTCCAGAGACCACATTACGATAACATGATATGCCAAAATTGAATAAAATGATCAAATTCACACCTCTGTAATCACTTTTCCATATGTGCATCCAAGGATGACTTTCACATCATTCGACATCTGACATTTTTGTGTAACTTCCACATCTGAGACTTCACAATAGTTGCGACATATCAATTTCATTAGTTATCAGGATATTCCAGATCAAACCTGCACCATAACTAGCTTGTTTAAACAACAAAACTCCCTCAAAAACCCTAATTTCAAACCAAGTTAAACAGCAACAACCATTGAATGGAACAATATACAAGACATAATTAATCAAAGCAGCATCCATATCCCCATCTGCATGATGCGCATGAGTTTTGAAGTGGAGAGAATCGCTCCCGTGATCCAATCGGTCACCATCGTCTCCCGCCACTCGAAGATCGAATTAATTACCAGTTCCGGATTTTATACTTGAGTTCCGAATGCATGTTTATAAACAATAGGAGCCACTTGGATACTGTTCAAAAGATTAGGGTTCATTGTGTTCCTTTACCAAACAATTGGGATCCATTTTGATATATGCACAAAGTATGCGGCTTCATTTGCGCAAATATTAATAAATATAATCATTTTATTATAAGATTAATAATACAATGCAAAAGACATTTTTATAAAAAATATAAACTAATGAAAATTTCTGATTTGGTCATTTGGACGGATGCGATTAAATTTCGTTATCTGATTAATTTTTCGGTGACGAATTATAAAATATTCTTGACAAACTATTTCGTATTTTTTATTTCTCGGCGACGAATTATAAACCTGCCTCAACCGAACGCTCCCACGAACAACATAGCTTCTTTTTTTTGATAGAAAACAACATAGCTTTAGTATTGGTTCAATTGAACAATATAGTTAGAATGACGTTGTTTAAACACACAAAATAATCATGAATAAAGTGCAAGTGTATATAAAAAAGGTTGTCGATCCTTATGAAAATGCATTTTGTATAAATCTCAATGTGTTATAATACTGTCATTTCAGGTTGATTTTTTTTATAAAAATAATTGACAATGCAAACTTTGTGAACTATTGACTATTCTAATGTGATTCATAAAGACCGATTTCAAAAGTTCATCAATTCCTAATATATAAAAAAAGTTCATCAATTCAAATATTAACAATAAGGATGGGATGATAATACCGGAAAGGTATCATGCGAGAATCACCATAATTAGTAGAAAGTTAATTTCAAAATTGTTTTTTATAGTAAATGTATCATTTCATTGGAACGATATCGTTTAAAGACACGAAATGTCGTGAATAAAGTGTCAATAACAAAGATCATCCGATAGTTACGGAATACAATTCTCATAATTGTCGTATTTTGTTTTAATATTAATTTTCTACTAAAATTGATGAGAATGTTGCTAATTATTACTAGTTATTACGGACCGATGAATCTAATCAGATAAATATTATCGATAAGGATTGAATAGCAAGACGGTTTATGAAAATATAATTTAAAATAGATTAAAAAAATGCTATTCTATTTATTTATAATAAAATAATCTAATTTGGAACTGTAAAATATGATTAAATCAAATTGCATACTAAAATTTTCAAGTCCGGGCCATTATTTGCTTCATTTTGCTCACTCACATTTTCTTCACTGCCTCACTCTCTCGTCTGCTATCTCGGCGGCCGATCATCTCCACTCGGCATTTCCATCTTAATCGTGGCTGAAGTCTACACCCGATCGTGCGTATCTCTCTGCCTTCTTTTGTGATTTTCGGCGGTGTTTTTGTTTTCGTTGTAGTGTTTTTGATTTTAGGGTCTGTGTGTGTTAATGTGGATCACAATGAGCGTTTATAGGTTTCGGTTTGTGGAACGTGTTTGATTCTGTTTGTTAGGGTTTCATGTATGTATCTCTTCATTTTCAATTGTTTATTTGGTACGGAAGAGGGTTTGGGGGTTTTATGGCTTCATGGATTTGTGTACTGGATGAGCCACGATTTATGTACAGTTGGAATGCTGTGCCTGTCTGATGATCATTTCTGGTTATTTACCTGTTATTTTTTCTGCTGTTCTCATGGTTGTCGAGTTTTTTTTGTCTGTCTTGTTGCCAGCTTTTTTGTTTTTTTTTAATTCTCTTAATTCCAGTGTGTAAATGGGGCTTGTATGTGCAGTTTGATACCTAGATGTGTATGCTATATACATGATTGAGTGATGCATTTAAATGTTGTAGTGGTATCAGTTTGCCCCAAAGTAACCCTGGATATCATGTCATACAAACCTAGATAGGCTGTTCGGATAGAGTCATAAAAAGTTCCTTGCCGTAGTTATTGTCCATATTTGATAGAATTTGGTGTATCCGATATCCTTCAGTTGAATGACTATGTTATCGTTTCTTTTGAACTTGTCAGGTGTGCTGGTCTTATCTTTCGAATGCACCTGACTATTGAGTATTGACACTGTTCTTCTATTAAGTAGTTCATGGCTCATACATCTGCTTTTGATAACGTTCATTGCTTAAGTGTTGTCTATTTTTTTAATCTTTGTTGTTTATTGTGGTTTTTGAAACCTAAGAACATTACTGAGCTTAATTGTTAAAATGTATGCAGTTGTTTGCTTGCTGTCTAGTGACCAACAATGTATGTCCTCATTAGTCATTACTGATTGTTTGATGTGCCATATATGAGGATTAGTTCAGAGTAATGGCAACTTATTTGCTCAGTTAGCGTATCAAGGTCATTTGGGTTTGTTATTGTGCTCATTTACTTGGCCGGTTGGCCCTGCATTTATCAATAGTCCTGAAATTCTTGCAGCAAGCAATTACAGACCCACTTTTTTTTAAATATCCCAGATGAGTTCTAAAAAAGGCTTACCCACTCTTTTTTAAATCTCAGATGAGTTCTAAACGCTTCACTTCTGGATCTGCAAGCGCTTCAAATAATGGAAAGAATGTCGTTGAAGCGGTGAATCCTACTGTTGAGCAGTTGGGATATAGCTTGTCTGATGTGAAGTTAGACTCGGCGCCGGATGGTGAATGGGAAGTTTATACCAAAAAGTCAAAAGGGAGAGGTGTTGGTAGTACTGCAAATCGTTGGGGACCTCAAAGACAGGCTGCGCCAGGGAATGTTGGACGGGGAAATCGAAATACAACTGGAAGTGCTTGGCCAGTTGCGCCTGTTGATCCCCGAAGGCCCACTGGCAGGGGAACTGGAAGACAACAACCTTCAAACCATATACAGCCAAACAATTTCAGAGCCCCTACTGCAGTTCAAGCACCGCTTAAGAATGGATGTAATTGGGCCTCTGTTGCTAGTTCTGGCTTGGCGAAGGGACCATCTTATTCTGGAAATAATGGAAGTGATCCACATGTTGACATAGTTGATGTCAAGAGTGAAGATGATGACGATGATGCTCTTGATGACAGTGACGATGATCTGGCTAGTGATGAATTTGACTCGGATGTGAGTCAAAAAAGCCATGAAACGCGGAAGACTAATAGATGGTTCAAGAAGTTTTTCGAGAGCTTGGATGGTCTGACTCAGGAGGAAATTAATGAACCTGGAAGACAATGGCACTGCCCGGCTTGCCAAGGGGGACCTGGTGCGATTGATTGGTTCAGAGGACTGCAGCCTCTCATGACCCATGCCAAAACCAAGGGATCTAAAAGGGTAAAACTTCATAGAGAATTTGCTGACCTTCTTGATGAGGAGCTAGCCAGGAGAGGAACATCAGCTTATCCATCTGGTGAAGCATTTGGAAAGTGGAAAGGCCTGACTCAGAAAACAACTGATTATGCGATAGTCTGGCCTCCGATGGTGGTGGTAATGAACACCCAACTCGAGCAAGATGAAAAAGACAAGGTATGCTTTACTGCTAGCCATTGATAGAAAATATAGCTATTTCCCTTTTCATTTTAATTGACGTTGTTTATTTGTATGCAGTGGATTGGTATGGGAAATCTGGAGCTGCTTGATTACTTTCAAGATTATAAAGCGATCAAAGCCAGACATTCATATGGCCCGCAAGGACATCGTGGAATGAGTGTTCTGATTTTTGAGGGCACTGCTGTGGGCTACTCAGAGGCTGAACGGCTTCACAAACATTTTGAAGCGGAAGGAACTGATAGGGAAGCATGGGATCGTCGACGCGTCTTATTTTATCCTGGTGGACAGCGTCAGCTTTATGGCTTCCTTGCTACGAAAGAGGACTTGGATACTTTCAACAGGCACTGCCAAGGTCCTCTTCAAAATTAGACGATACTTGGTTTCTTTGTCATGCTATATGTGCTACTGATTAAAGTTTTCATTTTTAATTATTAGGTAAGACCAATCTGAAGTTTGACATGAGGTCACACCATGAGATGGTTGTGATCCCTTTGAAACAGATGAGTGAGGACAACCAACAGCTCATCTGGCTGAAGCACAAAGTCGCCAAAGAGCAGAGGCATTCAAAGGCTCTTGAGGAATCCTTTGGGATCGTTAGTGAAAAGCTTCGTCAGACAATGGAAGAAAACCGCATTGTCAGGCAGAGGACCAAATGGCAACATGAAGAATATCGGGAAGAGGTACGAATATAGTTTGGTAACCATTGTGTAATACTTGTGAATTCTGAGCAAATTAAATGCCTCTCATTTCTTTTGTGAGCCATTTTAGTACCATATTGGGAATTGCAATGCAATAATTACGGACTGTAAATTAATGTCGATGTTTGTATGGATATTAAATGGGAAGATGGTAGTTATCGATAACATGATCAGTCCATGAAAGGAGGTCATAGCTTAATGGTGATGGGAACCTTTAGAGTTTATGCATTATGTCTACTGGTGCTTGATCGTCCTTTGATCTCATTGGTGATGCTTCTAAATGCACAGATGGACTCTCAAGAAGCCTTTTACAAAGACCAAATGAAAGTCATTCATGAGGCCAGAGATGCTAGGGACGATAAGTTTGAAATGGAGCAGCAAGAGAAACGTGAGAAGGTGAAACAGCTGAATGCCTATCCCTCCATTAATGAAGATGCTAAAGCAAGGTAATATCTGCATGTTAATGTTCAAAAGCTTCATTTCTAGAGGGGCAAAAATGATATGCGACTCTTGCTAAATAATTTATAAGCTAAGCTTGTGAATATATAGCCTTAAATCGAACCCCAACAGAATTTCTCTTGGCTGATAACAGTATTATAACAATTAGCTGCCTTCCAATTTTCAAATATTCATACACACGCCTAGTGACTTAGGTTTACTTGAATTGCAACAGGGAGCACAAGATCCAAGAGTTCATCAAGTCACAAGAGTCCGAGATGGAGGAGTTTGTAGCAGAGAGGGACAGGCTGGGCAAGCTAATTGAGGCGAGAAAGGTAGAGATGAAGAAGAGGCACTGGGAGGAAGAAATGGAGCTTGAGAAGGACTATGATGCTGAACTCTCAGCTCTCATGGAGAAGTACACTCCAAAGGTTGATAATACAGCCTGAGGATGAACATTTCTAATGCAACACATGACCTAGCAGATTCTGCTTCAGGCTACATTAAAAGTTGGGACAGAAGAGAATAATAGACTTTTTTACTCTTGTTGCCAGATTATTACTAGTTATTACTGATCGATGAATCTAATCAGAAAACTATTATTGATAAGGATTTAATAGTAAGACTGTTTATGAAAATATATTTTAAAATAGATATATATATATAAAAATGATACTGTATTACTTAATTAATTTATAATAAAATAATTGAATTTGGGAACTGTAAAATATGATTAAATCAAATTGCATACAAGTTTTCAAGTCCATCGTGTCATTCCTTGCTTCATTATTTGCTCACTCACATATTCTTCACTAATCACTATCTCACTCTCGTCTGCTATCTCGTACGATCGTCTCCAGTCAGACATTTCCGACTCAGCCTACACTCGATCGTGCGTATCTCTCTGCCTTCTTTTGTGTTTTTTTGATCTTTTAATTGTTAAATGTATGTATGAAGTTGTTTGCTTGGTGACTGGTGACCAAAAATGTATGTCATCATTACTGATTGTTTGATGTGCCATATATGAGATCTATTTCAGACAATAGCAACTTATTTGATCAGTGAGCGCATCAAGGTCATTTGGGTTTGTTATTCTGCTTGTTTACTTAGGCTCTGCATATATCAATAGTCCTGAAATTCTTGCAGCAAGCAAAGCAAGTACCAACCCACTCTTTTTTAATCTCAGATGAGTTCTAAAAAAGGCTTCACTTCTGGATCTGCAAGCGCTACAAATAATGGAAAGAATGTCGTTGAAGCGGTGAATCATACTGTTGAGCAGCTGGGCTATAGCTTGTCTGATGTGAAGTTAGACTCGGTGCCGGATGGTGAACGGGAAGTTTATACCAACAAGTCTAAAGGGAGAGGTGTTGGTAGTTCTGCAAACCGTTGGGGACCTCAAAGACAGGCTGCGCCAGGGAATGTTGGACGGGGAAATCGAAATACAACTGGATGTGCTTGGCCAGTTCCGCCTGTTGGAAGGTCCACTGGCAGGGGAACTGGAAGACAACAACCTCCGAACCAAATACAGCCTAACAATTACAGAGCCCCTACTGCAGTTCAAGCACCACTTAAGAGTGGATGTAATTGGGTGCCTGTTGCTAGTTCTGGTTTGTCAAAGGGACTATCTTATTCTGGAAATAATGGAAGTGATCCACATGTTGACATAGTTGATGTCAAGAGTGAAGATGATGACGATGATGCTCTTGATGACAGTGACGATGATCTGGCTAGTGATGAATTTGACTCGGATGTGAGTCAAAAAAGCCATGAAACGCGGAAGACTAATAGGTGGTTCAAGAAGTTTTTCGAGAACTTGGATGGTTTGACTCAGGAGGAAATTAATGATTCCGGAAAACCATGGCACTGCCCGGCTTGCCGAGGGGGACCTGGTGCGATTGATTGGTTCATAGGACTGCAGCCTCTCATGACCCATGCCAAAACCAAGGGATCTAGAAGGGTAAAACTTCATAGAGAATTGGCTGATCTTCTTGATGAGGAGCTATCCAGGAGAGGAACATCAGCTTATCCATCTGGTGAAGCATTTGGAAAGTGGAAAGGCCTGACTCAGAAAACAACTGATTCTGAGATAGTCTGGCCTCCGATGGTGGTGGTAATGAACACCCAACTCGAGAAAGATGAAAAAGACAAGGTATGCTTTACTGCTAGCCATTGATAGAAAATATGATTATTTCCCTTTTCATTTTAATTGACGCTTTTTTACTGGTATGCAGTGGATTGGTATGGGAAATCCGGAGCTGCTTGATTACTTTCAAGATTATAAAGCGATCAAACCCAGACATTCATATGGCCCGCAAGGACATCGTGGAATGAGTGTTCTGATTTTTGAGGGCACTGCTGTGGGCTACTCAGAGGCTGAACGGCTTCACAAACATTTTGAAGCGCAAGGAACTGGTTGGGAAGCATGGGATCGTCGACGGGCCTTATTTTATCCTGGTGGACAGCGTCAACTTTATGGCTTCCTGGCTACGAAAGAGGACTTGGATACTTTCAACATGCACAGCCAAGGTCCTCTTCAGAAGTAGATGATACTTGGTTTCTGTGGCTTGCAATGTGTGCTACAATTTAATGATTTCGTATTTAATTAACAGATAAGACCAAACTGAAGTTTGACATGAAGTCACACCATGAGATGGTTGTGATCCCTTTCAAACAAATGGGTGAGGACAACCAACAGCTCATCTGGCTGAAGCACAAAATCGCCAAAGAGCAAAGGCAATTAAAGGCTCTTGAGGAATCCTTTGTGTCCCTTAGTGAAAAGCTTCGACAGACAATGGAAGAAAACCGCATTGTCAGGCAGAGGATAAAATGGCAACATGAAGAATATCGGGAAGAGGTACGAATATAGTTTGGTAACCATTGTGCTATACTTGTGAATTCTGACCAAATTAAATGCCTCTCATTATTTGTGTGGGCCTCGCTTTCTTAGTACCATAATGGAAATTTCAATGCAAGACACATAGTTTCCTTCAGTATCAAATGTAAATTAAAGTCAATGTTTGTATGGATGTTAAATGGAAAGATGGTGGTTATTGATAACATGCTCAGTCTATGATGCAAAGAGTCATATCTTAATGGCGATGGGAACCTTTAGAGTTTATGCATTATGTCTACTGGTGCTTGATCGTCCTTTTATCTCATCCGTGATGCTTCTTAACGCAGATGGACTCTCAAGAAGCCTTTTACAAAGAGCAAATGAAAATCATTCATGTGGCCAGGGATGCTAGGGAAGATATGTTTGAAATGGAGCAGCAAGAGAAACGTGAGAAGGTGAAACAGCTGAATGGAGATCCCTCCATTAATGAAGATTCCAAAGCAAGGTAATGTCTACTTGTGAATGTTCAAATGTTTCATTTCTAGAGGAGCAAAAATGCTATGTGACTCTCGCTAAATACTTTATTAGTTAAGCTTGTGTATTTAGAGAAGCGTTCAAATGAGGAAGTGAACAGTAAATTGAGGCAGTGAGGCACGATCTGAGCCACACATTCAAACCCTCCGTGTTTTGTGGGCGCGCCACGTGTTCATTTGCGTTCACACTACTTTGTAGTGTGAACACAAATAGAGTTAGTGGGACACGTGGCTACGCCTCGTGCGTTTGACGGCCGAGATGGGTGGACAAGATTGTGCCTCACTGCCTCATTTTTACAATCTGGCCTCAACCGAACGTGTCCTGTGTATCTATACCTTTAATCGAAATCACAACATAATTTCTCTTGGCTAATAAAGTGATAAAAGAAAATTTTTGAGAAGCTGATAACACCATTATAACATTTTGTTGCCTATCAATTTTCAAATGTTCATATACATGCCTAGTTACTTATCTTCACTTGAATTGCAACAGGGAGCGCAAGATTCAAGAGTTCATAGAGTCACAAGACTCGGAAATGCAGGAGTTTGAAGCAGAGAGGGACAGACTGGGCAAGCTATTTGAGGCGAGAAAGGTAGAGATCTGGGAGTTAGAAATGAAACTTGAGAAAGACTATGATGCTGAACTCTCCGCTCTCATGGAGAAGTACACTCCAAAGGTTGATAACACAGCCTGAGGATGAACATTTCTAATGCAACACATGACTAGCAGATTCTACTACAGGCTACATTAAGTCATGACAGAAGAGAATAGACTTTTACTCTTGCCCCAAAATATTATCATGTGAACTGGGTTTTAAGTACTTGCTTTATGGCTGCATCAACGTTGTTAAAATTGCGTTTTAAAACGTAAAATCTGACAATTCTACGATTCTATATATGAAATTCGTGTCAAATCGTTGGTAAACTCGATTTTGAGTGAAATCAGGTGTTGAAACGATTTTACACAATTTTTTAACCGTCTAAATTCTTTAAAATCGTGATAAAAACTTACGATTTTGATTTTGTGCCTATTAATTTCATAGCCCAATTTGTTTTTTTGTTGTTGCTAAAAGCTGCTGGCAAAACTTCAGTTGGCGGGTCCCATAATGTTACTTTGTTTTTTGAACACGTCAATTCATATTAAAATTAAATATCATAATTCAAAATTTTATTTTTGCAATTTTAGAAATTTGTATAAGTAAGAAGTAAGATTGATAAAAAAATTTATTCAAATAAAAGATGTCTTTCTGAAGGGTTTAAATAGAAATAGTGCGGTTCAAGTACAAATCGACTTATATATAAAAATTACAAATCACATTTCGAGCTGACACGTGCCCCATTTAGTCGAAATCCCGAACAAATACATATAGGGGTATTATAGTCATTCCACATATCCTAATAATTTTATTTTCAATTTAGTCATCGAGTTGTTAATGATCCGACTTAAACTTAAAAATGATCAGACTTCAAAACATCAATGATCATACTTAAACAACAATGATCAGACTTAACCCAGCAATGATCAGACTTAAACAACAATGATCCGCCTTAAACCAGTAATGATCATACTTAAATCAGTAATGATCAGATTTAAAAAATAATGATCAGACTTAAACCAGTAATTATTAGACTTAAAAAATAATGATCAGACTTAAACTAGTAATGATCAGACTTAAAAAATAACGATCAGATTTATTGTGTTATTGTAGTGTTGGGCGATTTCACGAATCAATTATACCATGCGTTTTCGGAATGTGTTAGGCTTTGCTTGCTGTTTGGTGTTTTTGTTTAGTAATGTCCAGATTGAATATTCATGTTACAGATTTCAAGCTTACTTATACTTCCACTATGTTAAATTTTGTATGCCCTATATAAATTTGTTAATGTTTGGTTTTTATGTGACAATGGTGGTACTGTATCATGGATTCATGGTCATGCTTTCTTTCAGATTGAGTATTCAATTTGATTCCAATGAGAAAGCAAAAGATATCGACTTGATGTGTTACAGCGAAATGGTAGAAAGAAACTTAGCATTGCCTCTTTTTTGTTTGTCTTAGAAATGAGAGTAAACTTGGAGTCGAAACTGTTTGCGATACTAGACGGTCCAGTAGGAAGGCTCGAGCATTTCTATTGAAGAATCTAAAGATTCGGTCGATCATTCACTAATGTCAACCATTCCTATTTTACATAATACCCGTCACCGGAACAAAAAGGGTTCTCGCTCTTCGAGTCGAGCATGCCCTACAAAGAAAGACTCAAACTATGTTTGGGTTTATCCTTGTATTTTGTTTTGTTTTTTCCTTTTTTTCAATAAAATTGTTTTTCCTTTAAAAAGGAGAGTAAACTTGCAGTTGCAGTTATTTAATGGAAACATTTTCTTAATAGGACCGTTTCTGGAACGTGTAGCGCCACTTAAAGTGACTCCCTTGATAAAGTCTGTGCGAAGGCTAAGGCCTAGGATAATTTAGTTTGAAGGACCATTATGAATATTATTATTTTTGATTAAGTTGCCAACGGCAAGTACAAATTGCCCAAATGGGCCCAGCTAAGCCCGGCCGCCTGGTCGAGGCAGACGACTTTACAACGAGATATCGAGTAGTGGACCCTTAAGGAAAAGTTCAGGTCGAAGCCTAAAAGTTTCGGCCGAAACCGACAAGTTCAGGCCGAAGCCTAAAAGTTCAGGCCTAAGCCGACAACTTAACCAGACAACTAACTAAAAACTACTAAACCCTACAAACTAAAACAATTAACCTAAACTTTAAAACTAATCTACCACTAGGCTACACCTACAACAGCTAAAACCTAAATCCCAAAACAATCACCGGCAAACAACCATTATGAATATGATCCGGCACATGTGCACTTGGGGTACTAGGAGAAACTGATTGATTGTGTCATTAATGGGATTAGAGCTCAGCTCTAATAATGCATATAGTTATCAATGGCTATAAAGCTAGATACTACGCCGTATTGTAGGATGCTTTCACATGTGTCTTTAACCTCTGTCTGAATATATGAGTTTAATTAGCAGTCGTTTTGGCCTTGTGGTGCATATTACTTACTATTCAATAAATGATCTGGTGGGATGTGGTTCTCAGCTACACCTTTAAATCGAGAATTTTCATTGATGCAAATGTTTTAATGATAGAATTAGGGTTCATAAGGAGCGCTGGTTGCAGGTTTTAATTTTGGTAATTATGGTCTTGTTAGTTTTGGTTGTCGTCACACGTTTGTTGAGTGACTTTGTTGTGGGTGTGCGGATCTCCTAATGCCATTTGCTCTTGTATGACCTTTAATTTGGCCAATCTTTTGCAATCGATCAACAACAACAACAAAAATACATGACTATTTTCTTATAATATATTTGGAAATAATTTTATTATTAATCACGGTTGACATGATGAAAACATATATAAAAATGACATTTAATAAAATGTCCAACAATCAACCTGCTTCGTATCCCAAATACGTCGACAATATTTTGTAGGATAAACATCGATTTGACATGGAATATGACATTCGGTAGAGTCACGCCTAAAATCATACGCCATGAAGCGTCGCCCCTTAGTAGCGGCATCAGATGAAATGATACATTCAAACTTAGAACGTCCGATATTATTGGGAAGAAATACATACGAATGAATCTCTGCTATCTTATAATTAAATCCACCTTTATTCATACCATCTAAAGAACAATCCACACGAATAGATGTAAGTATTTGATTACTGATCAAAAGTTGTTCATCAACCTGACCTTCAATAGCCAATACCCATGACAACACCACAGTTGCCATTGTCATCATCACTATCATATTCCCATTCCTTGGTACCATTTTTTTCTTTCGAGCTCGATATGCGTTTTTATAATCCCCTATTACATTTCTTTTATAGTAAATAAGTTTCACAAAATACAACTACACCCCTGCTTTTGTTCCTTATTATTTCAATACTTTTTTTTGATAAATCTTATTATTTCAATACTTGGAAACAAATGTTTGCTTAATTTGGAAACAAATTAAAATGTTTTCATTAATTTAATATTTTCATTAATTTAATATTTTCATTAACTGTTATATTAAAAAAGGAAAGAAAATACTAACTTTCCTTTAAAAGTTGCCCATGACAAAGGCAAAATTTTATTGAAATGTTTTTTTGTTGACAATTTAACATTTTCATTTATGTGCGATTAATTTGGAAACAAATTAAAATGTTTTCATTAATTTAATATTTTCATTAACTGTTATATTTAAATGAATAATTAACTGCGATTAAGAAGAGGGGAAAACGAAATATTTTCATTAGTTGCAATTTTTTTATTGTATACTCATCCAATTAAGAAACAAATTAAAATGAGTAATTAATTTGGACCGATAGCATTTTAACATTTTCATTAGTCGGGCTTGTTCACACTTTCTTACTCAAGTGTCATCAAGTAATTTTCCGATAAAAAAAAGATTGATAATTTCTTTGTGAAGTTTGTTTCCACATCACGACCCTAATTTGATTAGTTATAGCTATATAATTAAATTAAAAATAAAATATCTAATTTAGTTATATATGTATAGTGTGAGAAGTGCTCAAATGAGAATTCCTTATTTTTTCGAGAACTTGAGACTTCAATCTTCACATTCCAAAATGCAAGATGCATTTTCTAAAATGCATTTTGATTGTGACAAGTGTCACTTTTTTTACTTTGCTTTTTGGACATGTGTCATATGCAGATTCAAAGATGCATTATTATCTAATGGTAATTTTTGAGTTCTCGAATTTTTAAAGATTCTCAACCGAGCGCTCCTCTGTATAATGTTATAAAAGTATTTTAAATGTCAATTATATATTATTTTAATATAAGATAAATTCGGCTAGTAGAGTTTACGATTCGAGTCTACCAAAAATAAATTAAGATAAAAACTCGATTCTTACAACCTTACTTACATCACTTGATCGTCATCACATTGAAAATCGCGCCAGAAATACTGTGGCAAACTTATTACCCATATTTGGCGTTTGAGTGAGCACATCTGTAACAACTTCATGTTAAAAATGAGTCAAAATTGACAAGACTATGGTATCACTTTAATGAAACACTAGGGAAAAAAAATCAACCCATTTTACAGCGCTAAGTTGATGCATGTTTGTCTTCAAAATCTTCAAAACTAGATTAGTTTGTTTTTTTGTCTACTTTGCTTGCACTTGATGAAGCGCCGCCCACAGCTGACCGAACAGGGTCTGATGTGAGTTGGTTCTCGTCCTCAGTACCCTCGCCTCCGAATCCAAACTCATTGACACGCTTTTTGTCCACGGGATAAACCCACCTCTGATACAAATATATCAGAAATACCACATCTGCAAGACAAGATGTGCCACACATTAGGATGATGGAATAGAGCCATGTGAAGGTACTACCGTGGATCAACAATAAAATCCCGTGAGAACACAATCACGACAAAAATTGAAGAGTTAAAGGTGAAGGCTTCTAAGTTCTAACAAAACCAACTGGTCACTATAAGATCATCCATAAAGATTTCCACTTGCATTATAAAGCACTTCCATTAGCGTTCATGTGGCATGTTGAATTTTGCGTGCAGTTCAGATTGAGAAAGTAATGTTGGGACAAATATTCAATGAATGATTTTTTTGGAGGGAGCTTATACAACAATATCTTTAAACAAAAGAAAAGTAGGGTTGATGATGAAATCATACCGTCTCGGAAGACAGATAGCCGATGTAGCCATGGCATCTTTATAACAAATGCAAATAGATCATCGATAATGGTATTGAGAAACTTGTACGTCATTTGCCTCCAGGGCATGTGGGCCACAGACTTGAGCTTGTAATTGATGAATAACTGAGGGCACATTGTAATAAAACCTGAAAATATAAGAAAGGGATGAGAGAAGTACTTGTGAAAAGTAAGAGAAGGTTCGGGGCGCCCGGCTATCTAACATCTAATATTTTGAACACAGTACACTCGCATTCAACAATAATGTTTGTACTAAAAGCAAAACACCCAATGATACGATTATTATCCGCAAAGCTATGTTCCTTTCTGCATGCCATATTATACTGGTAATTCGAGTCTACTGGGTATTTTTCACACGTCTGCTTTGATGACACTTTATGAGACATGTTCGATAATCTTTAGTCACTGGGATGAGGGATCCCAACTTTTTTCCTGACCTCATCAAACATGTTATGAATTTGACAACAATAATCTAATGATTGATGCAAGTAAGAATAAAAGGTGTCTCACATACTCACACAACATCTTATAGAAAATGCTAATAAACAAGAATACACAAAAATAATTTGAACGAGAAGAGGGTTACTTACCAAACATGTAGACACAGCTGGTTAGTGAAGACAGGATCCACGAGTACCAACTCTTGTGGCGATCATACATGAGAGAGTATATGGAGGAGCACACAGCCAAGAAGCTGAGAACATAAGTCAAGTACTTCATAGCAATGTCATCGTACTCTTTGGTCTTATTGCTAGAATATGATTCCCGGTCTTTAAACCTCAACCTAGGTATTCTTCCAGATCTATCAATCTGCAAGCATGACAGAATTCAAAATACTTCCACTAACAGCATGACACAATTGTTCAATTGAAAAGTATAGATCATCTTGTTCGTCACTGCCAGTGGAAATCCTCAAAACAAATATAGGAAAATCTGTGTATGTATATATAATCATAGTGAGGGCAGTAGCAAGCACCTCTATGATCATGGCTTTTCCTATTTTCCAGAACTCGATGCAGCAACCAACTCCAGAGCTTGCAAGTATCATCCATGATGTATCATTGTCGAGTAGATAGAGAAAGATAATAAGTTGAGAGATGAAGTTCACAACTACAGATTTGGCTGATAGACCTTCCATGGATTTGTTTTTGTTCCAAAATTGGATATCTGCGACGGAGCAAATTGTATCAGTAAGCTGCAAGAGGATCAAATAAACATAATGTCAACGAGAAGATGAAATTCTTACCATTTTTGAAGGCCAAGAAGTCAAACAGTGAATGAAGTAAAGAGACAAACATGGTAATCACGAGGAGGTAAGGGTTCCCTTCCAGAAAAGCTCTCTGTTACAGATATCAGTACATCACAACTAGCAAGCGGGAGGTAGATACGAAATTTCAGGTTGCAATATATGCTGGCTGCAAATGAATGCGACTTGCTACAGATAAGTTAAATTATCTTGTTGTATAATTGTATCAATACCTTCATTTCGTCAGTCTCGCCTTCAAGCATGCTACCATAGCTGCGATGTACTTGGAATGATTGCTCAATCTGCAAGTATAGCTGCCACTTGGTCATGCTAATGGGGCTGACTTCTATATTCAGGGCCAATTCTTTGACAGTGTCATTCAACTGAATCAGCTTGTCTCTCAGCAACCAGAATTCATTGAAGAAGACAGTTGGGTAGTAGTTCCCTGTGCTTGGCTCCACATTTAAGTCTAGTCGAGCAAGTTAAGAAACCAATACTAGTTCTCTATTTCTCTGCATATTTCCTGAATATTTTTGTAAATACAGCCTCTTATGAATTAAATATCATAACTGAATTCCAGCCAACATGAAGACTCCCATTATCGAACACAGCACATACTATGGAGGCTACTGATTAACATGCAATATTGTGTGAACAAAACAATCGAACCACACTTTGTACAAACCACGCCGAATATGCTAAGAAAATTTGGTTTAATAATTCCCTATTTGTTTATTGTTAGAATTTAGTTCCTTAGAACAAACAACAATACATGCAACTTGTGGAGACAAACAAAAGGAATCATCTGAAGGATACGAGGAGCAATGTTTGGTGGAACTGCGTGTTGTGTATATCTGCAGAAGAATACAACATAAAGAAAATTAGCATACAGAACTTCAGTTAAATTTAGAATGATAAAACAAGTCTTTCTCACAGGACTAAAGAATACTAGGTCGAATAATAAAGATTTAGAGAGTGAAACCAACTCTAAGACAAAATGACTTGAAGTTTAATTTTGATTAGTTCCATCTGGTTGTTGTCAACAAAACGCAATAAGAGTGTAGACCTATTTCATACACTATGAATAGTTCACTGATTCGAATTTGACTACTGGAGTTGTTTTATGAGTCAATTAAATATAATGTAGGACGTGATAAAAAGGAAATGCTTTTTAACTGGAGATAATCCCTAAATACTGCTATATGGCCAAAGAAATGCCAAAAAGTACCTTGAAAAATCGTCAACCAAGTTGACTGTAACATTAGGTTTCCAGTACGAAACCCATTCAGGAGGACCCTCATCCTTAGAGTCAACTACAGACTCTTCACTGACCTGGGAAAGCAAGTATTTGGTGAAATGCAAACAGTAAAAAGAATGGTACAAACTCTGCAACTGCCACGAAATTTACTTTATTAATAAATCAGAATTCTAAGATAACCTTGTGGTCTTCTTCGGTGCCATCCTTACTTCCCAGTAGACTCTTCCTTTTGTCTGCTTTACGCTTTGGTAGGTAAATCACAATAGCTACAAATAAAATACCAGATTATTCAGCAACCATCACTAATACTTATTCAAGCCTTAAAATATACAGATGAAGTATGAACAATAGGAATATTCTTACGATGAGACACCCCAAAAGCAGCAAGTGGATCATATTCAGGATCACTGGGATCAGGGAGGTATCCAGAACGTGCAAAAAATACGTGTGCAAATAGACTGCCATTATTCTTCAACGCCTGCAATAAATATCATTTGTACCGTTAACCATCCAAACACCCTCTCAGACCGCCCATAAAACTGACAACAAAAAAGAGAGGAAACTAACACATCTTTAGCGAGTTTTCTCCTACCTCAGATGGATAGTACTTGGTGGAAAGAGTCCTGGTACTCTCCGGCTTCCAAACTGCGTAGGGAATGTTAGTCTCGTGCCAAATGAGAGCATTTTCATTTCCAAAATCATTGAACTTTTCATTATCAGAAACGTAAAACCACATATCCTGCACATCATAAAGGCAAAAACTTTTAGAAAATGAATAACATCATCACTCAGTATATTCTAATTTATTTTCTTCTTAGCCCAAGATGAATACTTCCTGAACTAAAACTTCATCACAAACAACCACGCAGTGTATCAAACTCAAAAAAAAAAACAAATATTTAACACGATCAGAGAACTCCAAACCAACAAAAAACATTAAAAAAACGAAGCAGCAGTCTGACCAGCAGTTCGCCCTTCTGGAACAAATTGGAGATCTGCACAACAGGTCCGCCAGTGGTCGGCGCAGGAGTCTTCGGAGAGAAGAATTTGGAAGCGAAGTACCAGAAAACCGCAATCCGAATTACTCCAGTGATGCTCTGACCGAATCCACCTTGCTGCTGCTGCTGCGCTGGTCTTCCTTCAGCACCACCTCCACCTGCTTGGATCTGTCCTCCTCCATCTGCTGCTGCCGGCGGCGGCGGCATGGTTGCGATTGAATTGTTCAAGATCCGATCGAAGATCGATTGTGATGTGAGAAGATATTTTTCTGAAGATGCGAATTACACAAAGTTGTTATTATAGTTTTGTTTAATCCTCCGATAAATCTTAGGTTTTTTTTACTTGCAAATTAAGAAAAAGTCATTTTGGAATTTTAATTTTTATGTGTTATATTTGTTATTTGTTTCACTTTTCGCATTTTTGTCATGTAATATTATTATTTTATGTTCAAAGATTATGTAAAAAGTTAATTTTTGATACAAAATATAAAGTTCGTTCAAAAATAATCTATAATTTGTCATTTTTGAGCCAAAAAATGAAAAAACAACATAATTTGTCACTAAAAAAATAAACAAAAAATCAGTATTTAATCTCGTCCATTCAAATCATAAGATCAAGTACTATGATTATTTTATACCAAAAAAACAACTTTGTACCTGATCCTTTTCCTCATATAATTATCATAGCTTCGAAGATGAATATTATTAGAACTTAAAAGCAATCAAGTATCAATATTTTCAATTTTCAATTAAATTACTTTCGAACAAATGTCTACATTTTCTCTAAGTATATAGCGAATAATGAACTTGATTACAGTTTGTACATCTTGTTCATCCATGGTGGCGAGGCAGCAAATTACAGATCGAACCGGAAAGATCCTGATCCGTCGCAAGGTTCTGAAGTACTTCATTGCTGATCTCCGCCCTGCATTCGAATCAGCAAAATTATAACAAGCCTTTTCCTTACAGTTTCAAATAAGTAAGATATTTCATTTTGCGGCATAGAATCGAAATCATTCAGCCAAACTTTCATGTCATCTGCATTTGCTTACTTTTGCAATAATTCTTTCATGTAACATGTCATTAACATAACTGAAGTACATAGCTCACTAATCGATAAAAGTTTCGAGTAAAGCTTTGCCAACAATAGCAAAAGCTAAAATTAGATATGAAACCTCAGCTATCTGTTTGGGGAGCACACAATAGGTGACAAGCTGAAAACGATTCGTAACGAATCAGCAAGTTGACGAGACAATTATAAACTTCGATACGACAACAAGTCAAAACAGTTTTTTTCCTAATTCATCATGTTACAGATTAACAGTTAGAATCTATTTGTCCGTTCTGGAAATTCTATGGCATTACCTTACTTTTTCGTAACTGTGTCTTTTCTTAGCCAATTTGTTTTCCTTATCTGTAGTAATCCCTCTTACCTTGTTCGTTCTTCAACTTCTTTATATTTGCTGTTTCCTCACCATTCGTGCAAAAGCCTTAAACTTTGATTACCAGTTCCTCGAACTCCTGCATAATTCATTTGTTTGCTGTTCGAGTCATAGTCTGCAGTCACCGAAGAGAAGACTTGCTTACCTGCAGGTGATTTTTTTGAAAAATTGTTTTGTCATATTCGTGTCTGTTAAATTAAAACTGTTATTATTTGAATGAAGATAGAGAAAAAAATCTGGTGCAGGGTCTGATTGATTCATGGATAGCACAGTAGCGAAGGGTCAAAACGCGATGAACGCAAAGCCCACGACTACATTTGTTCATGTAGACACAATCACATTTCGAGAAGTTGTGCAACGATTAACGGGTCACTCAGACAACCAGACAACAACAACAACAGCTAAAAATGACAAGATACCTCCAATGCAGAAGAAAGCAAATCCAAAACTCCATGAACGACGCAAGTGCTTGACAAAGCCCAAGCTGGAAATAGTGAAGCCAAGGTTTCACTACACAAGCACACAAATATCGCCTTCCTTTCCTGCAGGAGAAAATCTTCTGTTGCCCAGCCCTGTGACCCCGTCGACACTATTCTCCAAACTGACAATACTCGAACAAGAGCAGAAGAGGGAGTTAACGCAGGAGATTGACACAGAAGAAGAAGAAGCGAAGGCAATTAAACAACGAAAGTTTTACCTGCATCCTTCGCCTCGTTCCAAACCAGGATTTGTTGAGCCGGAGTTGCTGAACTTATTTCCTCTAACTTCTCCTAGAACTGAAGCTGAGGCATAGATTCTCCTCATCTTGAGCAGCTTGGACAACTCCACATATATCGTGAATTTGAAAGCAATTGCGCGTTTTGTGCTGCAAAATGAACAAACTCCCTAATCAGTAATCATACATAGATGCGTAGTAAATTATATCATACGACAAACACGCCTAATTTAGTTAACAAACACTTGATGATCCTGCGCTAAAAAGAAAGATACAAAATATACTTGATATTAAACAGTTTTGTAGTTTTTCTGTTCTTTCTTTTTATCGAATAAATTAATATTTGAGAAAAAGAAAAGTTAACAAACAATTCTTTACAAACCAACTGGTGACGGAAGCAGACTCGAGATCATACAAAAAGATATTTAAAAAACGACATTTTCACAATGATCTAACCAAAATGCATTCCAAATTTATTCGATCCGAAAAACAAAACTCCACACAGTCAAATTCAAAACCTGAAGAGCCGAGCAACGTAGCTGATGATGAAGCTGGTTTTAGACGCATTGAGATACCGGGATTGAGTCATCAACCGGTTGACCGCCGCCTTGATCGTCTTCGCTGTGCTTACTCCATTTTCAGCTCTCTGTTTTAACTTCAAACGGCGATAATTTTGAATTTTTATATAAGTATTTTTTAGTTCTGGAAAATTAGAATGAAACCCCTCGGGTTTACGATGTTGGTCTTAATGGGCCGAAGCTTTGTATTCTGTTTCCGAGGGCAATTTGTATATAAATTTTTTGCAAGCAACATAAGAGTTGAGTGACTATTTATATAAAAAAAAGGGAAGCTTCACAGTACTTCTGAGGAGTATTATGTCTTTGTCGAGGCTTCTCGTATACATTTGAAGACTGGAGAAATGCGAGGATTCATTCTAATGCTTCCACCCTTTTGTGTGGCCATCCTCCATATATGGCTCGAGAAACCCAATGAACTAGACCAAACAAGTCGTACTAGTTAGGTGGTGCATCAAGGTTCATGTGAATAATGATTTACAAGCTGAGAAAATCATTTATAGTAAGTGGTACCTGATTACCATCCTTCGTCCAACGTGCACCGTAACCATCAGCGACCCTGATCTCAAACACTTCTTCATGTGGTGGTACAACATGGATGTTCAACCAGCAACAATGAGCTAGCAATTTATTTAACACTTCTAATGCATGTTGGTTCTTATTGGAATCTGTTGGAATGAGCCCCGTCAGATAAAATTCCATTTTTTGAAAGCAAGCTGCAACTACGAATTTTAGCAGTAATTTGACCCGGGTAGTGTCTAAAATCTCACTGAAAATCACTGGATGATTCTACAAAGAAGGCAGTTGCAACAAATCAAACAGAAATAATATCAACAAAGACGCAGGTATGCATCCTCTGGTACACATTTATGTGTTACAAGATTAGTCAGGAAGGCATTATACAGCGCCCTAGTGTCACTCACCATTTCCACTGGAGGTTCCCCAATAGTTACTGCTATCTCTGTTCGCATGCTTTGCCAATGCCCTAGCTCCATGACTCATGGTACTTCCAGTTGCCTAAATGAGAATTATTAAGACGACAAATAGTCATCCAAAATCTAAATGATAATTTGCAATCAATAAAGTCAAGAGCACGCATTCTGGTCATCCATTGCCTGATTCCTATCACTGAAAGAGGGTAAACCTAGTAAGTTTTTTTTTCACATGGCGGAAAACCCAATTTCTTAGAGAAGTACTCGTCTAGATAAGAACAGCAAGTTATGAAAGGGTAATACATTAGCTAAAACTGCACAGGCTTTTACAATTGTATTCACAAAACAGAAGGTTTCTCACTAAGTATACAACATTGCACAAAAGAGGTACACAACTAATAAGTGATGTGACAAAACATCAACCTTAGAGTTACCAATCAAATAACCCTGCAAAATACCAATTAATACTAGAAAATGATTACAATCGGTTCCTTACATCAGGATTACAGGGCAGCATGAAGGATGATAGCAGAACAGATTTTGGAGGTGGAAGAGCCTCTGTGATTGTTCCCACCGTGTGGGTTAGTCCTAAAAGGTGCTGAATGCCAGCATAACTCAGACCCTGAGGCCAGGTTTTGAGTAAGCATTTGCAAGTCATTGAGTTGTTGTTATGATCTCAAAAATGAATACTATATGAAATGAAAACTAAGAAAAATAAAAAGAAATTTTGAAACAACAACTAAACCCAGCAAAAACTTCAGAAGTAAATATTGATACTCACAGACAAGGTAGTCACAAGAAAGTCAAATGGTTGATTGGCTGGTTTCTTGACTTGAATCGCCAGGACCCCAAATGATTTTTCCTCCATTTCAGTGTAGAATCTCCTATAGACTCGCACGCCTGGAGAAATGAAACATCACTTCTACGACCAATACCAATTTCACACGATGTGGCAATATTGAATCAAATTGAGGAGATATCAACGCTTCCAAATTCAAATACAGCTGTACCTTCTTCAATAGTTTCCACTCCAGGTAAGACTCTTGACAATCCCTCCAAAACCAGCATCTCAGAAAATGAATCATATTTATGCACATCCTGTTAAAGTTTATGCATCAATAGGAGAGTAAAGACATCCTGGAAACTGAATGATATGATACTATGCAATCACTCACCTGGACTTCAAGCATCAAACACTGGTTGAGAAGAAGGTTATCCCCATGTCTAATTCTGCAGTACTAAAAAGGAAAACAGTCAATCAACATGGCGCTGCAAGCCTCCAATTAATGATCTTGCAAGAAAACATTTAGAGGAAGTGGTCTTCCTGCAGCGACGAATAATTAGGCATCCCCACAACCGCAAGAAACTTATTCGGTTGATAAATAACTTCATGTCTGAATATGAAAAACATCCAATGCAGAGGATAACGCACTGTTAACTAAGTGGTTTGATTGAAACCTGTTAAAGTCACCATGAGCACACCGCCCTTCCACTACTTTCAAGCCATCTGAAAGGTCAATGATCGATTCAATACCACACGAAGTTCAGATGCTAGCTGGGCAGATGTTGAAACTAAAAAGATAAGTGATATCAAATAGAACATCCTACACTTGTAGGAAACCACCAGTTTAATAACAACAAAAAGGCTCGGATATCATAATCCAACCATACCTCTTAGATATGAAAAGAAAGGCTCCTGAACATGCATCTCAAAGTTTGTCCTACCCAGAGCCTGGTAGAATAAAAGCATCATGACAATTCACAGCTGAAAAAATGCAGCTTCGTTCTAGCTTGAGAAAAGAGTAGAGCTTTGCTTACACCTACATTGATCAAGGCTGAACCACTATCAGACACCAACATGCTCCACTCATTCTCCTTCTGCTTCAAGGCATCATCAACTTGGAACAAAAGGCTTTCCTTTCCACGACTGTACAACACTCCTGAGGTCACTGATTCATATAACGCAGTTGCCAATCGCTTGTACAACGGATAGGCAGGCACACCACCGGAATCACCTGCAGATTTTCCGCATCGAATTATCAGCCAGAAAGTTTTATTGAATAATCGAATACTTTCATATTGCCGACGAAATATGGCCCGTCGAAGAATCGGAGCTCGATTTCAGAGCTCGGAAATCGCAAATGTCATACCGGAGTCGGTGGAGTCCTCCTGAAGAAGATCGGAACAATACGACTCCAATAGCCCGAGGTTGAGTTTTAGGGTTCCGTTAATGAAGGAGGTGAGCGTGTACTTCAGGAGCTCCTCGATGCAGCTTTTTAGGTCAACCTTCGTCATCGTTAAACCCTAAAAATTGTGAAGAACTGATTGATGGAGGAGAGGAACCTAATGAAGAAGACGGGTCACACGACACCGTTTTGTGTTGTACAGCTTCGTTTTCTGAAGTACAAACAATGCAGCGACAGGTAACTTTAACTGAAGAAATTTTCCCATCAAAATCAGAAATCTATGTGGCATTGTTATTACAAACTGTCATCCCAATTGATGGACATAGAAATGGAAAGATCTGTTTTCAATCCTTGTTGAGTTTCCGTGGTGCGAGGCCCTTGGATGAGAGACTCGGAGTAACGGGCATAGGACTCATCGGGGCCTCCTCGTCATCCCAATTGTCATCCCACCCATTATCCCATCCATCATTTACTTCTGATGCATTTACAATCTTTTCTACCCCAATTGAAACGGGAAGCTCCATGTCTAGCTTCTGATAATTCGATACTGTGGATAGACGACGCCTGTGTCGGAGGCTCACCCACACACCAACTGATGCTATGATTACTATCAAAGCAAGAAACATGAAGGAAACAGACTTGGTATCAGTCAGAAAGATCAAGTATCTGGACTTCGGCAAAGCTGAAACCTCCCTCCCGCCATTATTATCTGCAATCAGACTCTTGAGATTAAGACTGCACTGGCTGGTTCCAGTTTTTAATAAAATGTCGCCATCTTTGCCACCCTTTTTAAAGGATACTTTGACCTTTTGGTTTTCATTCTCCTTGAGTTCAACGCCTGTTCTTTCTATTTCGACAAAACTAGGAACAGATATCTTGACTGCCAGAGTTCCCTTGCCCTTGTTTTGAATTAAAAGTGAGAAACCCGGGGCATCATTCCCCGGCACTCTCAAACACGCCACTAATCTCTTTTCCTCATCCGTGCACCGAATAGCCATGTCGCATTCTTCACCCTGTAGATTCTCCTTCTTTAAATCTGTTTCCGAGCCCTTTGAAATCCCTCCACTCATTTTTGACCCTTCTTTTGGATCTTCCACCACCTTTTTCTTCTCCTTTTGCTCACTCTCCTTTCCTTGTGTCTTTCCATCCGAGCTCCTTTGATCAGCATCACCTGTTTCTTTTTTCAAACCCAACTTACTCGCATCAGAACCGTTCAGAGCAGCATCCTTATCTTTAATCACTTTATTTGCATCCTTTACCAAAGGACTTAACTTCTTATCCACGTCCACCGACTTCTCTTTCTCAACATTCCCAACCTCCACTTTTTCAGGATTCTTAACATCTATACCAGGGTTCAACTTAATTCCCCCCTGTACTTCGCCAGCAGAAGCACACGCAATCGAAACCAACACTAACACAGAGCTGAAGACAACAACATTAACATGACGCATCTTCATCACTCGCATTAACCCCAAACTCCCTACACTTTACATTCCCCAAAACCACACCCCCATCCTTTCCGAATAAAGCAATTAAATCCGAGTTCAAAGACACCTGTCAACAACATTTCAACTAGTAAAAAACAATTATTTTCAACTACAAATGAGCTCAATTAAACTAAAGTTACTAAACAGTAATAGATACAAAATTGCGCAAAATCAAACCCTAAATACCAATCTAGGGGACCAGAAATACGAATTTAGCACGAATTCAATCTCAGCTGCAGTATGTTTCAGATACCAAATTCGAGACCTAAACTGACTCATTCGACTAGTGATTCAACCTCACTCGATCAAACTTTCTTAAATATCATCAGATTAAAATAAGTTACACAGTGCAGCGGCAGAAGCAAAGTAGAGCACGGCAAGAGACGAAACTGTGATGAATGAAGAGGATGAGAAAGAGGTCAAACCTACCGGAAGATTCGGGATCGGAGGACGGAGAAGATGAACCGGTTATCGAGAGATTGACGGAGCAATCGAGCCGAGGTGATTTTCTGACTCAGGTCAGAGATCTAATCTGCGTTTGGACGTTCGAGCAGAATATATTTATATTTTCCGAATTAGTTTTTTATTTATTTTTCTTCACTTTATAATATACAGTACAAAAATAAAAACGGTAGCCACGACAATGGTGGCGTTCTGAGTCTTTGTATGCCTTCTTATTTATCAAAAAAAATTGAGGATGGTGCCGTTGTTGGTTTCATTAGTGGACATGACACTTCTGTTTGGATGGTTGGCCTTCGACGATTTTGTCATGGATTAAGGGGCATTGGCACGTTGCCGGTGATTGTTTTGTTTTGTAGTCATGTATAATTTTTTTTTTATCTTTTTTGTTTTTGATCACTTGTTGCTGCAAGTTGCTTTATGTCTTCGGTGGTGTGCTTACTCCTCTGGGCATGAGGTAAAGTGGAGCAGTTCTGTTATCAGCTAGATGGGTTATCCTAGCTTTCAAGTACTTCGTTATGCCTTTTATGGATTTGAGTTGGCGTGGATCTCTTGGCAGAAATCTGATACTTGAAGAAAACATGTGTAGTCACTTCCAGTTATGAAGGCCTGAGCTCAAGTGAAGAATGCAGAAGAGTTCTTTTGTCTGTTGGGGACTCGTAGGCGTCGAGATTTTCAGGAAGCATCTGGGGAATTTCTATTGCGTCTTGTTTGTATATATTTAGTTGTTGGTCATGTTGTTGGTTTTTAGTGTTGGTTGTCTTTCTTACCTTTGCTCAATCTTTGTATAGTTGCGTCTGCTTTGATTGTTTAGTCTTGTGCTTTTTGTTTAGTTGTGTCATCCCCATGTAGTTGTTGTTTAATCTCCTTACTGTTTATCGAAATAATAATAATAATGCGGTCTTACCACGGAAACAATAGTGACACGATTCTTATTTAGCGACGGACAAACTCCAGAGACTCCTTAACGCCGCATATTTATCTCGATAATACAGTACAACCGAAGAAACTTTGGTGCTTTAGACACTTTTACTACGGCATTTGTGTATTTCACCAAGTTGCGTCCACATTAGGACAACCACAGGTCGACAACCGCAATATTGCTATGGTATTGCAGATCACAAAGACTTGAAACGATATGTAATCAATAATTCAATATTGTCATTCCCGAACCATCTAATTGGTAAAAGGACTAGACAACTCACAGATTCATACTGAAAATATATGTTACGATATGGTTCAAACTTTTGATTTTATAAATTCAATCAGATGTTCATATCGCTTAACCACCACTATGTTAAGATACATCTAATCATTGATAATGAACAAAACTAGAAGGAATACGACCAGGAAGGTAACTCAACATAGTTGTACTCATCGAAGCCTTTCGTGTCGATAAGACTCGATTCATCTAAGTTACAGTAGTTGCTCACTGTCTCTGATGATGTGGGTGCCTCATCAGTATGCAGATTATCATACTCGCTTATTCGAAAATTTGGTGCAAGATCTGAAGCGAAGCTGGCATGGTGATGATCAGGACGTAACACATATTTGTTCTCACTAGTATCCTCTTGTTTTACAAACCACCTGTTTTCTGGGAAGGGCTTTTTGTATGATGAGTTTGTTGTTGAGTTATAAGGTTGTTCTATGTTCTGATGATCTGATGCAAAATTGATAAGAACGGATGAGTCAGCATTTGTGGTTTTAGGCTCCATAGGGTTTGTGAAACCCTTGTTACATGAGTGATGGTTTGTATAAGAAATCTTATACATGGATGGCTGGTCATCAATCATCTGAACTTGTTTGAGAGCATCACAATGAGGGCTGTGAGTGCACTTGTAGTAACTCCTGTTAAAACAAGACCATTTATCATTCATTACATTTAAAAACTTGATATGTTTGGAAATACGTTTCAATTGTGTAAAAAAATGTTAAGTTACAAAAAAGATTGTCTAGAGTCTACACTAACAACGTACCGCAATTGGATTTTAATTCAGTTTTCAATTTAGTGAATTTTACATCAACTTGAACATGTTCTATCCGATTAATCATTTCACCAACCACAATAAAGATTCAACAAAAAAATAAGTTAACCCTATAACTACACACTAAGTTTTCGATCTTAAAATTCCCCCCAAAACTCGAATTCGGAAACAAATGTTGCAAGTTGATGCAAAAATTTACTAGATTGAAAATAGAAAAAATCTGATACTTAATGCGAAATGAGACGATATATAGTCCTGAAATTGTTTTTGTAATTCATCCAATACAAAAAAAGGGTTGCATTGAACAAATTAAATTACCTAGGGTATGTAGTGTTGTGTATTGGCTTCTGTCCATATTTTCGCCAAGCATAACCATCATCGACCAGAATTGAAGTCATTTTCGTCCAAGAGTGTTTGTGTCTGCCAAGTTTTCAGCAAATCAAAACTCATTAATTTAGTATTTTGTACAATTTGTGGGCATAAATTAAATTAAACCTCCAACTTGAAACCAAAACCCTAATTCACTCAAAATTAATTAACATCCTAGTGATACTAAAACTAACCTAACAAGGCACATCAGAAGAAAAAAAATAGCATCCTAGCTAGTATCCTACTATGAAGTATGAAGTGCATTTTTTTTTGGACAAAGTATGAAGTGCATTTATATATATGGAAAACAGAGTACAAAGTTGATTTTTGGTACAAAATATAAAGTTCGTCAAAATCAACCTATAATTCGTCACTATTTGAGCCGAAAAATGAAAAAATAATTTGTATTTTGTACCAAAACTATAAAGTTCGTCAGTTTCATTTTATAATTCGTCACCAAGAAAATGCACCAAAAATCAGGATTTAATCTCATTCATTCAAATCACAAGATCATGACAATGATTATTTTGTATTTTGTACCAAAAAATCAACTTTATACCTGATCTTTTCCATGGAAAACATTATAATCATTACCTGGCTTTGTAATTATGGACACCCAACAAGGAAGTAGTAGTTCTGCAGCCGCCGCCATTGTCATGGCTGGAAGGAGGACCATGCCTCCTCCTTCCGCCTAATTCTGAAAAGAGATGACTGCTTCTGGTTGGAGCTTTGGAGTAGTACTTCTCCTCCTGCTGGTCACAGCTGATCAGGATAGATATTGAGTTATTTATCGCACTCAAAATATCAATGGCACGACTTGTTGCGCCCGAGATCAGATGATGATCACCACCAGGAGTGGATACAGCCTCTCTGAGCAAATTCAATTGCTCGTTCGCAGATTCACGGCCGCGGAGCAGCTCGCAAATGGCGCTCAGATTGGATTCAGATACCGACTTAGGATCCATATGAAGAGAAATGTGTCAATTATATGTTAATGTCTTTGTAGTGAGAGAAAGATGCCCATTTGGATAAAAGACACATTTCCTCCTTATATATTGAATTATTGATGCAGCAAAGTGGAATTGTGGAATTTTTTTATTCATAGGTGTTAATTAATTAATGTAATCAACAACCAAGTGGATTGGATTGATCAGGTTAATAAAATTAGCTGAATTATTAAATTTTAAAAACAACACTTCAGGAGTGATTAAATGTGGGACAAAAACCATGTGTATGACTAATTGACTAATGATATATAAATTAATTGAAGCACATGTGATGAGATGAGAAGCTTCATTTTTGATGCCAAAGCATATTATGCCAGTAAAATATTTAATTGAACGAAGACTTTAGAGATGATCTCTAAATTTACATCGTATACAATTGAATTTCTACAGCTCAAAGTAAAAAACTTCACTCAATTCGAGACAAAAAATGAAAAGACGATATAGTTCGTTAGTTTTATTTTATAATTCGTCACACAAAAAAATACCAAAAAATCAATATTTAATCTCATTCATTTAAATAAAAAGATCAAGGGCTATGCTTAGTTTGTATTTTGTACAAAAATATCAACTTTGTACCTGATCCTTTCCCCACTAATATAACATTATGTGCATCTGTTTTTGTGTAATATTATGTAGCATATTCAGTTTCGTTGCATAATTTTGTGATAATTTGACCCTTCATTTGTTTTAGGCTTCATGGCATTTATATTGGTATTGTGAAAAATACAAACCAATCACAACCATTGATCAACTAAGTCATTTGGATAGATGAGATTAAATATCGTATTAATTAATTTTGTTTATGAATAATTTCTCGGTGACAGATAATAAATTATTCGTGACGAACTATATCGTACTTTGGGTTTCTCTCGGCGACGAATTATGACCTAATTTTGACGAACTTTAATTATATTTTGTACCAAAAATATGTTTTGTACCTGATCTTTACTTTTGGTGATGTAATCTTTTTTTTATATTTGAGGTACTGTAATCAATTTAAATGTATCATTTTTTTTCTCACAAGATTTATGGCATTTTGGTGTGAACACATTTAGTGAGATGTGTAATGTCAACACCCAATTAGGATTATCTTCGTCCTCAACAACTCGATGATTTTTTTTTGTCTTATTGAATAATTGACAGTACACGCCAAATAGGGCATTATTTAGAATACTTTTTTTTTTTTTTGATGATAACCACATTTTTTTGATGGGTAAAGTTGTACAGATGTTGGACACTGATTAATCAATAATGCACATCAGTACATAAACTCAAATTGAAGCACAGGCCTATAGGGGCCAACCCATCCTAACCAGAACAACTATCGAAGGTTGCGAGTTCATGCTCAAGAGCATGGACTAGCAACCTTTTCAGCGAGCGCTAAGCCCCTGGTCATAAATCGGGGCAAAAGACAAACTTGAAAGGGGTCGTAACTCAATCCGCAAGCGGCTGAGAAGTTTCAAACTCAGTCCGACACTCGACTGAGAATACCCACTTATTGAAACTAAATTAAACTATCTACCTAAATTACAACGTAAAACACAACAAAACCCCACTAGCGCCGCCATCCATTGCCAGCATACCCGCCATGCAGCCGACCCGAACGCCAAGCCATCCAGCCAAGCATCGGCAGCCGCTACTCCCACCCGTATCCAACCCACGCGACAACCACCAAACACTAGCGCCGGACCATCAGAGACCCAACAACACAGCAGCAGTATCGTGACAGAACCACCGACTGTCGGACCTCCATCAGCTTCGTGCAGGGCGCCGCCAGTACCACGACGAACACACTAGCATCAAACAAACAGAGCGGCGAAGGAGAAAGGCCCAAAAAGATATGTACAAACCCCTTTCCGACCGTCAAACCTCCACCCCCACCCCACCCATGAACCTACCCACAACCCACACATCAGCATCACTCCAAGCTCCGTCAAGTCTTCAAAACGCCAGCAACAGCGGCTGTAAGATGAAGAGGGGAGGAGAGCAAGGAAATAGCGGACGTATAGGCGGGGATAGGCATGGAGCGGTGTGGAGGGGCGGAAATCAGGTCGAAAAGGGAGGGAAAAAGGCTGGAATTGGAGTTTCTTGGGAAGAGAGAAGGAGAGAGTTTCTTGGGAAGAGAGAAGGGAAAATGTGTTGCATTATTTAGAATACTAGTTAGAGGTCATGTTGCGCAGTCACGATGTTGTGAGAGTGTTTATTTTACCAGATTGTACATTTAAAAAAAAGTTAGACATCAAAGAAGAATCATCTTGTTGAGTTTAATTTACATATTCGAATTGGATCAGCTGAAACAACAAGATTACATATTTAATTGGGGGAGGAGTTTTAAGGTTAGGTTGTTGGTAGAAATTATTACTGCAGCAATAAATCACTCCTGCAGGCTGCATTTATCTATATATTATAAGGTTTAGCAATTTGAAAGTTGTTATCTAAATTAATTAAATAAAGTCCTTGGATACTAAAATTACAAGCTTGAGTTTTGAAGTTGATTTTCCAACGTTTTGACTTAAAAAAGTCTTGCATAAAAGGACGTGAACAGGGAATAGAGACACATGATTATCTGAACAAAGACTGATGACAATACACTCTAATTAAAAATGATGGACCAACAAAAATTGAAATATGTAAAACCCACATTGCATTTAAAAATTTGTAGCCAAACAAAATATCATGTGCCCTGAACTTTCGTTGATCGATATTCGTCATTTTAGTGACGTCATAGAAACAACGTCACGCCCTAATGATTCGTTGTAATATTATATAATATGGCTCTGCTAAGATCGGCCATGTTGCCTATTATTGTAGTGTACTTCAAAATATAATAAATAATGAATATATAAGGGTATGTATTACTTACACTTATTTTATTTTTTGATAAGTATATATATATATTACTTATACTTAAACCTAGGACCTCGATTCAATTATTATTTGATTTATTTATTTGAGAAAATTAGTCCTTTGCATACATATAGTCCAACGTTGTCCCCCCCATTAAAAAATTATGTTTGACGATTAATGCGGGTTTCAGTAAATGTCTGGATAGATACTTTTGAATCGCGTTCACATTTGTAATGTAAGGTTACGGGGAGTGTTCGGTTGAGACAGCTTGGTAGAATGAGGTAGCCACATGAGTTGAGCCGCCAACCGCGTTCATATTACTGTTGGTAGTGTGTTTACTATTTGTCACATGACGCCCACAATGCACGGAGGAGTTTGATGGACGGATGATATCGTACCTCACCTGCCTCATTCTTATTTGTCTTGCCTCATTTAAACGCTCCTACATAAGTTACATCTTAAATACTTTTTTTTTCTTTCTTTTTTACATAATGTAAGTTACGGAGAACACTCCATTGAGGCAAAGTTAGTAGGATGAGTCAATGAAGCATATTGTGAGTCACTCATTTTGATGATGTGTCGGGAAATAGTGCATGAATACTTTTTACTTTTTACTTTTATGGATTTTAATAATAAAACACATGACGCGTCCACAAAGCACAAGGATTAAATGTGTGGCTCAGATCGTACCTCACTGCTTCATTCTAATTTTGGTGCCTCATTTGACCGTAAGTTACATCTTAAATACTTGAGTGTAAATTTGTCAAAAGGAAACACAATTAAGTTTTACACTGAACGAAAATAATCAAAGCCACTTGTACATGTTAATTTAAAACAGTAAGATACATCCAGGAGAAAGTGATAGCACAAACAGATGTGATCGGGCGAGAGATCTACTACTGAGGTGCTTGGCCGCGGGGTGGTGGACCTGGCGGCAGTGGTGGCTGAGGCAGATTAGGTTGGAGGGCAGCATTGTTGGATGGATATGTACTCATTCCCATTGGATTCGGGTTTCCAGACTGTCAAAAACCAATAACAAATCACAACTTGTCTATACACAACCAACCATTTCATAAGAAGACGTGAGAACACGTAATAAATAAAGGATTAAGTTTCGTAGGAATTGTTCCGAATTCCTGTGATTAGCTAATCCAGTAATAGCAAAAAATAACTTTTTGGTACCTGATAGGGATTAGCTCCTGGCACTTGGACTGCCGGAGGCCGAGCAAATCCTCCATGAGGAGGGTACATTGGACTTCCACTAGCATTAGTTGGACCCTGCACATTTGAGAAGTTGCTTGGAAAATTCCCCATTTGAGGAGGTCCCCCACTTGAATGCATCTGATTCATTCCCATAAAAGGATTTTGGGGAGGCATCTGACCCATTGCTTGCATCCCCTGCAAAATTTCAGCGTAATTTAAAAACAAGAAAGAAAATCCAAAATTATAATTGCATTTTAAGATTTTGCATTTACGACAAAAAAAGATATCGGGTTGCATATGTATAGCATGATTACCATTTGTCCAGGCATCTGTCCTGAATGTGACGAAGGCATAGGCATGGGCAAAGATGTTGGAATGTTTGAAGGCATGCCGTGCGGGAGATGTTGTGGGGGACGAGGAAATTGCATGAGCATGTGGGGAGGTGGCTGTAGTTGTTGCATGTTTGGAGGGGGCATTTGCTGAAGGTTCCCTTGATGTTGTGGAGGATTCTGTTGATATGCCTGTTGCTGATTTGATGAAAGAAGAGGGGGGCGTGGACCGGGCGGGAGAGGAGGTGCGCCCAAGGGCATTTGAGGAAACAGACCCTGCCTTTGGTCTGGCTGCCCCATCGTATCATGCGATAATGGCATTGCTACTCCGATTCCAGGTATGGTTCCATCATTTCGAGCCAACCCAGGAGGTATCTGCCCCATATTTGTAGGAGCTTCAGGAACAGGGAAATTCATACCCATGCGACCAGCAAATGAGTTTGGATCCCCATAACCTAAAACAGACGATCAAAATTCATAGGCATATTAATTTATTAAGCATGCTACAGAAACTCAAAGGGCGAGCCTAAAATGCAACTACAGAGACGCCAGAAAGAGGTCTAGTATCAACAACTGCAACTGTCACGTCCTCTTCCTAAAATATTTAAATGAAGACACAAAAGAAATATATATACAAAATTGACAACCTTGAGCGGGATTCACGCTAAATTTATCACGGGCAGTATCTCCAGGTCTATTTCGGCACCAGAATTTGGTTGTATGATCGTTACTCCCACTACAGAAAGAGAGTAGGGTTTACTGTTTAGTATCCAACAGTTGGTGAGGGCTGACATCCAGGTGAGTATTTCATGAACAATTTACAGGACAAATCATATTCAAGCAAGGATCAAGATGGACATTGGTGGCCACATTCTTAATAAGCAATAAGTTGCGTATTGAAAGCATAATCACTGAGAGACCTGACAAAAGGAGCCCACCTTGTTAACGAATTAATTATATCATGTTGAATAAAAGTGCACTAATTACTTTAGCGCTTCTCTTTAAATTCTTAGCTAGCTCAGTTGAACTAGAATGCTTAACAGCTTATCATATTTTATAAAGTTGGTTTCGTAAGGTATGCAGAGCAATGTCTTTTATCTTCGGGTAAAAAAATGAAAAATCAAAATCATCATTGCTTTGGAGTTCTAGGTTGGGTCTCAGCCGTATACTTGAAAGTCACTTAGTTGCTCTTATTTACGATTAATAGCAACTGATGAAATCAATATTGTCAATGTTATTGATAAGGGCCAGCTGCTCGTAAGTGTTCAAACTTCAAAGAAGTCTAAACAGTATCTAAGGAAGAAGAGTGTCCTGACCTGCAAAGTATATATCCAACAGGATGCCATGCGAGGTCCCATACACTGCTATCATGTGCTCCAACAATTTCCACTTGAGGGGTGTCGTGCCTGTTTACCCAAGTATATTTCATCATTAAGAATATCCACGGCCAATCTTTTGGATCAAGATGACGGTTATGAATCCACTACATCATTATATAAAAAGTTGCACGCAAGTTAAATAATACCCCACGAGCCAATGGAATATAGATCCATCAAAGCTTCCGCTAACAAAGTAGTCTTCATGGAATGGGTGCCATGCTAAAGCTAACAAATTGAAGTGGAAAACAGATTGTAAGCAATTTAAAAGGATCACAGGCTGCATTATATGACAATACTGCAAACATATGTTTAATTTTTTGACTGATAAAGAAAAAAATGTTCAACCTTAATAGACAAGGCAAATATGGGACCAATTAACATGATTCCAGACGCAACTGGTACCGATTAAGTTGGTGGTGTTTCACACTTTCACTATATAGCTAAGAAACGAATACAGCACATTATGCTTCATATTTATAGTAAATTATTTCTCTCCTCCAATGGAGACAATAATTATTTTAGCGAGATATAAAGTGATTTCGGTATGCTCCTTTCTAATGCATTGTAGATAAATCTTCATAAAAAGAGGAGCAGCATTTGAAACCAGATATCAGTGCCAGATAAAAAGCAGGATGAAATACAATTTGCATCCAGCTAAGTATTTCAAAAAACAGTGATTGAATAGAAAAGCTGCAACTAACCCGTTACATCCTTTCGATGCCCTCGGAAAGACTCAAGCTCCCTCATAGTCCTTATATCAAAAAGCTGAGGATCCAATGTTAACCACTCATTTGATCAGAATGGATATAAGGAGAAAGGTTAAAAATAAAGACTACATACACAAAAAATAAAGTCATAAACTTCGGCACATCCCACATAGTCACTACCCATGGCCTTCTCATGATCCATCACTAAGAATGAGGGCTCACCTTGATGATTTGATCTTTTGAAGCAGTCAACAACCAATTTCCGTTTTGATTCCATTTGACACATTGTACGATATTTTTGTGCTGATGACTGAAAGAAAACAATGAATATCAGTATTCGGATTTGACATCACAGCCTCACTAAAAAATCTAGAAGACATTGTTGTTCTGTGTGTGGATAAAACTATCAAAAACAAACTTGTAATTCTAAGAAGGTAGGCAAACGCCACTATTGGCTTTTCTAAATTTTGAATAACCTACGCAAAAGAATTTATTTGACAAATTACTAGATTTTCACGATTAAATAAAAAGGTTAAGTGGGAAAAATTGGAAATAAAAAAGAACATTGAAATAAAATAATTAACAATGAACTCTTCTAGCATCAATGAGTGTTATTTTCTACAAACTGTACTCACAATGAGCTGAGCTCCCTCCCTGATTTAGCATCCCAGAGTTTGACAAGATAATCTTTACCACCTAGAGACCAACAGAGCTGAATAAGTGTCGTGGTTCTAAAACTGACACAGATATATGTGTACTCATGACAAGAATTACTGCTCACCTGTCGCTAGCAAGGATTTAGTAGGATGCCACTGAACACTCTTTACATCCCAACCATGACCTGCCTGGGTTCAAAGAGAGATGCTGATATCTAAGATAATCTTATGTTCATGCAGTCTTTATCTTCCAAAATACAGAAAATGCACAACAGTACAAACTTTGTATTCCGTAAACAGTAACCAACAACTACGTGACTGTCAGACACCAGACTACAAGACATAATTCATCAGCCAATGTTCCACATTCTATTAAGACTATAATTTGAGGAAAAATTGTAAACACATAAGTATCATATCGCAAATAAAGTTCATAATTCATATACACCCTTGAACAAGAACAATCTGCATACTATTAGGAAAAAGAGTGTACACAATCCCATGAACAAGAGGTTCCAAGAGGCAAAATGGTGTACAGTCTACAAAGCATAAAAGTGATACTTTAACACAACAAGGACGCCCTCCTAGCACATTTAGGATAATACACATTACCTGTTAAAGAACGCTCTTCTTGACAGCGAGCAAAATCCCAAACTTTAACAGTTGTGTCGTCAGAGCAAGAACAAAATTTAAGATCTGTTTGGCAGAAGCTGTATAAGAAGTTAGCTAGAGCTCCACAGATATGGTCATAAATAAATTTCTACTTAAGAAAGTGCACCTCAAGTCTCGGACTGATTCTTTGTGAGCAGACTTATTAGCCTTCACATTGTTCATATTTGTCTGCCAATACCTAGTAAGTCGCACATACTAATGTCAACACAGTAGAGGCTCGCAATAGTGACTGAATGATTGAAAGAAAGGCATCATGAAATATACTAACTTTATGGCGCCGCCATCATCACCGGTAACCATCCAGTTCTCATTGTGGCTCCACACCATTGATCTGATGGCTTGATCATGGGCCTAGATAAGGAATGTCACAATTCACATGCTTTCACAAACAACAAAAAGAAAAAAATCAGACAAATTTGAAAGAATACCTGAAGAATCATTTCAAAATTGAATGATTGTCCATTCCAAAGAGTAAATTCTCCACTTTGCGAGCCAGTTATAAGTCGCCTCCCAGGGGGTGTCCACTTCAAGAAAGAAAAAAATGCAGTCAGAAGCATGTTAAGAGAGAGTTAAATGCCAGCGAAAGAACTAATCTTACTAAATAAGTTATAATTTTAAGATAAACAAGTTACTTCTGGTCTCGTCTTGTGACACCTGTTATAACGAGAATCCTACACAATAATTATACAACTAAAGAACTGATCTTTAGACGACCCTGTTAACCAACGAATCCTGTACCAAACCTCAAAAATTCCAATGTGAATTATAAGGCGTAGAAGTAATTTGGATTATCAAAAGATAAATTTAACACTATCAGATAGCCTTCAAAAACCAACTCAAGGCATGGCCCATAAACACAAACTCTCAACACTGCAAAACACAAAGCGATCACTCACCACAACACGATTAATCGAACATCGGTTCTTGTTCAGAGATGTATGCACAAACTTTGCAGAAAAACTTGTGGACGGATTATCTGAATACGCAGCTGGTGGAAGCATCTATATAAATAAATAAACGACAATAATTAAGAACAAAAACTAAAATGAGAAAGCTTTTTTTAAAAATGTGTATCTGAAAATATAAAGACAAGACATAATAAATATCATAAAAACAGTAAAAGACACAATGAATTGATAGAGAATGTACATCAATAGCTGCTGCTGGGGTGGGCTGCAATACTGTCCTATCCCTCGAATCCCGCTGCCACATTCGAACCTGCAGAAAATCAGACAAACTACTAACTAATATCATGTATCTTTAAAACCGTGCATCAAAACAAGCTAGAAATTCAGGTTCAAATCCAGTGTATGGTATAAACATTGATGGTTTTTCCATCAACATCTACTTTGGCACTTTCCTTCAAAATATACACAGAGTCATTAGTTGCTTACCTGCATATAGCGCACAATTGGACTTGTATAATCAACAGCTCGCCTCTGTGCAAGCTTCCTCGTCCTTTTTGCAGCAAAATTGTCTCCTTGATTATCGACATTCATCATCATGATTTTTGCCTATTCTTATAACAGCTACTTGTAACCCTAAAACTGAAAAATCAACAAACAAAATTTAGCAATCGACTAAAAGATTATCAACACCACATCAAGACCCAAAAAACGCAGAATTGAAACAATTAACACCGAGCTTAGTCGAAAAGCGTACTGAATCTTCACTCCCGCTGGTCTACGAATTTGGAGCGAGGCGTCCTCACGTCCTTCGTCCAATCTAGGGTTTTCCGCTGTTCTCAATTTTCGAATTCTGGCGAAGCATTTCTTGCCTTTGCCTACGCTCAAGTTCTCCGCTGGGCGTGCCTGGCGCCTAATACGGCGACGTTCAGTATTTATTTAAGTTATTTAAATAATTTTTATTATGATTGGATTAAAGTAGTTAGCCTTATTTTTACAATGTCAGTCAAATCTCAAAAAGACTCAAAACGTTTATCATTATTTATGATTAAACGGTAGTGATCGGTTAAAAATGCAATTTATTTATAAAAATTTCAAATCTGCTCAAAAGTTGACATAAAGACCTTTGATTTTTTTTTTTTTTTTTGATAAGCCATAAAGACCTTGAATTAGTGAGTATATGTATTCGGCTTTTCAACACTACAAATATGAGAATAGGTTGATGAGTAATTAATTTATGGTGATTGGTTCACTCCTATGTGTAAAATAATATTTGTATGACTTGTTGTGATACTTAGAAGTTAGAAGCCAACCAAATAACTGTTGGGGTGACTGTTGATCAAGTAATTGATCCTCCGCTGCCTGAGTACCTTAACTCCTTTTAATTTTTCAAACTCCGACTACAGATTACGTGAGGCCGAGTAGTTCTAACTGATTTAGTGTTTTTTGCAGAGCAATGTACACGTGAATGAAAATAAACTGACATGAATCTAGCTACACTACTACAGATAAGAGATTGGGCAACGGTTCCAATATTAGAGTACACAACGGTTGTTGTTTACGCAACGGTTCTATAAACAACCGTTGCATACGGTATAACTTAGGCTACGGTTCTAACAACAAACCGTTGCATAAGTGTTACGATTATGCGACGGTAGCTTATGCAACGGATGAGAAACCGTTGCATAAGCTACGTCAGAACCGTTGCATAAGGTCCCTTCTGTAGTAGTGCTAGCTGGTCGTGGGGAGTCTCGAGAGGTAGCTGTTCCTGTCCGCCGTCCGGCAGGTGGTTTAGACTTTAGAGGCTAGTCGGTTCCCGGTCTGTAGAGTTAGCTTGCTTTCCTGTTGAGGTTCATGGTCTGCGTCCAGTGTTGACAGTGGCGGATCCAGGACTGGATCGATGGGGGGGGGGCGAACTTCAGGCCGGCTCCAGTCATTGTGAGGCCTGAAGCGAATTTTTTTTGGGGACTCTTAAACCCGTCTTTCGAAAACACATCAACTTTTTTCATGAAAATGAGGCATTTTTTTTATAAAATTTGGGCATTTTTCATGAAAATGAGATATTTTTTTTATAAAATTGGAGCCTTTTCATGAAAATTAGGCCTTTTTTTATATATAAAATTAGGGGCTTTTCATGAAAATGAAGCCTTTTTTTATAAAATTTGAGCCTTTTTTATAATCAAAATATCAATTTTATACTTATTTTTATTAATAAAAAATTGCAAATTTTGGCGCCTGAAGCGGATGCGTTCGCATGCTTGTGACCATGCGTGCGAGCCAGTGTTCAAGAAAACGCTAGGCGGGAATCGGGCGGTCAGGGTCCTGAAAGAATTAATCGGGACCTAGGCGGAGATTAATCGGTTTTGAATTTTTAATATATAATTATATATACGTTAATATATTGTATTGTATTAATATTAATATTAATTTAATGTGAAATTAATACTCAGAGGGTAGATTGATATATTATATAAGCTTTGGTAAAATTTTAAACTTGAAAGATTCAAGTAAAATATTGTGTATCAAACGAAAATGGCTAATTAAAATTTCATGCTGGCTGGTTATTTCTGAAAGTAATGGGTCAATACTGACTTTAAAGTTTAAACCAGCTGAATTAGAAAATGTTTATGTTACTGTTCATCATCTCTTGAAATTAAAACCCTAACGAGTCGCGTTTCACAGCCGCATGCCCGCAACCCACCATTTACGCCGGCGGACTGTAAACACTCATTTTTTCAGCGATTTGGTCGTAACGAGCACAAAAATAGCATTAATTCTGGCGGCGAGCGAACGTGGGGGCGAACCAAGGGGCGGCAGGGCAAACAAGGCATCGAAGTGAACCTCCAACAAGGGATTTTCCGGCGAACGTGGGGTCGGCCGCCCCCTGGATCCGCCACTGAGTGTTGAGGTAGACTGATCATGTTTTGTATAAGGATGTCCAACCAGACTTGCCCAATGATGCATCTGTTTTGGAAGAACATAAGAATTGTTATGTTTGTTTTTTGATTATTCACCTAGGTTATTTGATCTTAACCCAAAAATACCATTATTATTATTTGCTGGAGATGGTGCTACTGTAACTGATCATGTTTTTATTTTTCCTTGGTTAGGGGCTATGTTGGAATTCACAGTTCCGGGACTTTCTTTTGACCTAGTAAACTTCAAGTTGCTTCAAACATATTTCAAGGAAGTCCGGGTGACAACAGAAGAATTCGACATGAGTGAATTTTATAAAATTCATATTAAACTAAGTAGACATTTTTTCTAGTGAAAAAACAACGAACTTTTCGCTGCCGGAAACCTAATTTAGCAATGAAAGTGTTGTTACTCTTTTGTTACAAATCAGGTTAACTTCCTGTTAATAGTTTATAATTTTATCAGAAATTTGTTACTTGTTAAAGTTTTGTATAAACAGGTGGTATGGCTTGTTTGGAAAATATTAAATTAGTTGTGACAGTTATTTTTAAATAAAATAACAATAAATGTAAATGGGGTTAATTAACACCCATTACTTTATTTTGTGCAATTTAGTTCAAAAACACTAAATTGAAAATTGAAATAGTCCAGACCGCGATTTGAAATGATATGGTAGTCCAGGTAACCTTTTTGTAATTTTCCCAACTTTTTTTTGATCATGAGTAGGGGTACATCTGATTGATTTGGTCATAAGTATGATTAAATGAGAGTGCGAAAAAGGATGATAGAGATGGATGACATTATTTTTTTGATCAAGATAGGAATACTCTTATGAGGGACAATTAATAAAACCACATCAATCAGATGCGACTACGCCTTAGATATAAACAAATATTTATTTTAAAAATATTCATGCATTAACATGATCTTATTATTATTTTCATCGATACATTATTGACATCACCCCCAAAGCTTACAAATATCATATTGAGCGGTCAAAATGTTGTAAAAGCAATAACCTTCTGGCTTTAGATGAACACGGACTATAGGCGTTAGAAGCTGACTATAGAGAATTAATCTTTCACAAGCATCAAAATATTTTACTCCTATACTCCAATGCACGCTACGCCAATGCACGCCACATCGAAATAAATGATTGTTCATATATAATGACACCTTTGTCTTAATGTAGCGCTGAGTGTTGTTTCTAAAAGCCGTTTCATGAAATTCGCCAATGCTCGATTTACATTTAACATCGATCGAAGTCTCTTCCCCAATACTATGAATTATGTGTAACCATATCATACGAACCTCTCCTGCTGCTTTCACGTTGACAAATGAACCAGCAACCACAAAAATCTACACCATCAAGACATTCTTGATAAGATTCTTACCCGTCATGACTCTTTGTAAAAGAAATAATATTGTACTTGTCGAATTTTAAAGCAGCTTTTTATAATTAATCAAACTTTTTTACATTGGAAATTTCACTATAAAACTTTAAGAAATTTCGATATTAATATACAATGCATTTAATGCTTGACATTTGCATTCCCCAAAAATTATTTACTTTCTTGTAAACGTAGTATATTGTTATTAACTAATTCTATTGTTAATTAAAAGAATATCACAAAACTATATATAACATTTATTTGAATTGCAATGTCCAATGGACAATATGTTTTTTTAAAGTGTCATTTACTTTGGACTTTGGAGAACCTATAAAAAAATTTCTTTTGAAGACCTAACTATTGTCCTGATAGTAGAAAACTTCCTGAAGCCGTGTCTTATCGTTGATAGTAGATAATTTGTTTTTTACGATGATAACATTTTGTTGATTATATTTTCAAAGTTTTAATGACGTGCATTGAATTCATTAGAAGGATGAATTTTTTGATGGTGTGTTTTTTACAGCGCATACAACTTAATTCATACATCTCAATTATCACACAACTACTAGGATACCACTACATTTTCTACAGATTGTTCCAGAAAAAGAATAAACAGTGAGCCTAAGCTTATTAGGGCTTCTAAAAATCCGTTGATTGCCACCATCCATAAGCTGATGTGCAATAATTTTCCAGACGTTGATTGCTGTTGATCTCGTTCCTTATTCTACACGCCGAATCACGTCTAATCTGACTCCATTCCTCCCTCTCGACTCTTTGCCCAGTACCAGCTCCTTTATCGAAATCAAAGCCTTACCAACGGACTGTTGGATCGACATTATATTTAAAAGCAAACGTCTTAGCTATTTCAGTGGCCATGCGAGATAGAACTATTATTATTGTTAATAGGGTGATTTACATATGCATCATATGCAAAGAATAAAAAATATAATATATTTATATTCTATTATAGAAAATGATTTTTTTAGAAAAAGTTTAATGAATTATAATTTTTTTAGAAGTGTACTGTTTAGAAAACGTATAATAATAAAAAGTGTGATTTACATATGCATTGCATATGCAAAGAATTATACTTTTACATTATTGTTAATACTTTTTTAAAAAGTTTAATAAATTATAAAAAGAATAAAGCAAACGAAAGTAATTAAACTATACACTTAAAATTTAATAATATATAATAAAGCTCTGATACCAATTTGGAATAGAAAATTTACTAATATATAATTAAGGCTCTGATACTAAATTTATTTAATAGGAGATCAATTCATCCAAAAATTGTGTAAATATTTTTCATTTTTAAATACATTTAAATATATTATTACTTTGTAAGGGCCCAAAATATATTTTCGTATGTGAGCCCTTAAAATATCGTGAACGCCTCTGCTTGCCTCGTTGCAGTGTGTATGGGAAAGTCGCTCTTACGGCTACTACTTGGAATGTACACTGAATCTGGAAGCATATTGACTAACACTTTTGCTGCTTCCAGATTTCCGATCCTGGCAGCTATCTCCAGAGGTGTACAACCATCGTCGTTCTTCAACTCTAAGTCTGTTATCACCGAACGAGCCACCAAATTCTGAACAAATGGTATGGATCTCGGACCGCTATCCACAGCAACATGAAGAGCTGTTCCTCCTGAGCAGCCATCTATTTTTGCCCTCAGTGCAACTTCTCTATGCTCATCCAATATTGGTACCGCTTTTTCGTAGTCTCCCTCAAATGCAGCTGTATACAAGTCCGAGTACCAGTCCATGGGTTGTTTACCCTCCTGCTTTGACGTCGACGCCATGCCATCTGATCCAGCTGAAAACAATTTAAAATAACCGTGTTAAATACTCAAATAATTAATTAATGGTTAAACTCTAAATAAATGACACAACTATATATACTAGTTCACTTTCAACTATATATATATACTAGTTCACTTTCACTTTCAACTATAATGAATTATAAATTTTTTTAGAAGTATACTTTTTAGAAAAAGTATAATAATAAAAACTGTCATTTACATATGCATTGCATATGCAAAAAATTATACTTTTTAAAATTATACTTTTTCATTATTGTTAATACTTTTTAAAAAAGTTTAAAGAATTATAAAAAGAATAAAGCAAAGGAAAGTAATTAAAATTATATTTGTAAGGGCTCTTACGGCTACTACTTGGAATGTACACCAATTCTGAATGCTTTTCGAGTACGCTTATGCTGCTTCTAGATTTCAGACCGTAGCAACTATCTCCAAAGGTGTACAACATGCGTTCTTCACCTCTAAGTCATCTTTCGTCGAACGATCCACCAAATTTCGAACAAAGGGTATGGATCTCGGACCGCTTCCCACAGCAACATGAAGAGGTGTTCCTGAGCGGCCATCAATTTTAGCCCTCCGTGCAATTTCTCTATGCTCATCCAATATTGGTACCGCTTTTCCCAGTCTCCCTCAAATGCAGTTGTATACAAGTCCGAGTACCAGTCCATGGATTGTTTACCCTCCTGCTTTGCCGACGCCGTGCCATCTGATCGAGCTGCAAACAATTTAAAATAACCGTGTTAACTACGGCCAAGTTGTGAACTCATAATTAATTAATGGTAAAACTCTAAATAAATGACACGACTAACCTGGCTTCAGTTGAGATGAGGAGCCTACAAATAAAGCTGTTGGATCTGAAGGTATATGTATATGGCATTCAGCAAGTTTTTTCCCACCTGATGATGGGAGCCGACGGCCTGCTGCTGCAAAAAGGATTCCAGAACAAGTCAGAAATCCTCCATAATCCACATGAATGAATATATATTAACTATGAACAAGTCGTCGGATGGTATAAATGCTTACAATTAAGGCCCACACAAAATAGAATCCAAAAACAGTCAAAAATCTTTCATCACAAAAAACTCGTCAGTTCAGAATCCACATACATCAAGAACTGTCAAAAGCTTCTCTCCCTTCTCTAGAACCTCCCAACTTCACCGACTCAACTTCTCTCGGCGTTTTCGTTTTTCGAGATCTCGTCGGCCACCTTTCGGTCGATCCTCCCTCCCGTCCTCGGTCCCTGTGGCTGCGTCGCTGGCTGGCGATGTTGGTGTCGGCTGGCGGATGTTTTACTGTTGGTGGTGTGGCGGGGTGGTTGTGGGCCGTGCGGTGATGATTTGCCGATGGGGTGGCGCGTGATAGATAGGTTTGTAGTTAGTTAGGGTTTAGATATTTTTTTGGTGCCAGCGGTGGCTGTGATATGTATTGGCAGCTCGTTTTTGGGGCTGGTTGTCATCACGTCGTTGGAGTTGCGCTGGGGGAGTTTTCTTCTTTGCGGAGCTTTCAAGGTTGTGGTGGATGTGCGGTGGTTCCAGTTTTGGAGTCACTGGACCGGCTGTGAAGGGTGATCTGTGCAGGTTCTTGTTTAGGCCGTGTCAAACCGGGTAGTTTGACTTCTTCCTGCCTTGGGTTGGGGTGCCTTCATACTTAGTATTCAGCTGGAGTGGCAGGCTCTGTTCGTGCTGCATTTCTTTGAAGAAATGTGGCTGGCGCGAGATTGTTGTTGTGAAGTCGATTTCTGGATCGCTTCGTTTGTTTGGCCACCTAGGCATACATGGTTCTTCGTGCTTCTCTTTGGTGATGATCAAGCAGCGACTGGCGAGTGTTTATGCTTTCCACGAATTTCGTTACTATGTTATCTGTGTTTGTAAGCTTCTTGTTCAGTGTTGTTGGGTTTTTCATTTGTGAGTTTGTATCTGGTTCTATGTATGCCTTGTTTGATCCCAAAAAAAAGAACTGTCAAAAGCCACAACATAGAAATGACAAGATGACTGCTTGTCTGCTTCCATCCCATCAGTTGCACGTACACAGGGAACCATATACAAACCTCAATTACGGCAAAACGAGGATAGAGATACTTACGATGATCGATTGTCTCACCAATATATATTTGATTATCTTGTAATTGACCTTTTCAGTTGGATGAATCGTTTGTTCACTTACAAGATTGATTTGGTTTAACTAAAAATTACATATGTTGAATTATTTACTAAAAAATATTAGATTTAAACATTAAATGAATGAATTTCTTATAACTGAAAGGAACCATTACAAATGATTACAAATCAAATATTAAATTGATTTATAATATATATATTAAATTATTTTAGCATACAAATTATTTTCAATGGTATAAATGCTCACAATTAAGGCCCACACAATATGATGAAACTGTAGACTACCGCAAACTATCTTACCCGTTGTTTTAGGGAACTGTTTGTCTCATTAAGCAAGTATTCCTGTTAAAATAAAAGAATCATCAGATAAGTAAAATGGGTTTCTTTACTGTTACAAATTAAGGTGATAAAGCTTAACCTTTCTTTGAAGGTCCGTAAGAGTATCTAGCATGGTTTGAGTCTGCAAAAGAAGCACAAATCATCAAATTCTAGAATTCTTTACCCTACATCCATACCAAAATTTATAACAAGTTGCATCATCACAATTTCCTAATTCTCACTTATATGGATAAGTCCTGCTCGTCTGATTCTGAATTACGAATTAAATAAGTCGTAAGGGATAATGTTTACTGGTCATATACCTGATGTTTCGGGTTTGAATAGCCTTCAATGGTTAAGTGTAAGGGATAATCAGCTCACCGGACAGGTGCCCGATAGCTTGGTGAATTTAGCGTCTCTTAAGACTGTGAATTATTGACGAATAATTTGCTTTAAGGGAAGATGCCGAAATTTGGGAATAATGTGGCTGTTGATAATGAGGGGCTTAATAAGTATTGTTCCAGTGTTTCGGGTGTGGATTGTGATTGGAGAGTTAGGTGTTGTTTGATAGAGCTGAAAAATACTTTATTTAATTTTATTTAATTTAATTTAACTTTACTGAACTTAATTTTATTTTATTTAACTGTACTGAACTTTATTTAACTTTACTGAACTTAAAAAAATAATTTTTTTTGAATAAAGGTGTTTAATTTAAGTTTTTAATCATATTGAACTACAAAATTAAAATCTGAAATTTTTTATTTAATTTTATTTAACTTAACTTAACTTAATTTAACTTTATTTAATTGAAAAACATGAAATTTAAGCTCTAAAGAACAGACCCTTAATGTGTTTTTGGAGATTGCCAAGCCAATGGGGTGTCCGGTGGTGTTTGCTCAGGATTGGAATGGAAATGATCCATGTAGTTGGGCTGGAGTTACTTGTGATACTGCCACGAAAAAAGTGACTTTGATCAATTTTCAGAACAAGAAGCTGATTGGTACGATTGCTTCAGAGAGTTCTCGAAGCTTACCTCGTTGCAGAAATTGTATCTGAACAATAATAGCCTTACCGGGACGGTACCGGGTGTATTTGCTGAGATGCCTAACTTGACGTATTTGCATATTTCTTTCAATAATATATTTGGACAACTTCCAAAGTTCAGGTCAAGTGTGGTGGTAAAGTATGAGGGGACGAGAATAGAAAGCGCTGATGCTGGGATATATAAAGACTTCCTTGCCCGGATATAATGAGGGGACGAGAATAGGAAGCACTTTCTGTTGAACTCGACTATGAATTATTTGACTAGCAGTCTCTTTGTTTTAACAGTCTCATGATCATGAACAACGATGACTCACGTTTACATAGCAGAGTCCTTTTTCGATCACAAACAATATGATGAAAAGAAACAAACTGTGTAGACTACCGCGAACTATCTTACCCGTTATTCGCTTAAATTAAACGTATGAGCCATCATTAAGTATGATGGTGGGACTAGCCTCTCTATCTCCTGTATGCGCATAAAAGATGCAAAAAAGAAGGTGTTAGCTATAGCTAATAGAAAAAAGAATGGTGCGGATTTGATATAAACTGATTATTACCTTGATCCATTTTAAGTCTTCTTGCATCTGCAAGACAGCACCGGATGCAATCCTGTGTCGATCAGAAGCTGGCAAACGTCCTGCTATTTGTAGAATGTTGCCTTTGATGTCTTCTTCAACTGTTCGTATTCCTTTATCGACATAGATATCACACATCTGCATGTAAAGTTCCCGATGATGGTTTTGTATCGCGAACCTTAATAAATCACCGTTGTCACACCAATCAACATATGGGAATGCATCTGTGATTTCTTTCACCATTTCTTGAATGTCATTCTCCGCTGCACGAAGAAGTGGCTCCTTAAAAAGAAAGACTGCATCATTCGGCATTTTAAATTTTTCTGCTGCCTTTTTCGCACAACATTTTCATTTATATTGAGAAAGGAAAAAAAAAGAAAAAGAAAAGAAGTGAACATACCATAGAATTAAGCTTTGATGATGAGATGGAGAAGCTTATGACCGCTTCCTTCAGGGTCATAAGGATTGGGACGATACCCTGTTTTAATGAAAGTTAGCAGATAACGAAGCATCTGTTTATACTCATGGCCTTGCCTGATATATGGGCGGTAGGGGCATATGACAAGGGCCTATCTTGTGAAGGGTTCCATTATGTTTGAGTTTAAACGTAAATATATGATTAAGTAAATAAACGATGAGACTTCCAAAGTCTTCACATCATCGAGAGGGCTGACACAGGCATATGTAATGCATATACGATGAGACTCCCCTAAACTCTGAAAATAAACGATGAGATTTATAAACTTTGCATATGTAATGCATATATAATGCATATGCATATATGGATAAGTAGCAAATAGTTATATAATCATTCATGTATTTATTTGAAGTAAAGATGAATCAAGAACAATTATATTGATAGAGCCCTTCAACAATTACAAATATGTACTTTAACACTGAACTGTGCGAACGATCATCCCACTCTTGTCCACCCTCAGACCACAAACCATCCTCCATCTCACTTTAATTTACATTCTTAAGAAAACTAAGATCTTTGCTTCTCCTTATAATTATCTTCTCCAAAGTTCCACTCAGGTAGGTCTTTTTGATAATTTCTGAAACGAGAGAAAAATGGCTGGATGCAAACATGGCCACCAAGAGGAAACATGGCACTACTGCACATCCAATAACCCACCTTCTATCGTGTCCCTGTCCTAAGATCGAATACTGTATTGATGTGGAAGACACTATCATCAATGCTACGGACATGTACAAACTCAGAATCCCAACCACTAGTTTCATCGGCAAGGCTCGCAGAAAGTCACCTTCGGTATAACGAAAAGTGAGGATGGACAAAAACATTAACAATGAAGCACAAGCACCGAATAATGATGAAGCGTTTGCTACCCCAAATATCTTGAATGTCGTCTTTGAACCAATCACTGGTCGGCCATTGTCCGCGTGAATCCCTCCTGGTACTGTTATAGACGCTCCATAAGAGATAGTCAGAATGAGCACCGCAACCGCAGTGCCTGAGTTAGCAATTTCATTCACCATTTTCTCCGCCTTTACCATCAAATTAGCGTTCGAAAATTGGTGTGCACTCGGTCGTCGTAAGTATCTTTCAAGTAAAGATAATTGAGGTTTCTACCCATGTCTTTCTCTTTTCATATTCACCAGATCTTAATCAATCTTTTTTTCATTTGCGTTGGTTAGGTTGGGATTGCCAGCAGCCTTGCCGTAATTGAGGTTTCTGCCGGAATCTCTATCACATACCCCACTCGATCGTCGTAAGTATCTCTCTGGTTAAAATAATTGAGGTTTCTGCGCATGTCTTTCTCTCTTTTCATATTCACCAGATCTTAATCAATCTTTTTTTCATTTGCTTTGGTCAGGTTGGGATTGGCAGCAGCCTTGCCGTAATTGAGGTGTCTGGCGGAATCTCCATCACATACCCCACTCGATTGTCGTAAGTATCTCTTAGGTAAAGATAATTGAGGTTTCTGCCCATATCTTTCTTTCTTTTCATATTCACCAGATCTTAATTAATCTTTTTTCATTTGCTTTGGTCAGGTTGGGATTGCCAGTAGCCTTGCCGTAATTGAGGTTTCTGCCGGAATCTCCATCACATACCCCACTCGATCGTCGTAAGTATCTCTCCGGTAAAGATAATTGAGGTTTCTGCCCATGTCTTTCTCTCTTTTTCATATTCACCAGATCTTAATTAATCTTTTTTTCATTTTCTCTGGTCAGGTTGGCATTGCCAGCAGCCTTGCCGTAATTGAGGTTCCTGCCAGAATCTCCATCACATACCCCACTCGATTGTCGTAAGTATCTCTAAGGTAAAGATAATTGAGGTTTCTGCCCATGTCTTTCTCTCTTTTCATATTCACCAGATCTTAATTAATCTTTTTTTCATTTGCTTTGGTCAGGTTGGGATTGCCAGCAGCCTTGCCATAATTGAGGTTTCTGCCGGAATCTCCATCACATACCCCACTCGATCGTCGTAAGTATCTCTCAAATAAAGCTAATTGAGGTTTCTGCCCATGTCTTTCTCTCTTTTCATATTCACCAGATCTTAATTAATCTTTTTTTCATTTGTTTTGGTCAGGTTGGGATTGCCAGCAGCCTTGCCGTAATTGAGGTTTCTGCCGGAATCTCCATCACATACCCCACTCGATCATCGTAAGTATCTCTAAGGTAAAGATAATTGAGGTTTCTTCCCATGTCTTTCTCTCTTTTTATATTCATCAGATCTTAATTAATCTTTTTTTCATTTGCTTTGGTCAGGTTGGGATTGCCAGCATCCTTGCCGTAATTGAGGTTTCTGCCGGAATCTCCATCACATACTCCACTCGATCGTCGTAAGTATCTCTCAAATAAAGCTAATTGAGGTTTATGCACATGTCTTTCTCTCTTTTCATATTCACCAGATCTTAATTAATCTTTTTTTCATTTGTTTTGGTCAGGTTGGGATTGTCAGCAGCCTTGCCGTAATTGAGGTTTCTGCCGGAATCTCCATCACATACCCCACTCGATCGTCGTAAGTATCTCTCAGGTAAAGATAATTGAGGTTTCTGCCCATGTCTTTCTCTCTTTTCATATTCACCAGATCTTAATTAATCTTTTTTTCATTTTCTTTGGTCAGGTTGGGATTGCCAACAGCCTTGTCGTAATTGAGGTTCCTGCCAGAATCTCCATCACATACCCCACTCGATCGTCGTAAGTATCTCTCAGGTAAAGATAATTGAGGTTTCTGCCCATGTCTTTCTCTCTTTTCATATTCACCAGATCTTAATTAATCTTTTTTTCATTTTCTTTGGTCAGGTTGGGATTGCCAGCAGCCTTGCCGTAATTGAGGTTTCTGCCGGAATCTCCATCATATACCCCACTCAATCAACGTAAGTATCTCTCAGGTAAAGATAATTGAGGTTTCTGCCCATGTCTTTCTCTCTTTTCTTATTCACCAGATCTTAATTAATCTTTTTTTCATTTGCTTTGGTCAGGTTGAGATGGCCAGCAGCCTTGCCGTAATTGAGGATTGTGCCGGAATCTCCATCACATACCCCACTCAATTTAGGTAACATTGTTAGCCATGACTCTAGTGTTCCTACTATTATTGGAACCACCTCCTCTAGTAAACTTGTAACCAAGTGGATAGCCATGAAGCTTGTTACAAGTCTCCTACATATGTCCTTGAAGCTGACAGTGAGTACAAATAGAGGCTTTCTTCCTTTATTTTGATTAGAATATCTGCTGGTAGCACCCCTAGTGAAGTTCTGAGTAGATGGAGGTTGCACAGATCCACTAGAAGGATTACCCTGAGCAGCATAAAGAGCATATATTTAAGACATGAGATTTCTTGGCTTTCCTTTAATTTTTTTCTATACAAGTTGTTTGTAGCACTCTTTAAGAGATGATGAGGGCCTCATTTGCAGAATATTAGACCTGGTAGTAAGATTGACTTCATTAAGTCCTATTAAAAACTTCATTCTCATGTCTCTCATTTTCCTTTCAGCGGCACATCGGGTTGCCTTGCATCTTGTGCCATAATCACATGAGACTTCATCAGTGAGAGCATTCTCATCTTCCTATAACTGAATGAGTTTGTTATAATACTGAGCAATGCTCATGTCCTCTTGCATCAACATAGTAATCTCTTGTTGAATAGAGAAGACGGAAAAATAATTTAAACCTAAAAAATATTTCTTCTAGATCTTCCCAGACTTGCATATAATTGCCAGAATGAATGAACGAGGAACCAATTTCTAGTGAATCGGAGTTAAAAATTCAAGATAGGATTACATTGTTACACGTATCCTATCTATCGCCTTGATAAGCACCAGTTGGGCTTGGAAAGTCTTCCTTAACAAAACCTAACTTCATTTTGATGCCTATAAGGCCATCTCCACTGACTTTGTCTAGTTGAGATAATTTTTGTCACCAACCAAAGGTTGAGTAACAATGAAACAACCACATTTTCATAACTATTCACAACCAAAGGATCATCGGCCAAGCATGTAGCATTCGGTAATGAAAATGAAACCGGAATACCACTATCATTAGCCGCAGATGTAGACGAAGTAGTCGCCATTGCAATAACAAAACACAGACTAAAAGCTAACTCCAAAGAAGGCTCAAACAATCATCAAAGTTCAAGAGAATCATACCGGAAGACCGTCGTCACCTTTCATCTGATACCATGTAGAAAGAGAATCACCGGAGACGATGGCGGAACAATGATCAAGATCGAAGCAAGATGATCGGAGAAACGCAGAGCTCAATATGCCCTAATCTAACAATTTCAATTAATTGAGGAAAGAAGCGCAAAAATCTGTTATAAATAGATTTTTGCAAGTTTACACAAATACACTACAGACCCCAGACTTAAGCCTATATGCAGACTTAACTAAAGTTAATTACAAAAATGACCCTACCGGACGGTTGGAGACTGACCAATAACTGAGCCGACCGACTAATTATTGGCTAACTGATTTGTTAACAGACTGACTGAGTTGGAATGTTGATCATCCTCAATAGTTTTAATAACACTAAATGGCACATAAGATTGGACTTGTAATCGCTCAACGACGTGTAATTATTATTTTAGTTACATGCAGATGAATGAAGATCAAATAAATATAAAACACCTTCTAATACATAAACTCCAAACCCCTTTGGAACATTTGGTCCCCCAAAAAAACTCTTTGGAACATGACAGATGACAATAAGACCCAATTAAACTTTATCATGCTATTAATACAAGAGGCCAGATCTGGTGTAAAGCCCAGATCTGGTGCAAAATACAAAACAATCTGCACCATTCGTTTTGAAGATCCAAAGGCTAAAACAAATTGATTTTTATTAGTAATCAACGGAATTTTATACGTGATTTCAAATCGAAAGGGTATAATTGACAAAAAAAACCGTATCTCTCCTCTCACAAATCTCAAATCCCGACGACTAAGGATCCCTATATCAGAAGAACGAGTCGCGATTCACCCTAAAATCACTCGTCGAAGTTAGGGTTTGGCTTACGGCGATTCGCGAGAGAACAAATTTAGGGGTCTGCTCACAATGTCGACAAACGACGGTGAGTTGAATTACGTTCGTTTAATTACTGTCCATAGATACTGTACTGGGTTTGGGGACAAAGGCACAACGAACGATAGTTTGTTTAAACTATCTTGTGAAGTAGAACAACGTTTTCGGACTGTTGTTCACGAACTGTAGTTGTTTTTAATCTGCCAACTGTATAATTCGTCAACAACATAGTATAATTCGTCAAATTATATGGTTAGGAATTCAGTATGAGTAGATATCATATAAACAGCGACAAATTTTATAAACAGTCGTCATCTTATATTGGTCATAGATAAACAGTCTTCTGCATCAAAGAGCACAACAAAGTTTATAGTTCGTCGACAAGTTTACTACCTAAAAATTGATCGATATTGTATGCATTCAAGTCTGATAATGACATAGTTCATCATACTATTTATAGTTCGTCAAAGGTAATCCATATTTCATCATCTTTGATTTGACATTGATACTACTTTCTGTTTGTCGAATAGCGACAACCAAAATGTAATATTTATAATTCGTCATCCATATTATAATTCGGCATATAATGTGTTAGAAAAGTATGTATGAGAAAATGTCAGGAGAAATTGTATAATTCGTTAGAGACGAACATAATTCGTCTCTTATACATAAACAGAATTCTAAGAAAGGAAGTTTTTATTTGTTTGACAGGGTTACTGGCAGTTGTGCTACCTTATTAATAGTTTTTATTTGTTTGACAGGGCGCAAAAGGAAGGCACAGAATTCAAATGCAACTTTACATAATGCAAAGGCTGTCGTAGAAAATAGCACAAGGAAAAAATGAAATTATGTAAGCCACAACTGAATGTCGCTCAAAAAGGTATCACAACCGCGAGTAACAGTGATAGCGATTTTGAAGACAGTAATATTCGTCAACCAATTGCTCATAATTCTAAGAAACAAGGTACTACAATTTTGTATTGTGTCATAAATTGAGACATTTATGTTTGTTCATTTACTACCCATTAAACTGCCCAATATCGCTGCCTTAAAGCCATAATTCGTCATCTGTCATTTATAATAATTCGTTCATTAATATTTTATAGTTCCTTAATGTTTACTACCCACTTAGGAAAATATTGCTGCCATTTTGAGGTCTGGTTGTGCATAGTTAGTAAAATATTATTTTTGTTTGTCAATTACAATCTTATAGTTCGTTAATGTTTACTTTTTTGTAGTCAGCATCTGTCAGTTATAGTTTGTTAATAGTTGCTGTTTGTCGATATTGTTTGAATGAATCTTAGCACCTGAAGAAGTGAGGCGTAAATCGAAGAGGGAGTTGGAGTTGGCTGATATGGAATTTGAGAATGCCAAGAGGATAAGGCAGCAAGCATTGAGTGAGCTTGAGAGAGCTAAGGTTGTAAGAGATCAATTTGTGAAGAAAATAAGCTCAACTATGATGCAGATTACTTGTCAGGCTTGTCAGCAGCAGTTTCAAGCAAATGCTACTGGGCAGGCAGCTCCTCCATCACTGCTGGCTTCACTTTCTGATGAGAGTTCATTTGATGTGAGTTTCATGCCGTCCGCCGTCTCAGAATTAGGCGAAGGCAGCGGTGGAGGTGGTGTTGGGGGTGGAGGAGGAGATCAATGATAATAATTTGTAGTGATTTTTTCGTGTTTTGTTTCTTTTTATCAGATGTAAGCACTTGTTTGTGTGTAAATTTACTCCATGAAGTTCATTAACGCATTGAAAAGGTTCTCGAGTAGTGTATACATTGATAATGTATATCAAGTTAGTTGTTGAAGAGATGTATGCAATCTATGCTAAAGTTATGTGTAATTCCACAAATAGACCAGTTTTTTGTTTTCTATAGAATTTATAGACTTAGGCACTACTGAATGATTACAGTCAGGAAATTGAATGGGATTCTATTTATTCCAAAACATGACGAACTATAAAATTTGTTACTCAGGAAAGAGAATGCCAAAACTCAAGGGAATATATATCTATTGATAACATGACGAACTATAAAATTGTCATGACGAACTATAAAATATTCATGACGAACTATAAAATATTCATGACGAACTATAAAATGTCATGACGAACTATAAAATGTCATGACTAATTATATAATGATACCATCGAATTCTGACAAATTTTAGTTTTCTTTTGACGAATTATAGCAAAATTCGTCGAAGTGCACTATAATTCGTCAGAATTCTTAACGAATTATAGTTCACTTTTGACGAATTATGACATAATTCGTCAAAATTGGACTATAATTCGTAAAGAAATCGTCAAGAAACTTCCTGACTTTGTTCTTTTCCTGGGTCTTCCATAACTGGAGTGGCAGCCTGTAAGACAACAAGAACCATCCCTCCTTGCTCTATTAATTGGTCGTTTCCTTCTTCATATGCGACATGGCTTATTTCCTATGTATTATTATTCCCTTGCTCCGGAGTAAGATTTTTGAATGAAACTGAGAGTACTTATAGTAAACTGAAACGAGTGTAATCTTGATATTCCAATACAATATTACAAGTCTTCAATATACAAATAAGATGCAAAACATCAAGTTGACCAAATATGCTAGTAGTATATGTTTGGCAAACAGGGACACAGAGTTGACCAAATTTAGTATATATAAGAAATCAAACACTTGAAGTCAATGTATAGTGATGGTAGAAGTTTACACAACTGCCGATTAAAATGCCACAATTCCAGCGTACTTCAAGTCAATGGAAGGTTCTGGGAAATCCTTGCTTAAATATTGAGCGTAAATTACAGTTGTTGTAGAAAGACAGTAGCTGAGGGAAATAAGAAGTGCAGATTCCAAAACCACGATTTGGCCACGTTCGTGTTCCAGAACTTATAGTACTGCTCCGACACTTCCAGTCACGCCTCTGCCCACTGTGATGCCTCCTCGACGCCTCCTCATGCCCAGGGTTTCGAGATCGGAAGAATTGAGAAACTTCGGAGAATATCTCTGTGTCGAAAATTAGGGTTCGGAGAATTGATCAGAAGGTCTTCGACATCATAGCGTGGTTCGGACGATGGGAGAGAGAGAGAAAAAAAGATAGTAGGGTTTTGAGCGGGCGTGAAGAAAGAGAAGGACATGTGTCCAGTTTTGATTTGGTCAAATAAAAAATAATATGTTAATGGTATACCATATTTGTCCCTGTTCACATTAAAATTTGAATTTAAATGGATTTATACTCAATTAATCCTGATCATCCATATAATAAATGAATGATTGAGATTAGTTTGTATTTTTTTACAATAATATGGATTTTGCACCTGATCCTAAACCTATAATACAAATACTAATTAGTAAGAATAAAAAGAGCAGGGATATGAATTATGATTATCATATTATTATTTGATGACATATTTGCCGTTTCTGAGTTTTTTTTTTGCCATATTTTGACTCTCGTGTTGCACTTTTGATGTGCTTGAAATTCGAATATCAGTATTGCTCTATTTTTTTTTGCCATACTCAAAAAAAAAGTATTGCTCTATTTTTAAAGAAATCGGATTGGGATATATCGGTTTGTCCATATTCGGGAAAATTGATTTCTCCAAAACGGTCTAGTTGATTCTCAACAAACCGATTTTAATGAGTAACTGCATGCGTGACAGAATTTGAGTCTCGTTTGATCCACGTGGCAACCCGATTTGGCATGCTGATTTCTTTTTAAATGAAACTGTTTGGTAGGAACATGTTTTGTAAATGGTTAAAAAAGTGTGAGAAATAATTATTCTTAAATGAGATACAAAATGGACATAAAATTATTGCCTTTCCATAAAAGCAAAAATTAGTTTGATTTATTTATTATATTTGGAGACTTTCCTTTTATTTTGATATATGTGATTTTTTTTGGTAACTTTCCAATATTGATTGTGATTCCGATTCCAGCTTATTATGTAAAAATGGTACTTAATTTCGGAAATTAAAATAATAAATGGCTTCAATATGAAGGGTTGAGATCTGATGAGAAGTGACTTTAAGATGAGAAATGAGAATTTATCTTGTCCATTAATTTTTGATAATCAACAGCTGCGATTTGTCTAAAATTTTAACCAAAAACACGTCGTATTACGCATACAAAGGCAGTATCGTCCTAAAAAAATCCAAAACTGCTATCGTTGGTTACGAACAAAACCCTAATCACTTGTGTTTCGTAATACAAGCTACGGACGACACAAACCTCCGCAATCGATTCGCAAAACCCAAACCAACTTGTGCTTCGAAATAGAAGCTACGGACAACCGCACAACCGCCGCCATCGATTCGGAAAACACGACAGGGATGGTTCGAAAATCGGCGTCCGAACACCAGAAATCACGACGAGGATGATTCGAAAATCGCCATCGATTCGGAAAACACGACGAGGATGATCGAAAATTGGCGTCCGAGCATTATCCGTATTTTCCATAGCATTGTCCGTAGAAATCATTGCATTATCCGTATATATCAAAGCATAGTCCGTAGTAAACACATGGATTGATCAACTTAGGTCGGGTAGCCGATTGAGTAGCCGATCGGGTGCCGATCGAGTAGCCGATCGGGTAGCCGAGCTCACAATCATAGCATTATCCGTAATTTCCATAGCATAGTCCGTAGAAATCATTGCATTATCCGTATATATCAAAGCATAGTCCGTAGTACACACAGGGATTGATTGGGTAGACGATAGGGTGCGAGCAACTTAGGTCAGGTAGCCGATAGGGTACCCGAGCTCACATTTTTACGAACTGAATCTGAATCTGATTGGGGACGACCGAACGTAGATTAATTTTTACGAACTGAATCTGATTGGGGACGACTGAACGCTAGGGATGCGGCACGAATTGGTACGCGAACAAGGAAAGATCTCAACCCTGCGAACAAACAGTACGAGGATTTGAAACGGGAAAGACGCATACGAATGGATTGCGAACAATCAGAAACGAATCAGTCGATACCACGATTGATGCAAAATTGAATTACAAATATACCCTTTAACCGTATTTAACATTAAATATATTCTAAATATTCTATTTAATCACCACTGTTGGATCTTTATAATCAATGGACATGATAAATTCTTATTTCTCAAAAATATGCATACTTCTCACCTGATCTTTTTCCTCAATATGAAACCAACTTTTTAACTTATCGTTGACATTTATTGTTAAAAACAAGCTTTGTATATTTACGGTGCATAATAATAATGATTCTTACTATAATAACTTTGGTTAATCAAAAGAAGAAATAAAAGTTCCAATGTAAAAACTCAAACCGATTTCTTTTTAATGAAAATAATGGAATCGGTTTCTCCAAATTGGTTTCATTTAATTGAAATCAGATTCTCCCAAACCGGTTTGTTACGTGGAAAACAAATGCATATCATTGAGTTCATGTATGACTAAAACATGCCACCGATGCGCTTACTCATCAAACTGGTTTCTCCCAATAGTTTATATTCGAAAATGGACAAAACATGTTCCTCACAAATTGGTCTTTTTAAAAACAGAGCAAAATTGAAATTCGAGTTTCGCGCATGATAAAGTGAAACTTGAGTTTGAGTGTAGGGCAAAAAAATAGGGAAAATGAATGAGAGGGGTATGGACCCCGTTGACAAATCACAATCCGAACTATGAAAAATGACAATTAAGATAATTTTCAAATATTTGAATCCTCAATTTAACACTTAACTGGCGGAATATCACTACGTCAATTAACAAAGTTAACTAAACGAATTAATTAAAAAAAAGTCTTATATTAATTGTTACATCGAGGATTCCAATATGTTTAAAGTGCCGTTGATTGTTAATTTTTATAGTTCGAGAGGTAATTTGTCAATTGATGGTAGTTCATACCCCATCTTTATTATTTTCCCTTAAAAAATATGCATGCATTCTCATGACCTTATTCAAATTTTCATCACAGTACATGTTGGAGATTTTAGGGTGATTGTTGGTTAAAACCTATCTAGACTTTGTAAAGATTGTTTCGTGAATAAATGGAACAATTCTGAAGTCATTTGAGCTTGTTTCATTTTTGAGCCTTAGTGTGGACCGCGTTTCCTATCAACATTAAGAGCCGCGTTTTGTAGTAACATTAACTCCTTAATGTCTCTACGTAACGCGGCGAGTAATGTTATGACCAAACGTTGTTAACGCTGTGATGGTTTTGAATCGACGTATTTGTTCAAAACGGACGAAATCAAAAGGTGACGATTGGCTTTTGATAAAGACATGCTGAGAAAAACTGAAAGAAGTTTTTTCCAGAAGTGATAACAAGTTTTCTCCTTCAATTAAGAAATCATTCGATTGATATCCAATTAGGGTATACTCAATTTCTTGATTCCTTATTCTAGTACAAACATCACTTGTTTTATCCCAGTTCTCATATTTCGGATTCTTAACCGGAGAAATATAAAATTTGGAAAGCAACATTTGTTCGTGACTCACGCAGATTCCAAGTCTCAGTATGTTGAAGCATTGCCAGAGGAGTTCGGAGAACTATAGTACATTGATATCAGTCGCTCCAAGTTTTTTTAATAAAAAAAATTACACTAATACATGCATGAAATATAGAATCTCAAATTCATGTCATAAGATACATAAGATACATCCAAGGTAATTTGAATTGTCAATCTTGTGATCAATTGACCAATAATAGAATTGCTAAACCACTACACTCTCCTGCCCGTCTGAATAAGGCTCGCAAATATCATACATATTGGTGGAATGGTTGTAAAAGCAATAACCACTTGGTGTTACATGACAAGTACACACAAGCTTGTTATTGTGGTTTCTATAGGCCACTAAATTTTTAGCTTTAAGATATTTTTGATGACCACTCCATCTCAACCTACACCAGAATAAAAGCGTTCCCTCATGATTTGGTTCAATGTCGAATTCATACATGATTGCATTTTGGAGATCGGCAACAGCAAATTTGTCTTTCTCCGAAACACAGAAAAGATAGAGAGAAATGTCCTTCCCCATGCTATGAATTACGTTTAAGGTTATTGGATTAATATTTTCTGTTCGCACATTGACAAGTGAACCTGCAATCACAAAAATCAACAATGAAACACTCCTCATAAAATTCGTACTGCCCATGACTCTTGGTTAAAATGATATTGTACTTGTCAAAATCTTAGTACTTATATATAATTAATCAAACTTAAGATAACTTTGAAGTTAATATACAAGGCGATTAATGCGTGACATTTGCATTCCCAAAAAATTAGTGACTTTGCTCTAAACATATATTGTCTATTGTTATTAAATATATAGGTCGTGTGGGTTAAGATCAGGTACAAAGCCAAATTTTTGTACAAAAATATAAAATTCATCTAAATCATTTGATAATTCGTCAGTTTATTTTATAGTTCGTCACTTTTCGAACCGAAAAATGAAAAAGACGAGCCGGAAAATGAAAAGACAACATAGGTCGTCAGTTTCATTTTATAATTCGTTACCAAGAAAAACACCAAAATATCAAGATTTATCCATTCAAATCACAAGATCAAGGACTATGATTAGTTTGTATTTTGTACCAAAAAATTAACTTTGCACCGGATCCTTTTCCTAGGTCGCGTTACTAAAAAAAATTGTCCCGATATTATATATAATTTTTATTTGAATTGCAATGTCCAATTTGCCGACCATACATATTTCGGTGAATATACAATATTTTTTTCCTGAGAAAAAAAAATCTTTTTTTGATAAGCTTCAAAAGCAAGAAAGATAGGAGCTAAATTATTCATGTGCTGATTATACACAACTTTTTCATGAATTGGTGTCTAAATCGTTGAAAACAGATAACAAATTTTTTCTGCAACACTAAATACTATGTTAATTATATTTTTATTGTTAACGAGAGTGAACTAACCTGGTGGTTGGCGCTCACCACCCGGAATCAAAGGTTTCTGGGTTCAAGTCATACCCAGGGACAATAGTCCTCTTCATCAAAAAAAAAATATTATATTTTTATTGTTCCCATAAAAAAATTATATTTTGTATGTTTTAATGACATGTACGGCTGCAAATGAGACGATGTACTCGTGAACAACTCGTGAGACTACTCGGTCAAAGCTCAACTCGATTATAAACGAGTGAAGCACGATCACGATATTTAGGCTCGATTATTAAACGAGTCGAGCACGAACAAAGTAATACTCGACTCGTTTATATACTCGATTATAACTCAATTTATTACTCGTTTATAATTTATATACTTATTTATTTCATATTCTTTATATCAATATAATTTCAATTTGAGTATTATACATGTTTATTATTTTACATGAAAAGATTACTTCACATTCTTTATATCAATATTTACTATTATATTGTTCAAAACTCGTTAATGAGCTCGATTAAAGTAAATTTGTAAACTTTTAAAATACTTTTTCAGTGAAAGCTCGTTTCAACTCGTGAAAAGCTCCGATTATAGCTTATTCCAACTCGTGAAAAGCTTGACTAAAGCTCGTTAATAATAAATATTTACATTAATTTAAATTACTTTAATTACTCTACTCGAACTCAGCTCGAAACTCGTGAATATTAAACAAGCCGAGCTCAAACACAAGTTCTTAGAACTCGTTAATACTCGACTCGAACTCGAACATGTCAAATTTTAAACGAACAAAGTTTGAACAACCTAATACTCGATTCGACTCGTTTGCAACCCTAATAACATGCATTGAATAAGATCTCCCGTGACAAGTTTCGAAGTATGAACATTGAAGGATTGCAATCGAGGAGTCATTCAGTGATGTTTGTTAGATGCATTGGAAAGTTAAAGAGGTTAAATAATGACGTTTGTATTGGTTGTTGATGAAGGAATTAAATGTAATTTTAATAATCATTCGATCAAATTATTAAAATATTGAAATTAATCGGAATTATAATTAAAATTTGTATTTAATTGATTACTAAATATACTTAAAGGGAAACGAAATCAATCTAAATTGAAATCCCGTTTTTCACTCGCGGCCATCTCGAAATCTTCATTCTATATTTGAAAATTAATTGTTTATTTAATAATAAAATATTTAATATTCAACATAATGAGTGTTACAAATTTTGTTTTAATTACTACGCATTTTAGTCGCAAAGCATCGAAACATGACTGTTACAAATTTTATTTGTAATTGCAACAAATTTTAGTCGTTAAGCACCAAAATATGACCGGTACAAATTTTGTTTGTAATTCTTACGCATTTTAGTCGTAAAGCACCCAAACATGACTGCTGCGAATTTATTCGTCATTACTACGCATTTTAAGTTGCACATTTTATCCAACTTGGTCTGTTACGAATTAAATGTATTAAACTACACATTTTATCCAACTTGGTTGTTACGAATTCTATGTAGACAACTACACATTAAACAATTGCATGATCGATTCCTCTATACAATGCGATACAAATTATATGTACAAAAACACATTGAATACACTGAATTATACGTACGAATTATATCCAACGAGGAGAGAGCCTATCAAAATAATTGCAAGAGATAGAAAGCAAAGCAAGGCGAAGGCACGTGGTCCTTGTCGACGGGGTTTGTTAGCAAAATCAGCAGCTCCTTTCCAATATAGGCTTCTCCGAAAGCTGTACGGTCAAAAGTATTTTCTAGGCATTGAGGTTGCTCATTCCTCTGCTAGAATATTTATTAATCTAGGGATGCACAAAATTGGACCGGACCATACCCGAATCCTGAAAATTACGAGTCGGTCCAGAACTGGACCATAAAAATCTTGATCCAGTCCACATTCCACATTTTATATAATTTCTGATCCACCGATCCGACTCGAATCGTAAAATGCCGATCCGGTCTGGGTTTACGGTCCAGACCGTATTATAGTGTGAAATTATAGTCCGGTCTGATACTCGATCCACTTTTTCAACGAATTCTGGTCCATCAGTCCGAATCAGACAGTATATACTCGGGGTTGGTCCGATCCTCGGTCCACCTTTTCAAAAAAAAATTGATCAGGTTCGAGTACGACAGGATGAGCATCCCTACATTAATCAGCACAAGCAAGCACTAGACTTACTAATCGAGGCAGGACTTCTTGGCTGCAAACCCAATTCTACTCATATGGCATTAAGCAAAAGTTGGTACTTTCTATAGCTACAAAACTAGAGGATCCTATTGCATACCGACAACTTGTAGGTAAACTTATTTACCTCAATGCCACTCGACCATATATTGCTTTCTGTGTGCATATTTTGAGTCAGTTCCTAGCCGCTCCGACGGATGAGCATCTCCAGGCTGCCCATCGTGTTCTTTGGTTCATCAAATCGGTCCCTGCTCAAGGACACTATTTTATCATGCTCGTGCCTCTCTCACCTTGGAGGGTCTTTGCGACGCAGATTGGGCGGCCTATCATGTCTCTCGCCGCTCTACGAGTGCGTACTGCATAAAGCTTGGACCTTCACTAATTTCTTGGCGCACCAAGAAGCAGACGGTCATCTCTCGCTCGTCAGCTGAATCAAAATACCGTGCATTGACACAAACCTATTGTGAAATGGTCTGGATCTTGGCCATTCTGAGGGATCTTCACATCTCCGTTCCCACTCTTATTGCCCTCTAATATGTGAAAATGGAGGTGCCAATCACATTGCTTGGAATCCGGTCTTCCATGAGCGGACAAAACATATTGAAATCGACAGCCACGTAGTTCGTTAGCACTTCTCAAATGAATTCAGCACTCCTCGATTTATTGGTTCAACTGACAAACCGGCCGATCTGTTGATCACGAAAGTTCTTCTGACCGACTCACTTCGACGTCTCTCTGTCAAGCTTGACGTTTCAAATTTTCTTCACGCTAAGCTTGAGGTGGTATCGGGGGCCTAATATAACCTAACTGAATTTAAAGGACCTGCTTGTAATAAAGCACTTTTGTGCCGAATATAAATAGAAAATGGAGCATATGCTCATCATCTTTTTCCACCAATCGTCTTCTGCATTCTTCAGTTTCAATTTAAATCTTCGATCAACAAATTCATCAGGCAATCTGCAATCAGCCTTGCTGAATTGTCAGTGCCGTCGTCCGAATTTAATCTGTGCGACTTTCATATTCAGCCGACAGCTCATAACATTCCTGTACCTACACATCAAATAATTGATCCAGAATCCTCCACTACTTTTAAACAACCAAAACACTCAACTCTGAACTCTAATACACTTCAATCCATTGTGCAAATTAAAGCACGTACTCTTCTCAAACCGAAATATACATAGCATGAATCTACAGCTTCCCTAACAGATGATACCAAGATACGCAAGAAAATCAAGAAGTAGACAGCACACACAAAAATAGATACTAAATTAAACAATCATTAAGAAGACAATATTACCGTTTCCTCCAAATCCTCTCCATGCAGGGCTTGAAGAAACGATCAAGCAGCAAAGCATCAAAGTCCACAAGCTTATCATCCTCGGACACCTTCCCAGGCGCCAAAAGCCTCAGACGCGCATCTATGGACGCCATCTTATTTAGCAATGTAGGTGAACCCAGGTTATGTTGGTTTAGGTTATACCCATTCAAGCAAATGAAGTTACCAAAACGTGTGCGAATGTAATCAAAATTGGGAAAATTTTCCAAAATGCTTAAAATTGAAGATTGAGTTCCAATTGTACACATTTTTTAGATTGGTTTCCCAATTTATACTAGTTTTGTAAGCCGCCGTTGCCAACGGCGTCTTAAAATTAAGACGCTCTTGTTGAGGGCGTCTTAAGCTGAGGTGGCGTTTTTGCGCCAAAATAAACAATCATGTGACATAATATTACTAAATAAACCTAAACCGCTGTCTCCAACAGCGTCTTAAGTTAAGACGCTGTTGATAGCAGCGTCTTAACATATTTGTAATAAACGTCTGAATGTTGTTGGTATTTGTATTTGCATCCTCTGTTTGCAGCCGCCACCAATCTTGTTACACATCTCTTGCACTCGTAGCAGCCGCCACCAATCTCAGCAACCTTCCTCTTCCCTCCAACTCCAATTCCATCCTCTGTTTTTTTCTCTTCTTCTCCACAAAACATCAATGCATGTTTACTTTAAATAATAATAATAATAATTAATTGAAAACTTGTAACAAACCATTTACTCATTCGTTACTTCCAGCGCAGACTCACACTCTGTTTTTTCATATATATAAACAAAACAGAGCATCACTTTCTCCTCTACTCATCATCGTCATCACTGCCTTGGTGGAGTCCGGCATGTTGAGGCTTATAAGTTTGTTTATCGACATGGATCAGGAGGGTCTGATGATGATGAACAGGGGAAAAAGGACGAAGAGGTCGTCGAGGATGGCGTTGACTTCCAGCGACGATGAGGACTGAGGAGGACGAGGACATGTGAAGTTACGAACGCGCGGTGACAGAGGAAGGACACGACATGACGAATTGCTTGTTTCTGCTGGCTCGCGGAGGCGAAGAAAAAAAAAACAGAGGATGGAATTGGAGTTGGAGGGAAGAGGATTGTTGCTGAGATTGGTGGTGGCTGCTACGAGTGCAAGACGCGTAATAAGATTCAGACGTTTAATACAAATAGGTTAAGACGCTGCTACCAACAGCGTCTTAATTTAAGACGCTGTTGGAGACAGCGGTTTAGGCTTATTTGGCAATATTATATTACATGACTCCTTATTTTGGTGTAAAAATGCCACCTCAACTTAAGAGCGTCTTAATGTTAAGACGCCGTTGGCAACAGCGGCTTACAAGACTAGTGTAAATTGGAAAATCAATCTAAAAAATGTGTACAATTGGAATTGAAACTCAAATTTTGTGCAATTTGGAAAATTTCCCTCAAAATTGCGTATTTGATGGTCAAGCTATACCGAGGCGGCCTGATCCAAATGCCAGTCTTTTAGAGCAACCACTTCCATGTCCACTCAAACATTTAGTATGCTAAAATAGGATTCTTTGAGCCCTGCAGGCTGCAGATCATATTCCGTACCTACACCAAACTCTATTTTCAAAAAAAAAAGAACTATATATAAGGACCATCGATGAAGTGGATTTAATCCTGCATTTGTAGCTAATAACTTACAAACAAACAATCACTAGGTCTAACACCGATGTGACTGATGTGTAAGAGTGTAATCAACATATGGGAATGATCCTATATGTATCCAAGATATTCAAGCGCAACTATCAACATCGCAGTAACATATCACCCAAGTGAATCAGATATTGGAATTAATGTTTTACTCATTTAAACTACAACAGACTAGGAGAGGAAACATAAACACTTACAGAGCGCAAATCCCATCTAGGTATATTTCCGTACGCTAACTAAAGCATTGGCATTGCATATCCTTTCTTTCTTTACCTCCCAAAGTTCACCGGACAATGCATCACTGGGTTTGGGAATACCCCCATTTTCTACCTATCTAGATTGTATTTCAATACTGGACATTACAATTAACCAAATGAACAGAAGGGATATGTCTAAAAAATTTATAAAAAAAACAACATGAGTCCAATATTCAATAATAAGTTATTCTCGAGAGTTATCTACTCTCTCCGATGCATGTACAACAAACATTCACATCAGTGGGTGATTAAAGATTAACTGTTAAAGAGTCTAATAGGTTTATTACTTTAGTAGAGGAGGGGAGGAGACTGAATACCTATTTTCACTTCTGCTATCGCAATTGTACTTAGGACTCTGCGGTGTTCCTTCCAATGAGGTGGTTCTTGATCCTCCGCAATTGTACACATCATCCATGCTAACTCCAGGGTCTGCGATCAGCACAACCCTCGCCCATTCCAAGTCATTACAGTGTGATCCCAGCGTGTCACAAGTATCATTGTCTTCCCCGTGACAGCATCTCTGTACATGGTTAGCAAAATGTGAAGCAGACTGCATACTGCCAACGCAACTATGGTCACTTCACTGGAGTAGCAACGGTGAGGAAATTTCTTTTCCACTGTAAAGTTTACATTAACAAACTTTATTTTCGCAGCCCGCAAGTGTGCCATTGCTTGATCAATAGCCAGAGAAGTGGAGCTGGACATCCTGTCATGGCTGTTACAGTAAGTCTCCTGTGTATTTTTCAAAATATGCCCATGGAAGCGGTCTAAGTCAGATAGCATCTCCATATGCCAAAGGAATTCCTCCTTTTGACAACTTCTGAGAATGGGATGATTCTCTTGAATTATTGAAAGTTTTACATATAATTAGTACAGATGCAAATAAAAAGGGAATATGTAGACTGGAAACTGGAGGTTATTGAGCAGGTACTATTGTGTTTGTAAAAGCAGTAACAACGCGTTACCTATGTATTTCACTTTTCAAGACTTCAACACAGATCAGGTATGGTGCCTTCTCTCTAGAATTTAAAAGCACCGCTTCTTCTTCAGGTATATGAAGCACACGGTACACTCCCTTCCCCAACGGAAAACAAACTCCTGTAAGACAGACACTATGTTGAGTTAGCAGAGATCTGATAGTCAATAATAGCTTCAACCTTTCAGGTTGGACAAAGCATGTCTGGAACAGATATGTGAGTCAGTCAGCATTCTTTTGATAATTAATCAAATAAATACTATTAAGTAGCATGATCAATAATTTCATTGTCAGCACTCCAAGGTGTTTTTATGCTAATGCAAATGCACCTTCTTTCTACGTAATAAAGCCATCGCATTACTCACAAATGATACAGTTTCTAAGGTTTAGTCATGAAACGTCTTACTATGATTCAAATTTTGCTAGCTGAAACCTTTACCCTTCTAACTAACATGAAAATTTTATTGGTGACAAACTCTCACTAAACAAGATTGTCGTTTGACAAACTGAGGCAATAAAAAAACCATTTGTACATTGAATTACCCTTACAGAACCAAACATATTTATATTAAGTGAAGATTGCCAAGTATTAGGGGATGACTTGCTCTATTTAAGTTGTTGAATTGTTTTTCTTAATATAGGTGCATCTACCTTAAATGGCAGTTACTTCCGGGAAGAGAATATTAGATGCTAAATAAAGTACCCCCAACATAAAATTATTTACAACAAACTTACGAAAAGACTTGTGAAAAGGCTTATCAGACCGATCCAAATTACACTAATTCGAATCACGTTTCCACTAATCATGCATGTTACTCGTGTTTTGTGATTTCCTCCCAACTCATACTCCGACAAATATTACCAGTCACAAAGAACAACTCCAGGAGATCTTAAGACCTTAATAAATTTCATGTCCTACCATCTGATACAATCAATCTAAGGCCCCTAAAGTAGTTAAGCTAATAAGTGCAAACTACATATCGTGGAAATGGGAGCAGGACACTGGTACAACAAATGCAGAGCAACAATGTGCACTTGGATCTAGAGTCTGGACTGACCGCATTAGGTATAATACTTCTGAATGAAACAAAGCATAATATTGGCTGACCAGCTCCGTTAGAATGTCTGTTCTGGCGTTTAGACTTTTCAAACTCCAGCTGCAGTTCCAAAAGCATCTCCAAATCTTCAGCAAAATGCATTTTCTGCTTCTCCAAGCAACTCAATCATCTGCCTAGTTTCGATCCCTCCATTCTCTCATAAATCTCCCCAAACGTAGCAATCGGATAAGGCAGCAAATAGAGAAACAATTGAAGTTCAACATTACAGAGAAATACATTGGCAGAAATTGGATGGAGAGAATGAAGAAATTATTAATATTAGAAGCAAGACAGTGGAGGAAGTAGGGGAATTAAACATGGCGAGGACAGCTTGGTGGATCAAGTACAAAATAATGCAGGGAATCATACACACTTATTGATAGTTGATAGAATACATAGACTCAATGAGAATGAATAAGAGAAAACAAAAATGAGTTATGGAATGGGATTGATAAACAAGAAAGAGAGAATGGAGTGGAAAGAGGATAGTTTGACCATATAGTGCAATACCTGGGTTATGTTCGTATGTGATGAGGAACTCCTTGACTACTCATGAAATGAGTTTGTAACTAGCTAAGATTTCACTAAGAAAATTTATATTAAAGCAAGAAAACAAAAATCAGGGGAGTGGGTGCACTTAAAATTTATTAAACATAAACAAAGGGTTGCAAGTACTACCGTATGGACGGAAGTTAACAAGAGCGGAAGAGCTAGCTCATTGGTGCAAATATAAAGATAAACCCAGCAGCTTTTTTTTATAAGGCTAGACTCACTGTTAAAAAAACAAAAACAAAAAAGGTACAAAAAAGTATAATACATATATTGAAGTTCATATGAAGATTCCCACCTTTAAACGTTGGACTTTCTCAGGCAGCACCAAGGGCATGGTTGTGGAGTGTACCTGCTTTCATTTAACATAACGATAATTAATATGGCTACTAACATACCCACATGAACAATTGAAACAAGGTGTATATGCAAGTCAACAACTTCTTCCCCTGGAATGCCAACAATAGGATCTTCTCCTGCGAAGTCAATCAATTATCGATTTATTACGACAACTTTTCAAAAGTAGAACTGCATGAATTGTAAGACTCCATAGCTTAATTTAGACGTTTAATAATTCGACCTCTCCACCCAACAATGCATGAAATTCATGAGAACGGTTTAGCACAAAACATTTTCAGTCGTTGTGTTTCTTAACTATACCTTTTACATTGCTGATTGATTCTTCCTCTTTTATAGATTTCTTGCCTGCTATGAGTCTCGTCATTGAAGAGTTCTCTGTACTATTCTTGCGTGAGACATCCTTGGGCACATATCCTTCACGTCTAGAGACAGGAAGAATATCTGGTTCCCGTCGAGTCGTCTTTGGCATAGAAAGAGTATGATGTCGCAGTTGGCCACATTGACCGCACAACCATTAAAGATGCAGTAGCTACAAACAAATAGGACCAAATGATGGTATACTTTTTTTTTGAATAGTAATTTTATTTATTGGGAAATGATGGTATTAACTATTAACTATAGCAAGAAGCAACAAAAGCCAACCATTAGCCATCTTACATGAGAATCGACATGCTGGTAGGTGATTCCTTTCTTAAAAGTTCGCGCTTCAACTGACGTTCCTGTTCATAGTTGACAATGAAACACTTGTTAAAAAACTGAAATAGGATGGGGGACCCCAAATTTTATGCATATTCTCATAAGAGAATATCAGTGTCAAAACATCAGCCTTATAGCTAGTGTGATCGAGATTAATGCTATATGTACTCTAATTATATCTGTGTTTTTCTAGTTTTGTCTTCGTTTTGTGTGTGTGTGTGTACGTATACATGGCTTTCACTTGATTCTATCTTCAAAGAAGACTGCAAGTTGTTCTTGATGATAAAGGATTGTGCTGCTTATGATGAAGTGTGCTGCTTATCTCCTCACATTCTTCAGTAGAGAGGGAACACTCGCTGTGAATTGTTTTTTTTAATGTCAGGCGATAAGATCACTACTGAATGATTTAGTGGCTGCTCAATGAAGAAGACACAAGTAATGGCCATGAAACAATGTTGCTGCAACTGTATTATTGCATAGGTCCAGATGAACAATTATGCCATCAATATAATGTATCAAACATTTCAAAACAAGAAACATTTTTGATTATTCAACAACTTCAACCCGAGAATCCATAAAGTTTAGTTAGTGCTCTCCGAACAGAAGCTTACTAATGGTTCACGGTTCAGACATCGCAGGTAGTCATTGAATTGCGAAAAGAGATGTTCTACCATAAATAAAAATCTCTAAGTAACGGCCTGTTACTTTCTTTAGGAGATCAGCTGTGGAATTTGAAGAATGCGTATCTTAATAAAGCTTTGGGTAGGCTTTCTATACAAGTACACATATAAGGGGAAAAGAAAAAAAGATTGTAGATCCAATATTATCTATTACTCATGCGTTAACTAATGTTGTTGTTTAATGTAAAAAAAAAAGTGAAGTATGCACACTTAGTTGGACAATCAGTTCCACGCATGACGATTTGTTACTCGAGGAAGCACTCCAAAGATGTGTATTGCTGCTCATTATCTTCCTGACTATATCTGATTTAAAGTTTGTAATTACGCCTTCATGCAATCTTGAAATAAGCACTTAGATATAATATCGATTGACTGAAATCCCATAAATATTCCAGGCTCAATTAACAAGATATTTATTTGTGGTCTCCCCTTAATCTATAATAATCAGCTTGAAACTCCAATAAATTGACTAAATTATGTAAATTAGATATTCAAACCTGGTAGGAAAGAAGCCGAACCGTCCCTAGAGTTTCCCATCCTTGCTACCCTAAGAAGTAAGAACTGTGTTAGGCAGGTTCCTCTTCCAGATCAACACTGTTCCCCAACAAATGCCTACATCATCAATCAAAAATTTTGAGATTGGAATCCAAAAACCCTAACGCTCTGTTTGGTTACGAGAAAACAGGGAGAAAAGAAAACATGGGAGAAAACAGGCATAAAATTTTTTGTATGGAAACTATTTTCTTTTCTTTTCTGTGTTTGGTTATATATGGAAAATGTAATGCAAAATTTTATGAAAAATTACAGTCTGTTTGGTTCAAATTAAATTAACAGGGTAAGAACATAACTTAAAGAAAATAAAACAAAGCCAGTCAACCGATCTTCGATAGCCCCATTCCTACCAGCATCGCTATGATTCCTCTGCGTCTTCAACCGTCACAAACCCTCCCCATCTTCACAAATGAACCACCGGAGAACTTCCATAAAAAAAAAAAACAAAAAAAAAAACATTGGATCAAAGCTTTTGTGCATATGAGTGATTATTCACAAAGCTTTTGTGCAGAATTGAACACGGCGTACCAGCTCCGGCAAGGATCACGAGATACTCAACAACCCCATTCCTACATGCATGGCCATGATTGCCCTCCAGACCTTTCAATCCCAATTTCGATTGAAAGCTCTCACAGCAAGTTTACTAGACATAAGTCGCCCTTCAAATTTCAAGACTTCAGGCAAATGACCAGTAGCACTTTGTTGTCCTTGCATAGCGTCAATTTTGAGAAGTCTTATTACTTCTTCAGGCTTCTGCATAAATCTCAGAAAATATATATAAAGCTGACCTGAAAAATGAAAACCAAAACATGATAAAACCTATCATATGATGAACATAATACGGATCATCAACCACACCAGATAGTGCAGGATTCACAACAATCGGACTCGAATCGGTACTCGACCCGTCCATATGAGCCATAGAGAATAAATGCGGAAACAATACGAGGAAAAAAATGCAAAATCAACGCACCTGTATCGTAGCGTGCTTTGATACCATGAGAATCGAACTCGCTTAAGTCCTAATCGACGATCGTCGACTGTAATTGAAGGTTCGAGATCACAACCGGAGAAAGGGGTTTACAGGGGAAAGCTTTAGGGTTTTTCATTGATAGAACGAACTGAATTACAAACAAGCTCGGGAGGAAAATGTATAGCCAGACTAGACGATGCCGTTCATCCAACGCCAACCAGCACGCAGATGAAACTACGGCGTTAGCTTGCCATATCAAAAACCCATATCGGTTTTTTTTTCAAAATTGGCAGATTGATAAACCGCCCTAAATTTTGAGAAGAAACGACGCAATTTCGTAAATGTGGAAGTACAGGCCTATCCACTTTCACTTGAATTTTTTGACTTATAAGTCATTCTAAGTTAATATCAGTTAAAATCATTTAAGTTAAGTTACCATCAGTTAAGTTTCAATTAAGTTAAATTCAATTGTTCCACCACCACCACAACCTGCCACCGTCCACGGCCGCCAGCCTCCGCTGATCAACGCCGTTCAAGGCCGCCACGCCACCGGTCAACGATCGGTCAACGCCGATCAACGGTGGTCAACAGCCGATCAACGCCAGTCATCGGTGGTCAACACCGGTCAACGGTGGTCAACGGCGTTGGTCGGGCGGTCAACGGTGGTCAACGGTGTAGTAATGGCCGGCGGTAGGAGGAGGTCCGGTTGCGGAAGAAATATAACTTAACTTACTTTATAAGTTAACATAAGTTTCAGTTAAGTTAAGATCAGTCACTATAAGTTAAGATCAATTAAGATCTATTAAGTTAAGTTAAATTTCAGTCAAAGTGGACGCACCCTAAAACTACCCCATGAAACAGAATGTTTTCATACTGGACGGTTTTTATCTGTGGCTTGGACTCCGGTTTGGAAGGTTGGCGTCTGGCTGGGGCGTTTGGAAGCGGCTTGGCGGCTGGCACTTATCTGCTTGCTTGGTTGGCCTTCGTCGTGGCTGGCGCGGTGTTGAGATGAGTGGTCACGGGGTGGTCGCTGTCGTCTGGGTTTGCTTCTGGGAGGGCTGGGTTTCGGCCGGCTTGTTGTGTGCTGTGCTGTCGGTTTGGATTTTGACCGGTTGTTCCGGATTCAATTTCCTTTTGTGCTCTTTAGTTGTAGTTTAGTTAGGATAGAGCAGTTGAAGAAGTGACTATCTCAGTCGGTTTTCGGACTAAGTGAGTTGATTTTCCTCGGCCGCTTGCGGACTGAGTTTAGTCGCATTAGTTGTACTAGTTGCCCTTTTCCCCCGACTCTGGTCGGAGGGTGTTAGTGGCTTTGAGGACGTTTTTGACGAGGATGGGTTGGCCATTTTAGGCCTGTGCGTTCACCTGAGTATACGTACTGAATCGAGTCATTGAGTCGTCGATGTCCGAATTCTGTACAACTTTACCCATAAAAAAAAATAGCTGCTAATGTATTAATTAAGTAGGGAAACCAACAAAAAAAAAATTGGATGTTTTTCATTTGGCCCAATTAAGGATGGCCCTAAACACCGATCGTTTTTCCCTCCAAACCTGTCCAGATTGCTTTTCCACTGCCACGTGTTTAATATTTTGTCCAGATCGCTTTTCCATTGCACGTGTTTAATATTTTGGCTGCTTGCATTTAATATTGTGTAAACCCTAATTGAGAACTTCTCACCTGTCCAGATCGGTTTTCCACATGTGTTTCCTCGTATATGTTCCGCTTTTTTATGACAGCCCTTTTTGCTCTAACCGATCGTATAAATTGTTGGGATTGAAAAAAAGAAATCACTGAAATTGAATTGTTTGATTCTACCGAAAGATACATGCAAAGTCCTGCACTAATGACACTAATAATTATTATTTATTGATTCATTCAACACACATCAAAATCAAACGAAATCACGTTCAAGCCGGTTCGGCCAAATTCTATAGAAAGTTGCCAACGAAATCACGTAACGGCATATAGGACTCAAAGTCTCAAATACGCAATTTCATAAAGTTAAACACATACCTACGTCTCCATCAAAATACACATACTCCACGTCTCCACCAAAAACAACATACTCTACGTCTCCATCAAAAAACACTTACTCCACTTCTCCATCAAAATTGGAAGATTGATAAACGCCCCTAAATTTTGAGAAGAAACGACGCAATTGAAACAGAATGTTTTCATACTGGACTGAAAGTAAAAATAGCTGTTACTGTATTAATTAAGCAGGGAAACCAAAAAAAAAAAAAAAGAGGTTGTTTTTCATTTGGCCCAATTATGGATGACCCTAAACACTGATCGTTTTTCCACTTTTCCACACTTTTTTATGGTCCACTTTGTTGGAAAATGTGTGTTTAACGGTTTGAAGAAAATGGTGGTGCGCCGCATTTTTGCTTAATTCGAATTAATTTTTGAATCAAAGACAAAGACCAAAGACTAAGTCAGTCTTCGGCAGTTGCTGATCATGGGACGGTTTCTGATGATGTGCATCATGGGCCAGTTCTTGCTTAGTGGACATCATGGCAGTTCTACATGTCACTATAAAAGGAGATGATCAGTGGCTTCAAAAAAAAACCACACAGAAACAAAAATCCTTCACATATCTCGACTTCCTGTTTGTTTGTTTCCGATCAGTGGTGATAGTGAAAGGTCGAATAGGTTCGTACAGTAAGGCTACGGTGCAGAAGCGCTTGCTGTGATTCTTTCATCCTAGGAAGCTCATTGCCATCAGACCCAGTACCTACGGGAGGCAATACAGCTTTAAGGACAGCGTCCTCATTGACGTGACTGAATCTTCGGTTTGCTGTCCTTGTTATTTCTCTGTTTTAAACATCTCGCAATACTCATATTCATGTTTCTGTTTTCAGATTCATTTACATGCGTGTTCTGTTTGTTTAGTAAACCTGCATGACTCTGTTTGTTCAGTGAAGGTTATTTTGCTTACTGTCACATATGAATGCTTGCTGTGTTAAAGTTTCGGATCACATTAGTTGCTGTTTGTTGCTGTTTCGGATTAGTTACAGATAGTTGCTGCTTCAATTTCATCATTCAGATCTGTTACAATTAGTTGCTGATACAACTTGCTGCATGAATCATATGCTCAGTTTATTTATATGTATGTTCTGTTACAAAGCTGCATGTGAAATGTTCTGGTGCTCAGATTCTCTCTGTTTCATTTGAATTTCAATTGTATTCAGATATCTACAAAATTCCAACAATCTTAAAGCTGTATTTGTGTTCTGAATATGCTTTTGAAGTTAGTGATGAAAACACTAGGGTGTGTTTATAGACAGTTTATGAAGATACAGATATGATTCGGAAAGTGATGAGAAGATCAAATCAGAATGGTTGGAAGAAAATGGATCATTCTGATTGAAAACAGGGAATTAAACAAAAGATGACGAAGATGTATCAGGGTTGATACAGTTGAGGTAGAAAGAGAGCTAAGGTTCTGGAGGCTCACAACCTCGGATGATTAGCTCAAAGACACGATCTGTTAGTGAAGAAACTGACGTGTGAAGATCTGATGTCTGATGAGAAGGGCTTCGAGCCGTGTTGTTCCCATACCGACATCAAATGATGATGGACAGGACGTTCTCAGAGTAGGCTGATTCGGTTAAGCCGTGGATGAACACAGCGATGATACCGTTGCTGCCGTCGATAGTGACCGGAAATTGGTTCGGTTCGGTTGCGATACGAGTTGGTCGTGACGAGTGACCAGTGACGGAGCGGTTGTTGACAGTTAGTCAGCAGTTACAGGCGGTTCCTAGTGGTCTCCTCCTTGATCCTGGCGGTTTAGGCGAATATCGTCAAAGTTGGAAGTTGCGTAGATCGAAGTAACCATCATCAGAGATGCGAAACCCTAAGTCGGGTCTCTCGATTCAAAGCTCGAACTGGTGCATCGTTTAAAAATGATTTGGGCTAATATATCTTCAGCCCATCATATTCATTTGGTCCGATTTGTTTAATTGGGTCTTATTTCAGAATAACCAGTTTCATTTTGTAGTGCAAAATGATGAGCAGGCCGTGTGGAATGGGCACAATTTGGGCCAAGATGAGACCGAGAGATGTGAGCGGAAAGCTTCACGAGCGGCGTGAGTGAGGATGATGACGCCGAGCGAAGACTGTGGCGAGTGGCAGCTGACCGCCGTGTGAAAGTCGAGTAGGATGATGGCGCCTGCAGCGGCGCTGCAAGCATTGGCCGGATTCCATGGACATTCCGATGAGGACCAGAGAAGATGTTGCTTCTTCAAACAATCAATTTCACGCCGGAGATGATATTATTAGCATCAATGATGTGCTGCCATGCAACTCTCATAGGTTTGATCGGAGGCAGTGTTGCTGGAGGATGGTGCATCAATAGGAGATCAAAGTTGAAATTGATTTATAATCAATTAATCTGATTCAATTGATGCAGATTGCCTTGATAAAATGGCAGGAGATGTCAGCTTCAAAGCTAAAGGAAAACAAGGGTTGTGAATGGCCGGTTGCTGTTGCGCTGAGTTGCCACCAAGATAGTCTCTGGTGACGATGATGCCTAGCTCCTTACTGGTGAAGATCTACTGGAGATGTGGTGGGGCTTCTCGGCAAGAAAGGCAATTGAGGCGTTGAAAGTGATTGGCTGAGTCAGAGAATGACTCAATTTCATTTGATACAACCGTCCGCAGTCGGAGAATGAGATGGAGCCACGACTGTCATGGAGCAGATGATGCTCGCTGCCAGGATGATGATGGCAGGCAGTGGTGTCTCAAATGGGTCTTCATGCTGAATGTGTTGATCCAAAATTGGGCTCAGATGAGCAATTGATGGGATCGAGCCGCCCTTGACAGGCACAATGGAGCTGTTGCCATCATATATGCTTCACTGAAGATGAAATCCTAAGTGGATTTAATGGCTCCAGTGTGGAGGGCAACACTAATGTGTGTCACACCATTTGGATGATGGCTATGACTAGAAATAGACTTGCGAGTCTAGTTTCAGGAATATACATGTGGGTATAGTTTCACACGGTTGAGTGACATAACTGTCCGCCGTAGTGCTTGACGAAGTTGGATTGTGTATCCAAATGTCAATTTAAAAGCACAAATGTAAATTTGCATTGAAGCAAATGTAATAGTAAATCCTTTCATAGTGTTGAAAGTGTGAAATCCCTTGAGTTAATCCATAATGAGATATGTGATTTGAAATATGGGGTGATAACAAGTATTTGTGACTTTCATTGATAGTACAAAATATTGTTATAAATATTTGCTTAATAGTAAAGCTGTGACAGTTGAGGAAATACATGTCATGGAAAGTTGAATATCAATTTCAGAGGTCGAGTACCAACTTGATGAGTTGAGAAAAGTGATATTGAAAGTGAGCATGATCACTCTATTATACTCTCTTTAGTCGAACATGTTTCGAAATGGAAAAGTTGCATTCGAAAGAGATGATGAATGTGATGATGGTAAGCTCCGGGTTAACCCAACGAATGTGGGGGGAGGCCATCAGCAAAGTATCTTTTGGGTAAGATACCTCACAAGAAGTATAAGTCTCTTTATATGACATTTAAGGGAACGACGAATTCCCATAAATACTTGCAAGTGTGGGGGTGCCTACATATGGCAATGGCCATTGGTCCCAAGAGGATGAGGAAGAACCTGAACATGAGATCAATTCGGAGAAATTAAGCCAGGAAGGATAGATAAATCATATGGACTTGATTTTCTAACCTATGCTTGAGACTGAACCTCAAATGTAGAAAGAGGTTGGCAGTAAGTGAGAGGGTCTCTTATGAAAGAAGCCATAAGATGTGATTGAGACTCCATCCTTGAGAACCATACTTGAGAACCATACTTGAGAGTTGGTTGACCTACCTCCTGGATGTAAACCACATGGTTCAAAGTGGATCTTCAAGAGGAAGATGAATGCAGATGGATTTGCATTTCAATATACAAGACGAGACTTGTAATAAGAGAGTATAGATAAAAGAAAGGTATATACTATACTAGTTTGATACTTATTCTCTAGTGACGAGAATAACATCAAGGATTGTGGTCATTGTTGCTTTGCGCAATCTGGATATTTACTAGATGGAGGTAAATACATGCTTCTTCAATGGAAAGTTGAGGAAGAGATTTACACGGAACAATCTGAGGGTTTAATTGTTATTGCTGTGCAATAGAACAAAGGTTGTGAATCTCTCAATAGCCTGAAGCAAGCGCCAAAGCAATGACGGTTGAAATTAGACAATGTAATGATGTCTAATGGCTTTAATTTCATCAAGTGTGACAAATGTGTATACATTAAGAACATTGAACACGGATACGTGACCTTGTGTCTTAATGGTGAAGACATTTTCATTGTGGGAAATAATGAGAATACACTAAGTCCACCAAGTCATTATTGAACTGGAAGTTTGATATGAAGGCTTTAAGACTTGCCGAAGTAATTTTAAGCATTAAAATTACACGAAGGTTAGAGGGACTTGTATTAAGTCAGTCACACTACGTTGACAAACTCTTAGACAAATTTGAAGAAGATAGTCCAGGACTGTCTAGAATCCCTGTTGACGTGAATCAACACATGTCTAAGAATAAACGTGAATGCATCTCCCAAGTGGAATATGTCAGAGTGATAAGCAGTCTAATGTACTTGATGAATTGTACTATATCAGACAATGCTTACACTTTGAGTAGACTAGCGAGACACACGAGGAATCCAGGAAGTGCACACTGGAAGGCTATCGTGAGAGTACTGAAGTACCTACGATTTACTCGTTAGTATAGTCTACACTATACCAGATATTTGGAGGTCATTGAGGATTCAATGACTTTAGGCCACAAGTGGCTATGGGTTCACTGTGGGAGAGGGAAATGTGTAATGGAAATCCTCAAACAAATTGCGAGAACCAAATCCATTTTGGAGGCTGAGTTCGTCACACTAGATAAATGTGGCGAAGAAGTTTAGTGGTTAATGAATATAGAGGAGGATATTCCTAAAAGGACAAAACATGTGCCAACAATGTGTTTACATTGTGAGAAACAATCATTGATTTCTTGGCACATAATGTTATGTATAATGGTTAGTCTTGATATATACATCAACGACATAATACCATTAAATAACTTCTCTGCACCTGAGTCATATTGACTATATGAGGTCCAAAGAGAATAATGCGGATCCGCTAACCACATGGTTAAGTAAGGACCTAATAGAGAAGTTGTCCAAGGGAATGGGTCTGAAGCCTTTTGATTGTTAATATCAAAACATAGGCTTAAGCCCTTTTGGAAATAAAGTCGAGGCAACGGAAAACCCTACCATGATGACTGGAGATCCCAAGAACTTGGTTCAAAGGGACCACCTAACTGCTAAGACTATGAAGTCACTGTGGGGGTAACACCCCAGTCCTATTCCCTGATAAAACAGTGACTCCCGCACGAGGCTAAGCTCGAAGCTGTTAATGATTCTAATAATTTGAATAGTGAGATTCAAATGGGTAACGCGGGATTACTTTGAAAAAGAATCACCTATGTGAGAGAGAAGTGGGGTCGCTTCAAAGGAGAATTCAAAGGGCTTAATTCTTTAGAAACTCTTGCAGAACCAGGAAAGGGGTATCATGACCAAAATGAGCCCACCAGTAAGAACTGAATAAGATCAGGATAATATCTGTGGGAAACATGATTTCGTTTACAGTATAAGATGAACAGTTCAAGGACATCGCGTCTACTGAATAGTCAGTAAAGAGATCTTGTTATCCCAAGGGAAGGTTCAAGGGGGTAACCTACCTATCCTGTGCAGATACTATCCGTAGAAGCTATCACCACATTGAGTCGAGGTTGATTATCGAGGATTATTGTTTTATTGTTTTCACCACTCGATTTTCTTCATGTGGGGGATTGTTGGAAAATGTGTGTTTAACGGTTTGAAGAAAATGGTGGTGCGCCGCATTTTTGCTTAATTCGAATTAATTTTTGAATCAAAGACAAAGACCAAAGACTAAGTCAGTCTTCGGCAGTTGCTGATCATGGGACGGTTTCTGATGATGTGCATCATGGGCCAGTTCTTGCTTAGTGGACATCATGGCAGTTCTACATGTCACTATAAAAGGAGATGATCAGTGGCTTCAAAAAAAAACCACACAGAAACAAAAATCCTTCACATATCTCGACTTCCTGTTTGTTTGTTTCCGATCAGTGGTGATAGTGAAAGGTCGAATAGGTTCGTACAGTAAGGCTACGGTGCAGAAGCGCTTGCTGTGATTCTTTCATCCTAGGAAGCTCATTGCCATCAGACCCAGTACCTACGGGAGGCAATACAGCTTTAAGGACAGCGTCCTCATTGACGTGACTGAATCTTCGGTTTGCTGTCCTTGTTATTTCTCTGTTTTAAACATCTCGCAATACTCATATTCATGTTTCTGTTTTCAGATTCATTTACATGCGTGTTCTGTTTGTTTAGTAAACCTGCATGACTCTGTTTGTTCAGTGAAGGTTATTTTGCTTACTGTCACATATGAATGCTTGCTGTGTTAAAGTTTCGGATCACATTAGTTGCTGTTTGTTGCTGTTTCGGATTAGTTACAGATAGTTGCTGCTTCAATTTCATCATTCAGATCTGTTACAATTAGTTGCTGATACAACTTGCTGCATGAATCATATGCTCAGTTTATTTATATGTATGTTCTGTTACAAAGCTGCATGTGAAATGTTCTGGTGCTCAGATTCTCTCTGTTTCATTTGAATTTCAATTGTATTCAGATATCTACAAAATTCCAACACACTTTTTACATATAATCGCCTTCTACAGTTCCACTTTTTTATGGTCCACTTCCAACAATTTCGTAAATGTGGAAGTAAAAGTAACCCATGAAAAAGAATGTTTTCATACTGGACTGAAAGTTGGTTTAATATTGAAATGTGCTTTGAAGTTAGTGAAATGTGGAAGTAAAACTACCCCATGAGTTACAATAGAATGTTTAATATTTTTTTAATAATCAAAAAAAAAAAGAAAAGAAGAAGAATGTTTAATATTTTAAACCGTGATTGAGAACTTCTCACCTATCGGTTTTCCACTTACATAGTGCCACGTGTTTCCGCGTAGCCGGAATATTTTTATGATCCACTTTTTTATGACAGCCCTTTTTGCTCTAATTACCGATCGTATAAATTGTTGGAGCCGACTTGGAGAAATTGTGTGGGAAGTTTCCAACGAAGTTTTTATGATTTGCTATCGCCTCATATCTTTTATTTAATTATTTAAGTTTAAAAAAAATTAAACAAGCAATTTTTAAAAAGGTTTACAATATCTGGAAGTAAATGCTATAATGCTTGTTCCTTTAACATAAACTTAAAAAGAAATAAGTACACTTAAAAAAAAAATACTCCGCTACGTAATTAATTAAGCAGGAAAACCAAAAAAAAAAATTGGAAGTTTTTCATTTGGCCCACCCAATTATGAATGGCTAGCTTTTCTACTGCCACGTGTTAAATATTTTGTCCGGATTCGCTTTTCTACTGCCACGTGTTTAATAATTTGGTTGCTTACTTGCTTTAGAATTTCGTCTTTTGCAGGGGAAGAATAAGCAATTGATCGGTGGCTACTTGCTATATTTGGGATACAAATTTCTTTTTTTTTTTTGCTCAAAGTGGGAATTGGGATAAACATTTCTAAACAAGTACACGTGTGTCATTGCCGTGTTGGTAACATCATAAAAGTGGCTACAATTGTGTTTGAGTCATCAAAGTGATAACATCATTAAAGTGGTAACATTATGCCACGTGTGAGAGCATCCCATTATGATGTTGTTAAGGGAAAAGTACCACGAACTATCTGTGTTCTGTTCATGCTTTATGGAAGTCTGCCTTCATTAAGAATTAATCTCCAGACACTGATTACTTAGTAACCGCTTCCCCCCACTAGCTGCCAGTTTTTCTGATAGAAGATCGGCCCTAAACCATCCGGCCGCGGTGCCTTTGCTGGGTTCTCATTTGAAACAAAGCACTCTTAATGTTGCAAATGTGTATGGAAATAAAAGAACACGTGTGAGTTCCAGCAAACATCCAGCAACAACCGAGTACGTGTGACAGAAAGCCCCATTCAAACAAGTAGTGGAAGTAGTGTAGGCAATTTATTTCAGTTGAGTCGTAGGTGGGATAAGTGGTGTTATGGTTAGTTATCTTATTAGCTTATAAATGTCAGACGCATGAATGAATGAAGGAGGAAAAAAGCCATCAAATCTCCTCTGTTTCCTCTCTCACATATCCCCTGTTTCTCTTCTACTTCCCTATCTCCTCTATATCTCTATATAATCTCAGTTTAATCTACTTCGGTCGTATAAAGTAACAGTGTGTGAATAAGGATTCGAACATCCTGCCACAGTTGTATTCCCTACTTATCTTGAACTCTCTTTGAGCTTGGACTGCTGGACTTTGAAAAGCTGGAGGTCATTGTCTAACAATCCTTAATAGACAGTTGTTTTAAAGATTATAGATACAATCTCTTTACTTTATTTTTTAATAGCTTAAAAAATAAAGATTGTCCCACAATCTTTCATACAAATTGTGTATGCCACTATTAGAATGACGATTGATTATGGAATGTTTGTGGACATGTGCTGATTTTTGATTGGCTGGAGATAAATCAAATAAAATAATATGTTTTGTTAACTACTAAAATTCTAATAAATGAAAAAAATATAAAATAAAAAAAATTATAAACTATATCAATAAATATGTTTTGAAAAGCTCTATAAATAGATACCCATTTTACTATATTTTGGACATAAAACTTTTATTAATATTCTCTATAAATTAAGAAAAAGAATGTCATGATCTTTTTTTGTGTGTTCATTGTTAAGAGAGTTGTTTTGAAAAAGATTATAGGATAAAAATTGGAAGAAAAGTGTGCATGATGATCTTTTTTTTAAAGATTATTGATAAAGATGGCCTAAAGTGGTTAGATGTGGAATTAGTACGATAGTGTACTTCTAAAAATGCTTGTCTATTTCTTTAAGAAAATCTTTCTTTTTTTCTTCTTACTGCCACGTGTTTAGTATTTTGTCCGGATCAATTTTCCACTGCCACTTGTTTAATATTTTGGTTGCTTTAGAATTTTCTCACACGCATGGGTGTGTCATGTGCTTTAGGCACAAAAAGGGTAAGATTAGGATATTTTCAAACCAATTGTTTGTGTTATATGCTTGTGTAAGAGAGATTAGTGGACAACATAAGACATGGGGTAAGAAACGACTGTTATGTTGTATTTATGTAGCAAAAACTACAAGAGTTGTTCACTTATAAAACTCTTCTTTATTTTCATTACATATTGGATCGACTTCACACTACGCAATAGGCATATCATTTCTCTCTTTAAGGAAGTTACCTCATTCTATCTGTTCATGGCTAGTTTAACAGATTGGTAATGCATAATAAAACGGTTTTATTCAACTCTTCAATCCAAGAGGCAAGACTTCATTACTATATTTAGCATAACAATTTAGATTTTACTTTTTTTTTTCTCCAACAACACATACACACATGTAAATCCTTATGCACACTCATGACTCATACGTAATCCCTAAAATCCAGTGTTACCACAACACTTTAGGTTGTATACCTTACACACACATAACATGTTAAACAATCAGAAAAAACCATATACACGCACATCTCATTTTGATTAACTGCAAAAGAATAAAATTTAGGTTTTACCTTTTTTTTTTTTTTTTCTATAACAACACATACACACGTACATCTAAACCCTTATGCACACTCATACGTATTCCCTCAATATAAATAATTATATTTGAAGTTGTAAAATAAATTTCAAAATCCAAAGGGGAGCTTTCCGTATATAAACATATATTGAGGAGTTTAAATAGAAAATTGAAAAGTCAAAAACCCTCTATTTAATCTCTTGCTCTTCTCATCAAAAAAAAAAAAAAAAAAAAACCTCTTGCTCTGTGTTTTCATCATCACCATCAGCTTCGTCTCTGCTTTCATTGTTTTCTGCTTCAAGCCACTTCTCCACTCAACAACCCTCTATTGTCGACCTCTCTTCTCATCGTGTCTCCACTCGATCTCTGTCCCTGCTCATATTGCCAAATTTGTGCCCTAGCAGCGTCTTTGGCGACGATGGAATGATGACAATTGACAAAACTGTGAGCTTGCTGTTGACATCAACCTCAATACTGCCAACCAACAGCTTCCCTTCCACCGGATATACCACCACAAGAGTGTATGCCTGCACCTGCTTTGATCACCCCAATCTAATCTTCAATCTGATTATATTCTAATCTGACCTTTACGTTGTAGGTTATGTTTCTACTTCCAGGAATAATATACGTTCACACGATCATGGGGACCTTCCAGTGATTGCAGTTATCGAGTAGAGAAATGTTGTGCTGTGAAGGTTTGATTGTGTATCTATATATCAACTGTATAAAAATTATGCTATCTGAGTTGAAGTGTTTGTCGTCGACTACACAAGAAGCATAACATTTTCATCATTGTTTTTCCCCATATGGCCTGAGGGGGTATAATTGTATTTTGGTATAACATGTGTTTAGTATAAAAAGGCATTTAGACAGGAATGAGAGTAAGAAATGAATTAATCTAAGTTCTGTCTAAATCTCTCATCTCCTCTATCGTTCCCTTTCTTCTACTCCTCAGCCCTAACTTCTTCCCCAATTCTTCAGTTTCTCGTCACAATCCCTTGGTGTGAAATCTTGTATCGCATCATCTCCGGAACTTCAGAGAGCTAGTTGGAGCAACGATATAAGTGAAATGAGAGTTTAGGGAGAGAGGAGAGGGAAGTTGTAAATACTTTTCTTATCTTTTTCAATGCATTCCAGTACATAATTTATAACATGATGGCTAGCTAGTGCCTTGATTTCCATTCCTATGCTAGACTTGTCAGAGTTCACGCGCCATCTTCATGTAACATGGAGTACGTATATGTTGCAGCAGGGTAACGGCTCCATTTGTTGTGAGCTCTGCCTCCTTGTCTTATGCCTGCGTCCGCCTCGTTGTTCGACACGTTAGGTGGTTCATCTTGCAGCTTTCCCACGCCTGATTTTCCCTCTTCCCAGTGTGATCTGTATGGTCGTCGCTTCCAGTATTTACCAACGCTGTTACATGCTTGCATTGCCTCTGACCTGCTCATTCCGTCACTGGTCTGACTGCTGATTTCAGGTTTGGATCTTTTTCTTGTTTTCCGCTAATCTAAAACTGTTTAGTCTTCTGACCAATCATCATCTGGAATTTCAAACCTCATTTCTCCATTGAAAAGTTGAGTGAGCATCTGTAGGCGAACGTCGGAAATTGGCATGACTAAAAGAGGCAGAAAGACAAAAAAAAAAAACAAAATAAGCAAATCAGTTTGAAACTTCAACTGGAACACACTCTCTTAAGGAATAGGAAACTTAGAGAGAATAAATATAAAAAAAACCACAAAGAATAATGTTCTGAAGATACTACCCAAAAGGATTATATATATTCATGTAAGGGCGAGAAGAGGACAAGCAAATAAAAATAATTGTCGCTTAAAATCTTTTTATCATTTTATTTCAATGCTATAAAAATAATAAATATCAAATAAAATTTTATATTCGGAATATACGATTACATAAATCATTAAATAAAAATTATATTAGAATAAAAATTATATTATTATAAATACAAATACTAACAATACAAAAATTATATTATCATTAAACAACTTCAATTTCATAAAAATCAAAGCTTAATTACATATTAAAGCAACTCTGTCACTTAACATCCTGCAAAATTAAGCATTTAAAATACACAAGTCAGATCAATGAGTTTTTAAGTAAAAATTAGAGATTTATAAGACAATAAACCCTAGTGAAAAAATATGTATCTTTTTAATGGGCTAAATGGACTAAGTTAACTTGACCCATTATCTTTGAATGGAACGGAGGTTTTATAGATTAAAACAAACATTAAATTACATCAATAATAATATTGGATTTGTTTATCAAAAAAAATAATAATATTGGATTCTTACTAATTTAAAACCAAGGTGGGGAGATAAAAAAAAAAAAATCAAGGTGGGGTGTTGCCGAGGAATGAAACAAACAAACATTAAATTACACTAAGGAATGATGCTGTCATTGTGAATGTGCCCATTAAGTTTTTGTGATTGGAGGAGTAGGTTGAGTTGGGGTGTATGTACCTGGGGTTTTATGCTACATTTAATGTTTTTAAATTTATACGACTTATTATGAAATAAAACATCCCATAATATTCAATTGGAAGATTGCCCTCTTTAATGCCAATTCAATTTTAAACTTAAAATGGCGGGTCAGTGTCAGCACAAATTATTATTATTAAGTGACATACTTACGAATTTGCTCGTTGCATTATGGTTTGTGTCTGTAGCTGTTAACTGATTGTCTGAATATCCCTTCATCATCAGGTGATCAACATGGTGCTGAACGACTGCCCGATATGTACAAGATACTGGCTCGAAAGTGGCGCAAATCTGGAAGGATACAGACGTCTAATTCACAATTTACATATATCTAAAGCCCATCAACGTCAAGTGAATATCCCTGAAAGCTCCTCATCTCAATTACAACCAGGTTATTATTTCTATTTCTATTTACCATTAATTATTGTGAGTTCGAATTTAGACTACTTAGCAGTTACCATTATTGTAATTTGTTTTTAGATATACTCAAGCTGAATTCTATCCCTACTGCTGGCTACTCTTCCTCACATAATAAGTCGCAAATGCTCGATCAACAAGTTCTGATGGTTTCTTTTGTGCTTATTTCACAAATTGCATCAGCAGTGCAGTGACACAGCCCCAACGCCCCGTGGTTGGAAATTATCCGAGCTGGTACTTTCCATTGTACAAAGCTGCAATGGATGGAGATTGGAACAAGGGTAAAACAATAATCGATAGTAATGGAGAAGAAGCACTGAGGGCTAAAATAAATGGCCGCTCAGAAACAGCTCTTCATATTGCCGTGGGAAGTGGCCCGAGAACCAGATTATTCGTTCAAGAACTGCTGAAACATTTGTCGGGACAAGACTTAGAGGCATTGAACGGCGATGGTTATACAGCTTTGGGGATAGCTGCCAAGGTTGGAAATGTGGAAGCAGCAATTATGTTAGTGGAGAAGCACTCACATGCACTTTACATTCCAAGTAGCAATGGGAGAGCTATCCCATACATAGTGCAGCCAAGTGCGGGCATAAAGAGATGCTTCTTTATCTGCTGAAAGTCACCCAGCAAGGGCACAGTCCCGATCCTTATGACCCTCAAGATAGTGGTCCTAAGCTCCTCAGTCTCATCATCCAGGCTGAATTCTATGGTATATTGATTTCTTTCCTTTTGTCCCTTTTTCAGTAAACGTAAAAATGTTTACGAGCATTTTGAGTTTTGACTAATGCTTACCGCTTCAATTCACAGATGCAGCATTACATTTGATTGAGCTCAAGCCTCAACTTGCTGTAAATGAAAAAGACCTCATTAAGGATCTACTCATTATAGCTGATAATCCTTCTGCATTTTCATGTTGGAGAAGTGAAGGTGTTTTCCTACCAATCATTTACGCATGTGAGTTTCTCCAACTGGGCACTGTCTTTGTTGTTTGTCCATCCTACATGTCTTAAATTACAATTTAATTAACAATTCATGATTTACATATTCAGGTGTGCCAGAACTACAGCCGAAGCAATCCTACCGGCGTGACATTGAGAATGCAGCCGGTGAAGATAATTTATCAGACAAGTGTCAGCTCTACTGGCAAAGATGCTTTGTTTCAGGTTTCGCCTGCACTCCTAAGCATAACATATGATTATTAATGGATAAGCTAGTCTGTGCAGTTTTTAAATTTCATTTACAACTGTCTCATTTTGTTCACTGAAATGATATTGAATGTAAATTTTCAGGGCTGCAGAAGATACATCTAGTGCTATGGGGATCTTTTGAGAAAATAGGTATATATGCCTGATCCCTTATATACTCTACTAGTTTTGTATATCATGCATGTATTGTTTATCGTCAATGTCTCCCTGACTTACATAAACAGCTATTATTTGGAAACATGCAGCCCCGGTCTTGAAACACATTAAAAATGAGAAGATGAAGGGGCATCAAGCAAAGGAATTAGTGAAATGTTTGTGCCAGGAGGCAGCAATTTTTTTGAAAACGTCGGGTGATGCAGTCTTATTTTTTAAGATGCCACTTTTCCGTGCAGCAGAGAATGGCATTCAAGAAATAATCAAAGAAATCACGGATGCATTCCCAGAAGCTGTTTGGTTTGACAGTGATTTATTCACACTTGCAATAGAACACCGACATCACGGTGTTTACAACCTTCTGTCTGAGATGGGTGATATGTTTTTTTTTTTTCTCAAATCTTTTTTTATTCAATCGAGGTATGCTACCTCGAACATACAATACAAGCACAAACAACTATGCTAGTACAATTTGCAAACACTAGGTTAGTAGTATCAGCATAAAGACCAAAACAAAACCTGGCCTAGAGATGTTATAACGACTAAGCAATATCACCAAACGAAATTGGTGTCTTTCTTTTTTGGGCAGGCTCGACTGGAAGATCGAGTAACCTTTTCCTTCCGGTGTCGAGATTTTGATGGCACCGGGGGAGGGACGACCGAAACTTCCTGATCGCCTAAATCAATTGCACTATTATGAGCCACTTCGTGATCAGATTCCTCAATAGTACCCGAATCTTTCTGCTGGGCCTGGCTGCTACCATTAACACATTCGTTCATGGCATAAAAAATTATCTTATCATCATCCTCACAACTTACCCTAAGATATGTGTAGAAGGCCCTAGGCCCAACCCAACCACCAAGATCTTCGCAATAAAATGAAGCATTACCAAAGGAAAAAATTTGTTGAGCAATTTCTTCCGGTATTTCCAATTCCGTGCTCTGCATTTCTTCCTTGTGTTTTTTACTACTAGCACTACCCTCAAGAGTGCCTTGGCTAGGTTGACTATCCGAAGCAAGGATGTCTTCTTCATGATCTCTTCCTGGACTGGAATAGAGGACCAATTGATTATCCGGTTTGATGTTGTTGGGCTCATCCAATTGATTAGGTACTGGGTCTTCCATATGGGGCTGGGAAACTTTTTGGTCCGTAATTGGTTCGATGTTGCTTTCTGCTCCATGCAACTTGTTCTGATTGCTTTGTTCGAGGTTGCCACCCAACACGTCTGTTGTGATAGGAGAGCCATTGGTAGTAGTCAACTCCACGGGACTCGAGGACTGTTGCAATGTACCTTCTATTGGTACAGCCTGGAGACCCATTTCCGTGTTTCTTTTTGTCTCTTTAACCGCGTACGCCATCTGGGAGGCTCTGGCCTGTTTAAAAGACTTCTTTTTTTGTTTCCTCTTTTGCACAACTGTCCAGCCTTGATTCCCGCTATCAGGCAAAGCTGCAGGTCTGCTGTCCTGCTGCTCCTGCTTGTCATCGAGAGGAGGTTGGATGTACGCGCCTTTTGGTTTCCCAACTGGAAGACCATGATCGTCACGCGCGGACCAAATCCGCTGATCTTCCTCTCGTCGTTGTATGTCTTTCCGGCACGTTTCCAGATTGTGCCCATGCAGCCGGCATTTGGAACAGTAAAGCAGGTTATTTTCGTATATGAGTTTAAGCCAGAAACCTTCTTGAGGGCTTGTAACAATCCAAACTTGGTCCGGAGGCGGTTTAGCAAAATCCATCTCGATACACACCCTAGCAAAACTAGGGTTGCTGAAGGAAGCTGTTCTATTGTCGACCGCTAGAAAATGTGCAAAAGAGGACACGATGGACGCCATATAACCTGGATGGGTGATATGTTTGTCGATCAAGGAAGGCAATATGTAGATGCAGTCACCAATGACAACATTCTACATTTAGCAGGACGTTTGGCACCTTCTGACCGACTCAGGATTGTATGTGGTGCGGCTCTGCAGATGCAACGGGAGTTACAATGGTTCAAGGTAGTAATCAGTTTATATCGAATCATAACCATTCTTTTTTGCATTATCTAAATATACTTTTTCATCTTTTGTGCGAGTAAAGGAAATAGAGAGCATAGTCCAGCCAGCATACAAAAGCAAAAGAAATGATGCAGGACAAACACCTCAACAAGTATTCTCAGAATGTCACAAGAAGCTGCTTTCAGACGCAGAGAAATGGATGAGAACCACAGCTAACTCATGCACTGTGTGTAGAGATGCGGATGCGGATCGACAATCGAAATGATGGAATGAGAATGAACTAACAACAACTAAACTATGACAAACAGATTTACCCTGGTTCGGGGACTTCCTCCCCTACTCCAGCACCAAGAATGAGGACGTTTTATTGAGCTTTTTTTGGAATCGAATCAATGTACAGAATACACTCAGTAGACTAATGCGAAGCTATTACAACCGATCAATTGATCAATTTCTACTCGACGCGAAAAGCCCCAATTCTGTATTCTCTCAAGAACCCTAATTTTTCCAGAAGACTGAGATCATCAAACCCAGGCGCGGATCTCTGTTTTATATCCGTTGGGATAAAACGATGTCGGTTACTGCCAACTGTAAACCAAACGAAGCCGTTCCGAATAAGTCGTAAACCCAAACTGAATGAAAACGCACAGCTGTAACTGAAACGGTGCCGTTCCATTTGGCAAGCGAACTCAACCAGCCGATCGGATGTCCGACCAAGAGCTCGAGTATCCGCTCGAAGGTCCGCTCGCGTGTCCGCTCGCGTGTCCGAGCTCTGAGCTCGTGTAGCCGCCCGTGTGTCCGAGTGACAGCCCGTATGGCCGCTCGTGCATCCGACCTGCAGATTCAAACCCAATTCCAAATCCAACTCCCTCAAGCTCAATTAAATGCAACAGCTATTTGAAGATCAATATTACAATCTCCACCTTGATCTCAGAATAGCTTTAAAGTCCTTCCTCATCTTGGTTGCCCTGCAAACTAGTTAACTCCAATTTGGAGCAAATCCAAGCAAAGCTTGAATTTCTCCCAAGTAACTGCCTTTGTTAACATATCTGCAGGATTGTTCTCAGTTGAGATCTTCTCAATGCCCACTTCCCCTGATTCCACAATATCTCTGACAAAGTGCATCCTTATGTCAATGTGTTTAGACCTCTCATGGAAAACTTGGTGTTTAGATAAGTGAACTGCCCCTTGGTTGTCACAGAATACCTTGACTCTCTTTTGTTCAAATCCCAGTTCTCCCAGCAAGCCTCTTAACCACAATGCTTCCTTCACTGCCTCAGTTATAGCAATATACTCTGCTTCAGTTGTGGACAAGGCCACAACTGGTTGTAAGGTTGCTTTCCAACTAACTGCAGTCCCAAACACTGTAAAAACTATACCAGATTGAGATTTCCTTGTATCTATGCTTGCAGCATAATCAGAGTCACAGTATCCCACAATCATATCTGTTTCTGTCCCAGCTCCACCTTGATCTGCTCCACCATATTTCAGACCAATTTCAGTGCTTCCTTTTAGATACCTTAGGATCCATTTCACAGCAGCCCAATGATCCTTTCCTGGGTTTGCCATGAACCTACTTACCAAGCTGACTGAGTGAGCTAGGTCTGGTCTAGTACACACCATTGCATACATTAGAGACCCAACTGCACTAGAGTAAGGGACTTCCTGCATATAACTGATATCTTTCTCAGACTGAGGACTCTGGTCCTTATGAAGTCTAAAATGCTGAGCAATAGGAGTCAAAACTGACTTTGCATTTCCCATTCCAAATTTTGTAAGAACCTTTTCAATATAGCCCTGCTGGCTTAAGAACAAAGTGCCCTGCTGCATATTCCTCAATATTTGCATACCAAGAATTTTCTTTGCAGGTCCGAGATCCTTCATTTCAAAATCTGAACTGAGCTGCTCCTTCAATCTCTTTATCTGATTGAAATTTCTGCTTGCTATCAACATGTCATCAACATATAGGAGCAAATAAACCCTTTCATTCTGATTTTCCTCTTTGCTCACATATATGCACCAGTCATAAGCTGATCTCAGATACCCTTGTTTGATCATGAATTCATCAAACCTTCTATACCACTGCCTTGGAGACTGTTTCAGACCATATAAAGATTTCTTGAGTAAACAGACTTTTTCTTCTTTGTTTCCAATCACAAATCCATCTGGTTGTCTCATATATATTGTCTCATCCAATTTTCCATGAAGAAATGCAGTCTTGACATCTAACTGTTCCAGATATAATCCAAACTTTGCAACAATAGCTAATATAACTCTGATGGACCTGTGCTTGACCACTGGACTGAATATTTCTGTGAAGTCTATACCTTCTTTCTGTGTGAACCCCTTGGCCACAAGCCTCGCTTTAAGCCTTGGTTTCTCCACACCAGGTATTCCCTCCTTCCTTTTAAATATCCACTTGCTTCCAACTAGCCTTTGCCCTTTTGGTCTATCCACAAGTTCCCATGTATTATTCTTCATTAGAGAATCCATTTCCTCATTCATAGCATTTAACCACAAGTCTTTGTCAGTAGAATGAACTGCCTGCTGATATGAAACTGGTTCCTCATCAGTAATTTCTGCTGCAGTATTGAAGGCAAAGGCTACCATATTTTCCATTCCAAATCTTACATTTGGTCTGATGGTTCTCCTTTGTCTATCCCTGGTGAGCATATAATTACTGAGGTCTTCTTGATTTCCAGCTTGTTCTTCTCCTTGTGATTCATCACTACTATCAGAAACTCTGGGATTCTCTACTGGTTGTTGCTCAGCCACTTTTTCTTTACCTTTACTGGACAGCTCCACCTCAATGTGGACTTTATCACTTTCATCAGATTTTTCTTTCAACTGATCAGAATTTTCACTCTTATCTTTGTAGGGGAAAATAGCCTCATTGAACACAACATCTCTGCTAATAATTGATTTCTTCCCAATGTTTTCTAGGCACCACAGTTTGTAGCCTTTTACTCCATCAGGATATCCCAGAAATAAACACTTTAAGGCCCTTGAATCCAACTTATCCTGTCTGATGTGAGCATAAGCTGCACATCCAAATACTTTCAATCTGTTGTAATCTTCTGGATGATCACTCCACATCTGCATTGGCGTTTTGAACTCTATGGCAGAGGAAGGGCATCTGTTGATCAGATAACATGCTGTAGTCGCTGCCTCAGCCCAAAAAACTTTAGGTAATCCAGACTGAATGAGCATACATCTCACCCTCTCCAAAATTGTTCTATTGTACCTCTCAGCAAGTCCATTTTGCTGAGGGGTACCTGCCACTGTATGATGCTTAGAAATCCCAGCTTCCTTACACACATTTATAAACTCAGTTGATAAGTATTCAAGCCCATTATCTGTTCTCATCCTCTTGATCTTTTTACCTGTCTGGTTTTCAACTAAAGCTTTCCATTCTTTAAACACAGTTAGAACATCACTTTTCAACTTCAATATATATATCCATACCCTTCTAGTATAATCATCAATAAAAGTCACAAAATACCTCCTACCAGCATGTGAAGGAACTCTAGAAGGACCCCAAAGGTCTGAATGTATATATTCAAGCTTATCAGTAGTTCTATGTATGGCTTTGCTAAAACTAACTTTGTTAGATTTACCAAGTATGCAGTTTTCACAAAACTTCAGTTTACCAAGACGTTCATCACCAAGACAACCATGTTCATGCAATTTCTTAAGGCCAAGTTCACTAACATGTCCTAACCTTAAGTGCCATAAATTCATTTTATCATGCATTTTCTCAGTAGCATTTGAGACTGACCCTGTCACAGTGTTTCCAAGCAAAACATATACACCATTTGATCTCTTACCTTTTAACACAACTAAGGATCCCATGGTAATTTTCATTATGCCCTTTTCAGCTTTAAACACATATCCAAGTTTATCTAAAGTGCCTAAGGAGATTAAGTTCCTTTTAAGATCAGGAACATACCTGACATCATGGAGGACTGCTTCTTGGCCATCAGCAGTCTTGAGCTTCACTGAACCAGCCCCTTGCATTCTGCATGCTTTATCATTCCCCAGCAGCACCATGCCTCCATCCAACTCCTTGAAATCATGCATCCAAGCCTTGTTGGGAGTCATGTGATAAGAGCAGCCACTGTCAAGGATCCAGTGACTCCCATCTGCAGCATTTGTGGCCACAAGGACATCAGCACTTTCATAGCCCTCTTCTGCCTCTTCCACCACTGCTGCCTCAGCCTTATCACCTCCTTTACCACCATCTTGCTTTTTTCTCTCAGGACAATCCCTTCTAAAATGACCCTCTTTATGACATAAAAAACATTTCAGCTTCTTTAAGTTTGGAGTCTGTTGTCCACCTTGCTGAAATTTTTGCTTGAAGTTGCCTTTAGATCCCTTCTTGTTGTAGCTCTTCTTATCAAATTTCCTTTGGACTGACAGACCTTCTGCAGCACCCTTTGATGAACCAGCATCCATTTGTTTTGACTTGAGGGCAGTGAGAACCTCTTCAAAGGTCAAGGATTCCCTTGCATATTTCATTGTCTCAACAAATGAACTATAAGAACTAGGTAGAGCATTTAGCAGCATGATGGCTTGATCCTCATCATCCACTTTTACTTCTATATTCTCTAAATCCAGAATGATTTTTGAAAACTCATCTAGTTGTTCATCAAGGTCTTTATCTTCACTAATCTTGAACCCAAAAAGTTTACCTTTCAAGTAGATTTTGCTGGTCAGTGTCTTTGTCATGTAGAGTGACTCAAGCTTCAACCACACCTTTGCTGCAGTCTTCTCCTTGGACACCTCTCGCAGGACTTTGTCACTGAGATGAAGAATAATGGTGCTATAGGCCAATTCTTGGGCTTCCTCTTTGTCGTCTTGGGTCATCGTCGCAGGGAAGTCCTTCTCGCCGTCCAGGGCCTTCACGACCTTCATCTGAACTAGGATTGCCCTCATACGCTGACGCCATAAGCCGAAGTCGCCATGGCCATCAAACCGGTTCAGTTCTATCTTCATTGGACCCATCACTCCGATCTTCAAAGCTCTTGATACCAATTGTAGAGATGCGGATGCGGATCGACAATCGAAATGATGGAATGAGAATGAACTAACAACAACTAAACTATGACAAACAGATTTACCCTGGTTCGGGGACTTCCTCCCCTACTCCAGCACCAAGAATGAGGACGTTTTATTGAGCTTTTTTTGGAATCGAATCAATGTACAGAATACACTCAGTAGACTAATGCGAAGCTATTACAACCGATCAATTGATCAATTTCTACTCGACGCGAAAAGCCCCAATTCTGTATTCTCTCAAGAACCCTAATTTTTCCAGAAGACTGAGATCATCAAACCCAGGCGCGGATCTCTGTTTTATATCCGTTGGGATAAAACGATGTCGGTTACTGCCAACTGTAAACCAAACGAAGCCGTTCCGAATAAGTCGTAAACCCAAACTGAATGAAAACGCACAGCTGTAACTGAAACGGTGCCGTTCCATTTGGCAAGCGAACTCAACCAGCCGATCGGATGTCCGACCAAGAGCTCGAGTATCCGCTCGAAGGTCCGCTCGCGTGTCCGAGCTCTGAGCTCGTGTAGCCGCCCGTGTGTCCGAGTGACAGCCCGTATGGCCGCTCGTGCATCCGACCTGCAGATTCAAACCCAATTCCAAATCCAACTCCCTCAAGCTCAATTAAATGCAACAGCTATTTGAAGATCAATATTACACTGTGGCTGCAGTGCTTATTGCGACCATGTCTTTTGCGGCTTCTATAACAATACCTGGAGGTTTCCGCACGGACAACGTAGCTCAGAGACAGCATTCAACATATTTGGAGTGGCAAACGCTCTATCTTTATTCTCTTCATGTGCTTCAATAATGATGTTCTTGTCCATCCTCACTTCTCGTTATGCACAAGACGATTTCCTCCGAGCCTTACCATCGAGACTAATGATCGGGGTTCTCACTTTGTTCATTTCTGTAGCATCCATGATGTCAGCCTTCAGTTCAACGTTCTATTTGATGTTCGGACACGAGAGAAGGTGGATTCTTGGATGTGTAATAGTGCCATGTTGCCTCTTGGTGGCTATGTTTGCATCCGTCCATCTTTCACTTACTGGGGAAGTTATCAAGAACACATATCTGAATGGAATTTTCAAGAAGAGAAGCAGAAGTAAAGGAGTCTGGAGCTGTTTTTTCAAGAAAACTAATTAAAAGTAACAGCCTGTCAGATGTTCGATGGAAAACAGAGTAAAGGACTGTATCGCCTGCATGAGTTTGTGAAGTCGGAGTATGACCATTCATCTCACTTCTTGTTGATCACATGATGTAAAATGTTACCAATTACAAGTATTTTGACTACATAATAAATCCATCTTTTGTTTGTGCGAAAAAAAGAAAAAAAAAGGTGAGGCATTATTCCAATTCATTCAGTTAATGATCTTAATATGGCACATATGCTCTAATAATTTTGCAGGTTGGAGCAACAAAAGACCTGATGGTTGACTATATTGATTTCTTTCTTGGTGGTGATTTCGGGGAAGGGCGGGAGGAGTCATGTTCACGAGACTGAGATGTGGAACACTTTTGGTGGTTGAGTTTCTGAGGTACCTAAGAATGTATATTTGTGTTTCTTTCCAATTTTATGAGACTGACTGTGGCCGTTTTTTTATATAAAAGTAACATGAATTGTTAAGTCTTATTCAGTTCTGATAAAAGATTAGGTTGCTAACTATGTGTTACAATCAAGATATCACGGTCGCAGTAACAGTCAAGATTTTATGTTAGCAAGAATGACATATGTGAGGTTTTGAGAGAGTCTTGGCTGGGAGGTGCAGTATTTCTGCGTTCTGCGTTTTCGAAAATACTCATATAAAAAAAAATTCTAGAGAGTCCTGGCTGTGGGCAAACTTGTGCCACCTTGAGAGTCAAAGGTCTTGGGCATGTGTGCTGGGTTTTCAGCTTTTTTTGCTGTTAATTTTCATGTAGAGGTAGGCATTGTTGTGTAGCTAATTCATGGTTAGACTGGTGCTATATAAGTTTAAAATGAATTTACTATATTGGAAAATATTGACAAATTTCTGCAGCATTACATACATGATCAGGTATGAGTATATGCTTGTATGTAGGCTTTGGTGGTTTCTATTTTGCTGGGTTTCTGGCAAAAAAAAAACTACAAAATAGCGCAATTGACCATTAATCTTGTGAGGATGCAATGCAAACTGCTTGGCTATTGTTGAGTAGATGTGCCAAAACTGCAACTTGTTGTGATTTATGTTTTTCTTGCTCTTTCTTTCTAATTTTAGCTCCTGGATTCAAATATGAAGAAAATTGTCCACCTATTATTAAGTACTAACGACATAGTATTTTTTTTTCTTCTCTCAGGAGAAACGACTTAAGGAACTTTTCAGTTGTCTCTGCCAGTCTGGATGAGCTTCTATCTTTGGAGAATGAGGATGTTTGACTCCACATCATTCTAGTAGATGTAAATAAAGATAATAAAAAAAAACTATTGATTTTGAAGGGAACTGATTGTGGCGCTAGTAGTGAGATCAGGGTTGAACTCAAACCCATCAGCAATCATTAAAAAGATTGCTAGGCTGGTAATTTCAACTGTTTGGACATTTTCATTATTGAGCGCTGAGAAGGATGAGGGTTATTTCTTCCAGCGGAAGTTGGAAGCATTGTCCAACGTTTCAGGACCTTCATTAAAAAGTGCTGTTTTGCGATCTGCCACCAAAATCAAAGTGGAGCTTCATATGAAGAATTAAAGAACAGAATTGGCCTCTAGATGGATGGAATAAGGTTCTCGAATCAGCCACACATTCAATAATCAACCTCTGTTATACCTTATCAAGAATGGAATATTGATTTCTCAGAATTGACTGTTGGAACTCGTGTGGGAATTGGTAAGCATGATATTACTGGTTTTTAGTAACTGCTCACCATTGTTTATTTTTTATTACCTAATTGTTACTCAGCATATACAAAAATTCGAGAAGTATGTTGATCGAGCGTTTCTTGTTGATTAAGGATTTTTCGAAGAAGTAGTATTCCGTGGTATGTGGAATGGGTCAGAGGTTGCTATCAAGGTTTTTCTGGAGCAAGAACTGAGTGCTGAAAATATGGAGGACTTCTGCAATGAGATATTCATTCTTAGGTTTGTATGTTCGCTTGCACCATTTTGTCCTTAATATTATGACACTAAGTTTCTAACATGAGTTGTGTATGCATTTTCTTATCACTCCCTATCGGCTATGCTGCAGTCGTCTTCGGCATCTCAATGGTATTTCCTCATTAACTAGTTGCTTGTTTAAATATTTGATTTTTGTTTATCTGTCGTCAGTGGAAGTGGAATCTATGCTATGAAGCTGTTACTGTCAGTGCTTCACTAAGCATAAATTCTGCTTGCAGCAATCTTGTTTCTAGGTGCATGCATGTACGAAGCCTCTGAATTCGTCAATGGTAACTAAGTTTCTAACATGAGTTGCCATTGCACGTTGTCGAGCAGTATCCATCGACAAATCTGTTGCAACTCGTTTAATTTTTTGTTTTTTCAAAAAAGTGTTTCAGTTTTTTCCCCCACAAAATCAGATGAAGAAGAAAAACCTTTCTTCCAAAGTTTTCAGTATTTTTTTTTCTTCCTTGGGCTCAATTTTGCGTATTGCTCCGTTGCTGGTAAGGAAATGATTCTGATCTTGTTTGCATGACAGTGTAATTACAGTGTAATTACATGATTGCATGACAGTGTAATTACAAACTTTAAATCAGATATAGTCAGGAGATAATGAGCAATACACATCTTTGGAGTGCTTCCTTGAGTAAGAAATTGTCATGCGTGGAACTGGTTCTCCAACTAAGTGTGCATACTTCACTTTTTTTATTACATTAACACATGAGTAATAGATAATATTGGATCTACAATCTTTTTTTCTTTTCCCCTTATATGTGTACTTGTATAGAAAGCCTACACAAAGCTTTATTAAGATACGCATTCTTCAAATTCCACAGCTGATCTCCTAAAGAAAGTAACAGGCCGTTACTTAGAGATTTTTATTTATGGTAGAACATCTCTTTTCGCAATTCAATGACTACCTGCGATGTCTGAACCGTGAACCATTAGTAAGCTTCTGTTCAGAGAGCACTAACTAAACTTTATGGATTCTCGGGTTGAAGTTGTTGAATAATCAAAAATGTTTCTTGTTTTGAAATGTTTGATACATTATATTGATGGCATAATTGTTCATCTGGACCTATGCAATAATACAGTTGCAGCAACATTGTTTCATGGCCATTACTTGTGTCTTCTTCATTGAGCAGCCACTAAATCATTCAGTAGTGATCTTATCGCCTGACATTGAAAAAAACAATTCACAGTGAGTGTTCCCTCTCTACTGAAGAATGTGAGGAGATAAGCAGCACACTTCATCATAAAGCAGCACAATCCTTTATCATCAAGAACAACTTGCAGTCTTCTTTGAAGATAGAATCAAGTGAAAGCCATGTATACGTACACACACACACACAAAACGAAGACAAAACTAGAAAAACACAGATATAATTAGAGTACATGTAGCATTAATCTCGATCACACTAGCTATAAAAGGCTGATGTTTTGACACTGATATTCTCTTATGAGAATATGCATAAAATTTGGGGTCCCCCATCCTATTTCAGTTTTTTAACAAGTGTTTCATTGTCAACTATGAACAGGAACGTCAGTTGAAGCGCGAACTTTTAAGAAAGGAATCACCTACCAGCATGTCGATTCTCATGTAAGATGGCTAATGGTTGTTGATTCTCATGTATGATGGCTAATGGTTGGCTTTTGTTGCTTCTTGCTATAGTTAATAGTTAATACCATCATTTCCCAATAAATAAAATTACTATTCAAAAAAAAAAAAGTATACCATCATTTGGTCCTATTTGTTTGTAGCTACTGCATCTTTAATGGTTGTGCGGTCAATGTGGCCAACTGCGACATCATACTTCTCTTTCATAACATCCAAAATTTACTGTATGAAACAGCCTACTGAAGATTTGGCTTGGTCATCATCACCTGACTCTGAGTCATTTCTGCCTAAGAGTCCTAAGATGAAGGGCACTGTTGATAACGAAGAATTTTCTATGCCAAAGACGACTCTACGGGAACCAGATATTCTTCCTGTCTCTAGACGTGAAGGATATGTGCCCAAGGCTGTCTCACGCAATAATAGTACAGAGAACTCTTCAATGAAGAGACTCATAGCAGGCAAGAAATCTATAAAAGAGGAAGAATCAATCAGCAATGTAAAAGGTATAGTTAAGAAACACAACGACTGAAAATGTTTTGTGCTAAACCGGTCTCATGAATTTCAAGCATTGTTGGGTGGAGAGGTCGAATTATTAAACGTCTAAATTAAGCTATGGAGTCGATACAATTCATGAAGTTCTACTTTTGAAAAGTTGTCGTAATAAATCGATAATTGATTGACTTCGCAGGAGAAGATCCCATTGTTGGCATTCCAGGGGAAGAAGTTGTTGACTTGCATATACACCTTGTTTCAATTGTTCATGTGGGTATGTTAGTAGCCAAATTAATTATCGTTATGTTAGTACACTCCACAACCATGCCCTTCTTGGTGCTGCCTGAGAAAGTCCAACGTTTAAAGGTGGGAATCTTCATATGAACTTCAATATATTTATTATACTTTTTCGTACCTTTTTTGTTTTTGTTTTTTTTAACAGTGAGTCTAGCCTTATAAAAAAAAGCTTCTGGGTTTATCTTTATCTTTGCATCAATGAGCTAGCTCTTCCGCTCTTGTTAACTTCCGTCCGTACGGTAGTACTTGCAACCCTTTGTTTATGTTAATTTATTTTTAGTGCACCCTCTCCCCTGATTTTTGTTTTCTTGCTTTAATATAAATTTTCTTAGTGAAATCTTAGCTAGTTACAAACTCATTACATGAGTAGTCAAGGAGTTCCTCATCACATACGAACATAACCCAGGTATTGCACTATATGGTCAAACTATCCTCTTTCCACTCCATTCTCTCTTTCTTGTTTATCAGTCCCATTCCATAACTCATTTTTATTTTCTCTTATTCATTCTCATTGATTCTATGTATTCTATCAACTATCAATAAGTGTGTATGATTCCCTGCATTATTTTGTACTTGATCCACCAAGCTGTCCTCGCCATGTTTAATTCCCCTACTTCCTCCACTGTCTTGCTTCTAATATTAATAATTTCTTCATTCTCTCCATCCAATTTCTGCCAATGTATTTCTCTGTAATGTTGAACTTCAATTGTTTCTCTATTTGCTGCCTTATCCGATTGCTACGTTTGGGGAGATTTATGAGAGAATGGAGGGATCGAAACTAGGCAGATGATTGAGTTGCTTGGAGAAGCAGAAAATGCATTTTGCTGAAGATTTGGAGATGCTTTTGGAACTGCAGCTGGAGTTTGAAAAGTCTAAACGCCAGAACAGACATTCTAACGGAGCTGGTCAGCCAATATTATGCTTTGTTTCATTCAGAAGTATTATACCTAATGCGGTCAGTCCAGACTCTAGATCCAAGTGCACATTGTTGCTCTGCATTTGTTGTACCAGTGTCCTGCTCCCATTTCCACGATATGTAGTTTGCACTTATTAGCTTAACTACTTTAGGGGCCTTAGATTGATTGTATCAGATGGTAGGACATGAAATTTATTAAGGTCTTAAGATCTCCTGGAGTTGTTCTTTGTGACTGGTAATATTTGTCGGAGTATGAGTTGGGAGGAAATCACAAAACACGAGTAACATGCATGATTAGTGGAAACGTGATTCGAATTAGTGTAATTTGGATCGGTCTGATAAGCCTTTTCACAAGTCTTTTCGTAAGTTTGTTGTAAATAATTTTATGTTGGGGGTACTTTATTTAGCATCTAATATTCTCTTCCCGGAAGTAACTGCCATTTAAGGTAGATGCACCTATATTAAGAAAAACAATTCAACAACTTAAATAGAGCAAGTCATCCCCTAATACTTGGCAATCTTCACTTAATATAAATATGTTTGGTTCTGTAAGGGTAATTCAATGTACAAATGGTTTTTTTATTGCCTCAGTTTGTCAAACGACAATCTTGTTTAGAGAGAGTTTGTCACCAATAAAATTTTCATGTTAGTTAGAAGGGTAAAGGTTTCAGCTAGCAAAATTTGAATCCTAGTAAGACGTTTCATGACTAAACCTTAGAAACTGTATCATTTGTACGAGTAATGCGATGGCTTTATCACGTAGAAAGAGACGGTGCATTTGCATTAGCATAAAAACACCTTGGAGTGCTGACAATGAAATTATTGATCATGCTACTTAATAGTATTTATTTGATTAATTATCAAAAGAATTCTGACTGACTCACATATCTGTTCCAGACATGCTTTGTCCAACCTGAAAGGTTGAAGCTATTATTGACTATCAGATCTCTGCTAACTCAACATAGTGTCTGTCTTACAGGAGTTTGTTTTCCGTTGGGGAAGGGAATGTACCGTCAACCGTGTGCTTCATATACCTGAAGAAGAAGCGGTGCTTTTAAATTATAGAGAGAGAAGGCACTATACCTGATCTGTGTTGAAGTCTTGAAAAGTGAAATACATAGGTAACGCGTTGTTACTGCTTTTACAAACACAATAGTACCTGCTCAATAAGACAATAACCTCCAGTTTCCAGTCTACATATTCCCTTTTTATTTTCATCTGTACTAATTATATGTAAAACTTTCAATAATTCAAGAGAATCATCCCATTCTCGGAAGTTGTCAAAAGGAATTTTGTTAATGTACAGTGGAAAAGAAATCTCCTCACCGTTGCTACTCCAGTGAAGTGACCATTTGCGTTGGCAGTATGCAGTCTGCTTCACATTTTGCTAACCATGTACAGAGATGCTGTCACGGGGAATAGACAATGATACTTGTGACACGCTGGGATCACACTGTAATGACTTGGAATTGGCGAGGGTTGTACTGACCGCAGACCCTGGAGTTAGCATGGATGATGTGTACAATTGCGGAGGATCAAGAACCAGCTCAACAGAAGGAACACCGCAGAATCCTAAGTACAATTGCGATAGCAGAAGTGAAAATAGGTATTCAGTCTCCTCCCCTCCTCTACTAAAGTAATAAACATATTAGACTCTTAAACAGTTCATCTTTAATCACCCACTGATGTGAATGTTTGTTGTACATGCATCGGAGAAAGTTGATAACTCTCAAGAATAACTTATTGAATATTGGACTGATGTTGTTTTTTTATAAATTTTCTTGACATATCCCTTCTGTTCATTTGGTTAATTGTAAAGTCCAGTATTGAAATACAATCTAGATAGGTAGAAAATGGAGGTATTCCCAAACCCAGTGATGCATTGTCCGGTGAACTTTGGGAGGTAAAGAAAGAAAGGATATGCAATGCCAATGCTTTAGCATACGGAAATATACCTAGATGGGATTTGCGCTCTGTAAGTGTTTATGTTTCCTCTCCTAGTCTGTTGTAGTTTAAATGTGTAAAACATTAATTCCAATATCTGATTCACTTGGGTGAGATGTTACTGCGATGTTGATAGTTGCGCTTGAATATCTTGGATACATATAGGATCATTCCCATATGTTGATTACACTCTTACACATCAGTCACATCGGTGTTAGACCTAGTAATCGTTTGTTTGTAAGTTATTAGCTACAAATGCAGGATTAAATCCACTTCATCGATGGTCCTTATAGTTCCTTTTTTTTTTGAAAATAAAGTTTGGTGTAGGTACGGAATATGATCTGCAGCCTGCAGGGCTCAAAGAATCCTATTTTAGCATACTAAATGTTTGAGTGGACATGGAAGTGGTTGTTCTAAAAGACGGCATTTTGGATCAGGCCGGAGACTCACTCAACCTCGGTATAGCTTGACCATCAAATACGCAATTTTGATTACATTCGCACACGTTTTGGTAACTTCATTTGCTTGAATGGGTATAACCTAAACCAACATAACCTGGGTTCACCTACATTGCTAAATAAGATGGCGTCCATAGATGCGCGTCTGAGGCTTTTGGCGCCTGGGAAGGTGTCCGAGGATGATAAGCTTGTGGACTTTGATGCTTTGCTGCTTGATCGTTTCTTCAAGCCCTGCATGGAGAGGATTTGGAGGAAACGGTAATATTGTCTTCTTAATGATTGTTTAATTTAGTATCTATTTTTGTGTGTGCTGTCTACTTCTTGATTTTCTTGCGTATCTTGGTATCATCTGTTAGGGAAGCTGTAGATTCATGCTATGTATATTTCGGTTTGAGAAGAGTACGTGCTTTTAATTTGCACAATGGATTGAACAAGTGTTTGATGCTTTAAAGAATCAGACTGCTGACTTGGTCTTCACTGCACATCCAACTCAATCTGTGGGCAGATCCTTACTACAGAAGCATGGAAGGCAAGTCTAGATTTGTCCTCCCCCATATGCTTAAAGGTGAACAAACTAGTAATCAGTTAAAAGTTGATTATAACAGCATAACCATATGATAAATTAATAGTATTCTTTCAGCCTTAAGCAGAGCATTAGCTACTGATTAACTATTATTTTATTAATATTTTATTTCTTTTTCGCCCCCATAATTCGAAATTGCATTGCTTGAAACAGTTTTATGCAAAAGACATCACAACGATGACAAGAATGAACTGGATGAGGATCCACAGAGGGAGGTATGTAATGATTTCCATGAACATAGTACAAACTGTGTGATTCACTTTGTAGGAATCCATATAATTTTTAACAAATATTGGCAAACATGAAGATTAATCCATTTTCTTTGCTTTGCTTTACCATACTTTTACATGATAATATGCAGATTCAAGCTGCTTGTCGCACAGATTAAATTCTGACGACGGCACTGACAATTCAGCAAGGCTGATTGCAGATTGCCTGATGAATTTGTTGATCGAAGATTTAAATTGAAACTGAAGAATGCAGAAGACGATTGGTGGAAAAAGATGATGATCATATGCTCCATTTTCTATTTATATTCGGCACAAAAGTGCTTTATTACAAGCAGGTCCTTTAAATTCAGTTAGGTTATATTAGTCCCCTGATACCACCTCAAGCTTAGCGAGAAGAAAATCTGAAACGTCAAGCTTGACAGAGAGACGTCGAAGTGAGTCGGTCAGAAGAGCTTTCGTGATCAACAGATCGGCCGGTTTGTCAGTTGAACCAATAAATCGATGAGTGCTGAATTCATTTGAAAAGTGCTGACGAACTACATGGCTGTCAATTTCAATATGTTTTGTCCGCGCGTGGAAGACCGGATTCCAAGCAATGTGATTGGCAGCCCCATTGTCACATATTAGAGGGCAATAAGAGTGGGAACGGAGATGTGAAGATCCCTCAGAATGGCCAAGATCCAGACCATTTCACAACAGGTTTGTGTCAAGAGATGACCGTCTGCTTCCTGGTGCGCCAAGAAATTAGTGAAGGTGCAAGCTTTATGCTGTCGTAGAGCGGCGAGAGACATGATAGGCCGCCCAATCTGTGTCGCAAAGACCCTCCAAGGTGAGAGAGGCACGAGCATGATAAAATAGTGTCCTTGAGCAGGGACTGATTTGATGAACCCAATCTGCGTCGCAAAGACCCTCCAAGGTGAGAGAGGCACGAGCATGATAAAATAGTGTCCTTGAGCAGGGACTGATTTGATGAACCAAAGAACACGATGGGCAGCCTGGAGATACTCATCCGTCGTAGCAGCTAGGAACTGACTCAAAATATGCACAGAGAAAGCAATATATGGTCGAGTGGCATTGATGTAAATAAGTTTACCTACAAGTTGTCAGTATGCAATAGGATCCTCTAGTTTTGTAGTTATAGAAAGTGCCAACTTTTGCTTAATGCCATATGAGTAGAATTGGGTTTGCAGCCAAGAAGTCCTGCCTCAATTAGTAAGTCTAGTGCTTACTTGTGCTGATTAATGTAGGGATGCTCATCCTGTCGTACTCGAACCTGATCAAATTTTTTTGAAAAGGTGGACCGAGGATCGGACCAACCCCGAGTATATACTGTCCGATTCGGAGTGATGGACCAGAATTTGTTGAAAAAGTGGATCGAGTATTAGATCGGACTATAATTTTACACTATAATACGGTCCGGATCGGCATTTTATGATTTGAGTCGGATCGGTGGATCGGAAATTATATAAAATGTGGAATGCGGACTGGATCGAGATTTTTATGGTCCAGTTCTGGACCGACCCGTAATTTTCAGGTCGATTCGGGTATGGTCCGGTCCAATTTTGTGCATTCCTAGATTAATATATATTCTATCAGAGGAATGAGTAACCTCAATGCCTAGAAAGTACTTTTAACCGTACAGCTTTCGGAAAACCCTAGATTGGAAAGGAGTTGCTGATTTTGCTAACAAACCCCGTCGACAAGGACCACGCGCCTTCGCCTTGCTTTGCTTTCTATCTCTTGCAATTTTTTTTGATAGGCTCTCTCCTGCAAATTTTGATTTTTAGAATTTGTGTAATGCAGTGGGGAAACGGGACATAGCTACTGCTGTTATTATGTAACGAGTCGCAGTCGTTGGATATAATTCGTACGTATAATTCAGTGTATTCAATGTGTTTTTGTACATATAATTCATATCGCATTGTATAAAGGAATCGATCATGCAATTGTTTAATGTGTAGTTGTCTACATAGAATTCGTAACAACCAAGTTGGATAAAATGTGTAGTTTAATACATTTAATTCGTAACAGACCAAGTTGGATAAAACGTGCAGACTAAAATGCGTAGTAATTACGAATAAATTTGTAGCAGTCATGTTTGGGTGCTTTACGACTAAAATGCCTAAGAATTACAAACAAAATTCGTAGCGGTCATATTTTGGTGCTTAACGACTAAAATTTGTAGCAATTACAAATAAAATGTGTAACAGTCATGTTTCGGTGCTTTGCGATTAAAATTCGTAGGAATTAAAACAACATTTGTAACACTCATTATGTTGAATATTAAATATTTTATAATTAAATAAACAATTAATTTTCAAACATATAATGAAGATTTAGTGATGACCGCGAGTGAAAAACGGGATTTCAATTTAGATTGATTTCGTTTTTTTCCTAATTTACTCTTTAAGTATATTTAGTAATCAATTAAATACAAATTTTAATTATAATTCAGATTAATTTCAATATTTTAATAATTTGATCGAAAGAATATTAAAATTACATTTAATTCCTTCATCAACAAACAATACAAACGTCATTATTTAACTTCTGTAACTTTCCAATGCATCTATCTGTAAGCCTTTATGGCTTTTCGTTGAATGAAATGCATGTTCCATCAAAAAAAACAAACAAACATCACTAAATGACTCCTCGATTGCAATCCTTCAATGTTCATACTTCGAAACTTGTCACGGGAGATCTTATTCAATGCATGTCATTAGGGCTGCAAACGAGTCGAGTGGAGTATTAGGTTGTTCAAACTTAGTTCGTTTAAAATTTGACGAGTTCGAGTCGAGTATTAACGAGTTCTAAAAACTTGTGTTCGACCTCGGCTCGTTTAATGTTCACGAGTTTCGAGCTGAGTTCGAGTTTTATACGAGTAATTAAAGTAATTTAAATTAATGTAAATATTTACTATTAACGAGCTTTAGTCGAGCTTTTCACGAGTTGGAATAAGCTATAATCGAGCTTTTCACGAGTTGAAACGAGCTTTCACTGAAAAAGTATTTTAAAAGTTTACAAATTTACTTTAATCGAGTTCATTAACGAGTGTTGAACAATATAATAGTAAATATTGATTTAAAGAATGTGAAATAATCTTTTCATGTAAAATAATAAACATGTATAATACTCAAATTGAAATTATATTTATATAAAAAATGTGAAATAAATAAGTATATAAATTATAAACGAGAAATAAATTGAGTTATAATCGAGTAATAAATCGAGTATATAAACGAGTCGAGTATCACTTTGTTCGTGCTCGACTCGTTTAATAATCGAGCCTAAATATCGTGATCGTGCTTGACTCGTTTTTATAATCGAATTGAGCTTTGACTGAGTAGTCTCACGAGTACATCGTCTCATTTGCAGCCATACATGTCATTAAAACATTCAAAATATTTTTTTAGGGGAACAATAAAAATATAATATATTTTTTTGATGAAGAGGACTATTATCCTGGGTATGACTTGAACCCGGTATGACTTAAACCCGGGGACCTTTGGTTTCGAGTGGCGAGCGCCTACCACCAGGCTGTTCACTCTCGTTAACAATAAAAATATAATTAACATAGTATTTAGTGTTGCAGAAAAAATTTGTTATCTGTTGTCAACGATTTAGACACCAATTCATGAAAAAGTTGTGTATAATCAGCACATGAATAATTTAGCTACTATAATATTCTATATTCACCGAAATATGTATGGTCGGCAAATTGGACATTGCAATTCAAATAAAAATTATATATAATTTGGGGACAATTTTTTTAGTAACGTGACCTAGGAAAAGGATTCGGTGCAAAGTTAATTTTTGGAACAAAATACAAACTAATCATAGTCCTTGTGATTTGAATGGATGAGTTTAAATCTTGATATTTTGGTGTTTTTCTTGGTAACGAATTATAAAATGAAACTGACGAACTATGTTGTCTTTTCATTTTCCGGCTCGTCTTTTTCATTTTTCGGTTCGAAAAGTGACGAACTATAAAATAAACTGACGAATTATCAAATGATTTAGATGAATTTTATATTTTTGTACAAAAATTTGGCTTTGTACCTGATCTTAACCCACACGACCTATATATTTAATAACAATAGACAATATATGTTTAGAGCAAAGTCACTAATTTTTTGGGAATGCAAATGTCACGAATTAATCGCCTTGTATATTAACTTCAAAGTTATCTTAAGTTTGATTAATTATATATAAGTACTAAGATTTTGACAAGTACAATATCATTTTAACCAAGAGTCATGGGCAGTACGAATTTTATGAGGAGTGTTTCATTGTTGATTTTTGTGATTGCAGGTTCACTTGTCAATGTGCGAACAGAAAAGATTAATCCAATAACCTTAAACGTAATTCATAGCATGGGGAAGGACATTTCTCTCTATCTTTTCTGTGTTTCGGAGAAAGACAAATTTGCTGTTGCCGATCTCCAAAATGCAATCATGTATGAATTCGACATTGAACCAAATCATGAGGGAACGCTTTTATTCTGGTGTAGGTTGAGATGGAGTGGTCATCAAAAATATCTTAAAGCTAAAAATTTAGTGGCCTATAGAAACCACAATAACAAGCTTGTGTGTACTTGTCATGTAACACCAAGTGGTTATTGCTTTTACAACCATTCCACCAATATGTATGATATTTGCGAGCCTTATTCAGACGGGCAGGAGAGTGTAGTGGTTTAGCAATTCTATTATTGGTCAATTGATCACAAGATTGACAATTCAAATTACCTTGGATGTATCTTATGTATCTTATGACATGAATTTGAGATTCTATATTCCATGCATGTATTAGTGTAATTTTTTTTATTAAAAAAACTTGGAGCGACTGATATCAATGTACTATAGTTCTCCGAACTCCTCTGGCAATGCTTCAACATACTGAGACTTGGAATCTGCGTGAGTCACGAACAAATGTTGCTTTCCAAATTCTATATTTCTCCGGTTAGGAATCCGAAATATGAGAACTGGGATAAAACAAGTGATGTTTGTACTAGAATAAGGAATCAAGAAATTGAGTAAACCCTAATTCGAAATCAATCAAATGATTTCTTAATTGAAGGAGAAAACTTGTTATCACTTCTGGAAAAAACTTCTTTCAGTTTTTCTCAGCATGTCTTTATCAAAAGCCAATCGTCACCTTTTGATTTCGTCCGTTTTGAACAAATACGTCGATTCAAAACCATCACAGCGTTAACAACGTTTGGCCATAACATTACTCGCCGCGTTACTTAGAGACATTAAGGAGTTAATGTTACTACAAAACGCGGCTCTTAATGTTGATACTAAATGCGGTCCACACTGAGGCTCAAAAATGAAACAAGCTCAAATGACTTCAGAATTGTTCCATTTATTCACGAAACAATCTTTACAGGGTCTAGATAGGTTTTAATCAACAATTACCCGAAAATCTCCAACATGTACTGTGATGGGGTATGAACTATCATGAGGTATGAACTATCATCAATTGAGAATGCATGCATATTTTTTAAGGGAAAATAATAAAGATGGGGTATGAACTATCATCAATTGACAAATTACCGTTCGAACTATAAAAATTAACAATCAACGGCACTTTAAAAATATTTGAATCCTCGATGTAACAATTAAGGGTAATAAGACTTTTTTTAATTCATTCGTTTAGTTAACTTTGTTAATTGACGTAGTGATATTCCACGAGTTAAATGTTAAATTGAGGATTCAAATATTTTAAAATTATCTTAATTGTCATTTTTCATAGTTCGGATTGTGATTTGTCAACGGGGTCCATACCCCTCTCATTCATTTCCCCTATTTTTTTGCCCTACATTCAAACTCAAGTTTCACTTATCATGCGCGAAACTCGAATTTCAATTTTGCTCTGTTTTTAAAAAGACCAGTTTGTGAGGAACATGTTTTGTCCATTTTCGAATATAAAACTATTTGGAAAAACCAGTTTGATGAGTAAGCGCATCGGTGACATGTTTTAGTCATACATGAACTTAATGATATGTATTTGTTTTCCACGTAACAAACCGGTTTGGGAGAATCCGATTTCAATTAAATGAAACCAATTTGGAGGAAACCGATTCCATTATTTTCATTAAAAAGAAATCGGTTTGAGTTTTTGCATGGAAGTCGACTGGCAGTAATTTGGGAATCTTGTTGTCATCATGACACACAAAGACTGGGTGTGTCGTTGCCCGTGAAAGGCACTATGAATGAGCGTTATTCTTGTCCGAAGTTTTTCTTTGATCGCTGGTCAAAAGAGACGCCATCATTGCTTATTAGGCAACGTGGTATTGAAATAGTCAACAAATTAATGCGGTGCACTGAATCTAATTCACTCATTAACAATAGGGCGAAGTGATGTGGCCTGGTGGCAGACGCACTCATGTGGCTTAGGTTTAAGTTCCTCTAAGAACAGATACTAACAAAACAATTAACCCCCAATTAAAAAAAAAAATTCACTCATCAAAAGTAAAATCCAAATGTCATCATTTAACCTCTTCAACTTCCCAATAACTCTAAGTCTCTAACATCACTGCACCACTCTTCAATTGTGCTAGTCTCCGTGATGGTCTGGGAGTTTCCAATTTCAGTGATGTTCCTCATTGATGTATTTATCATATCATCGAATTCGTTGGCCTTGACAGTGATGACACAGGAACCCAGGAACAAATGTGCTGCTGTTTGTTTTGGAGCCCATGCAGCCAAATATTTAGTGGACTCTAAGCTGTACATCCATCTGCTGAGCTCTTCAAGGTGAACTTATTTGTTCAATCGGTGTGTCGGTAGCCGTATCTTGTTCAAAGCTGTGGTAATTTATGACGTATTTTTGTTGTTGTAACAAACACTTGTTAATTTAGCCGCTATAATGACTTATCTTTCCAAAAAAAAAAAAATAAAAAAAAATTGTAATCCTTCAAAGTTTGACTTCAGTTAGTTCATACTTCAGGGCATTAAAAACATTAAAACTTTGAAAATATCATCAATGTACGTTGCAAAAGGCATTTTTTTATTGTATATGTTGTCCATTGTTAGCACCATTGGACAATATTGCAATTCAAATAAGTGTTATATATAGTTTTGTGATATTCTTTTAATTAACAAGCTAGAGAATTTAGAATTAATTAATAACAACAGACTACGTTTACAAGAAAGTAAATAATTTTTGGGGAATGCAAATGTCAAGCATTTAATGCATTGTATATTAATATCGAAATTATCTTAAAGGTTTCTAGTGAAATTTCAAATGTAAAGAAGTTTGATTAATTATAAAAAGCTTCTTTAAAATTCGACAAGTACAACATTATTTTTCTTACAAAGAGTCATATGGCTGGTAAGAATCTTATCAATAATGTCTTGGTGGTTGTTGGATCGATTAGCGTTAGCAAAATAGAACAAACTATCAAACAGAAGTAAAGAACTGGTTTGTGTTTGTCTATCAGATAGCAGCGGAAGTTATATATCAGATATGTAATCGACAGGAAAGTAGAACACACAAATATATAGTGGAAACCCTATCAAAACTATGATAGGGTGAAAACCACTAGGTCTATCCGACTCTATTTGATGACCTCTACTCAATCCGATAGAGTAATCGATTTCAAGCTTCAAACCTCTGTGTGTTCACCTTCAGCTCGTGCTCTCTCAGTTGGTCGTTTTTCTTTCTTGAGTAACGCAGCTCTATCTTCTGGAAAAACGCACCACACACAAGACAAACCCTAGTTCTTTAAATAGTGTTTGCTGTGTCTCGAGTTCTGGGCCCGATGTCCTGGCCCAGCCCAGCTGTGCAAACCCTAATGGATTTTAGTCCGAATAAGACAAGACTTCTTCTCGAATCTTCCTTTTAATCTGTTAATCCATTAAACGGAATTTGCTACACTGATATGTAGAATATAACCATCAAGTTGAAATCTGATCTTCAATCTATAATATGGATTTCTGCACACTTAGATAAATCATTAGTTAAGTGTTTGTGATCATCAAAACATTAGGTTCCAACAAAATCCCCCTTTTGATGATGACAAACACTTCTTCCACAAAACAGAAATACATAGGCACTCATGATTCTATCAGATAGATTCATCACTAATCCAGCAGATAGATTTGTTCACTCAGTTTTTGTTAGATAGACACTTCTACGAACTCACAACAGTTCCCCCTTAAATAGGCATTAGATTTGAATTTCAGTGATGACTTCCCCCTCAAGTGATGCATCCATGTTATCTTCCCCCTTTTGGCATCGTTAAAAAGGTTGCAGTTTAAGAATACTCATGCAATGGAAATGAACTGCATATTTCATTATCTAACGGGCAAAAGTTCCCTAAGGGACACACATAGCAGGTAGAAAAATGCAAATACTAGCAGCAGACATTAAGCATGACAGCGAAGAAAAATGCAATAAACAAAAGGCAGATGAGGTGGGGATTTCAAAAGGAGGGGGCAACCGCGAGACAGACTGTGGGCTATTCTTTCACCAGTAACCTCAGCTGGTCAACCAGTTCTGTTCCAACGTACTTCAGCTGTTTGTTTAGTTCCACCAACTCCTCACGGATCTGGGGACCCATGCACCATATTTATCTTTGCCGACTCATCTAACTCCTGCAGCAGCGTTGGTAGCGACTCCAGAACCTCCAACTTGGAGCGCACTTCGCTCACCCATCCCATCTCGGTCCTTGAGGACTCTTTCTCAATCAATAGTTCAATACTGGCCACCCTTGCCGACAACGCATCCATTTTGTCAACCAGACTCTTTAACACCTCAACCGCAGCTAGTGATCCCTCATTTGGTCCCAGCGGACGCTGGTCCAGAGGGTCGACCTCTATAGGTGCCTCTTCCATAGCTGGGGTAGGCACGTACTGATCATTCTGCCACCCAGTTTCATCTACATACTCCCAATTCCAGTTAGCTAGTTCCTGCTTCCCTAGATTAGTCGATAGCTGACTTTCCACTTCTGGATTGTAGACTCCAAGCTTAAGTATTCTCTTGACAAGTTCTGGGTAGGGCAGTCCACTCTTCTTGCTGGTGGCTGCTCCGTCCATGTGCTTTAGGATCTGCATTGGAAGGTTGATTTGAATCTTACGCATGAGTTGGTCCAGCAGAAGGAAGTCTTGAAAGTTCACTATCTCATGTTTCTGCATCCGTGGAGTGACAGAAGAACAGATGAGCTTGTGGATGATTCTGTTGATCAGGCTTAGTATGTTGGCCTTCCCTTGATGGGATACATTTTTGGGATCTCCTCCTACTCTTTTGATCACATCACCTTTAGCTACTGACTCAGGCCAGATGCCCTTTGTGTACTTGTCATACCCACTGGCTGTGACACCCAGGAGGTCTGCCAATTCTCTGCAAGAGAAGATCTGCTCCTTTCCTTCAATAACGAACGTAGCCAAGGGCATTCCACGCAATTCCTCCAGTTTAAACCTAGAGTAAAACTCTCGGACTTTGTCCTCATCTACTATGACTTCCTCGCGAAAAAGATGGTCCTAACCTTGAGCAATCAGGATTTCACTAACCTCAACCAACTGATGCTTGGCCAGGAATTCATTGTCAATTGTTATCTCAGGTATAACCGATCTACCTTTCATTGACTCCTCTACCTTTTCTACCAGAGTGGTCTGTTCCTTCTTGACAACTGGAACTTGACCCTTTTTGTTTCGTACACTTTTCCGCACAGCAGCCTGAGATGTGGCAGGTTTCTTTTGCTTGATTTTGGATCCGTCAGTGGCTCTAGCTTTCCTCTTTCGCTGAGAAATTACTTCAGTTGCAGCGTCCGATTCGCCCTCTGAAAACGAGCGGATCGACTGTGAGGAGGCGGTAGGCGATTTCATCTTCTCCGACTGAGTTTCTTCGATATTTGCCATTTTTGCCTTCAGCTTGGCTATCAGATCGGCGACTTCTCCGTCATAGACCTTACTGGATGAAGCCATGGAATCAGTTGAGCAATTTTTAGACTTTTGGAGGCTGGAGATTTTTTTTTCAGGGAAAGAGGATGAGCGATGTAGGGTTTCCGCCGCATGCCTTCTTTATATAGGAGACATCTTTGAAGAGCCTTTTCAAAATTTGAAAACCCAATCGACTCATCGTATCTTGAAAATAGATTTTTTTGGTTCACCGAATCGTCTTCTCATAACTGCCTTCCGAATTCAAAAGAGATAATTATGGCTGCCTCGAAACCCCATGATTTTCGTGGCTTGCTGCCACATGTCCTGCTGGAAGAAGACCTACTTTAATTGCCTTGACTACACGCCTTTTGGATTTTTCATCTTCCCTTTTTCGGTTTCCCACGCCATGACATCACGTCATTAACAGTCATCACACCCATTTGCACTGCAGTCTTTGCTTTTCAACTGTCTGGTCAGATCACATTAATGCCTTATTTTAACTGGCATACATCTTGCATCCATTTGCTTTTTCATCCGTAACTTACTAACCTTTGCTTATTTGAACCGGACATATCCACTGATTGAACCCGTCTGAGCCAATTTAAGATTAACCCCAGTCTGTCTCATGGTTTTTCACAAGGGTTGTGGTGCTTTAGGTTTACCCAAGAGGTACAATAAAAACACCACTCGTTTACGAAACAAACAATTTACCAAGTCTAATCAAAGCAATATCATGTGGTGTGGAGAAAAAAAAATGTGATGTTTCATAATCAACGGGCTAAACCATCAACAATCAGTCTCCACACATGTTAGGCTTGGGTTGGTCTTAGAGTGCTTCCTTGGTATGTAATGAGGGTTCAAATAGGAAGTCTCTTTTGGGTTACAAACAATCATGTGCCATGCTCAGGTTCTGCTATCCAGTAATCTTATTTATCAAGCATGCAGGGTGAACTTATAGAGAAACTTTCACACAGTTTTCAATTTCATACGCAGTAACTCCATACCATGGAAACTTGGCATGCAACCTAGTCTAGCCAGTCATTGGAGAAATCTAACACGGAATACAGACTAGGTAAAGGATTTCATACCTAATTCAAGCCTTAGCTTCTCATAGGGCTCCTTGTGCAGCGCTTTCGTAAAAATATCTGCGATCTGCTCCTCAAGTATGCAGTATTCCATGCCTATGGTTCCTTTTTCTACACAATCATGCAGAAAATGATATCTGATTTCTATGTGTTTCGTACGTGAAAACTGCACTGGATTCTTAGATATGTTTATGGCACTAGTGTTGTCACAAAGAATAGAAATGCATTCAAGATGAACACCATAGTCACTTAGCTGTTGTTTTATCCACAGCACTTGAGTACAGCAAGCAGCGGCTGCGATGTACTCAGCTTCGGTGGTGGATAAGGCAATGGACGACTGCTTCTTGGATCCCCAGGAAATCAGACACGGTCCAAGAAATTGTGCCATCCCTGAGGTGGACTTTCTATCTGTCTTGCAGCCAGCATATTCAGTATCTGTGTAGGCTATCAGACGCAGATCACCTCCCTTTGGATAGAACAGGCACAGATCGTCCGTCCCCTTCAGGTACCTCAGAATCCTCTTTACAGCTTTAACATGTGTCTCTCTGGGGTCTGCCTGGAATCTGGCACATAGACAGACACTGAAAAGAATATCAGGTCTACTGGCAGTTAGATATAGTAGAGAACCTATCATTCCCCTGTATAGGGTCGGATCCACTTGAAGGGAAGACTCATCCTTTGCTAAGGAATCATTTGGTGACATTGGTGTAGCACACGTTTTCGCGGAATCCATCCCAAACTTCTTTAGGATTTCTCTCACGTATTTTTGCTGATGGATCCGAGTTCCATCTTCATCTTGTGCCACTTGAAGTCCTAGGGAGTATTTCAATTCTCCGACCATACTCATCTCAAATTCGCTTGACATCAGATCTGTGAACTTTTTAACAAGCAAGGGGTTAGTTGATCCAAATATAATGTCATCCACGTATACATGAACCACTAGGGTGTCTGTCCCTTCCTTCAGAAGGAATAGAGTTTTGTCCACCTCTCCTCTGGAGTATCCATTTGATAGAAGAAATAAGGACAACCTCTCATACCATGCGCGGGGAGCTTGCTTCAACCCGTACAGTGCCTTATCCAAGAGGTAGACATGATTGGGATGATCTTTATCCTCGAATCCTGGAGTCTGGCCTACATACACTTCTTCCTTTAAGACTCCGTTTAGAAAAGCCGTCTTTACTCCATCTATTGCAAGGTGAAGCCGTGATAGGAGGAGTAAGCTATAAGGAGTCTTATTGCTTCAAGTCTAGCAACTGGGGCGAAAGTCTCGTCATAGTCTATTCCTTCCTGCTGGTTGTATCCTTTGACTACCAGACGGGCTTTGTTCCTTACGACGACTCCTTTATCATCCATCTTGTTCCTGAAGACCCATTTTGTTCCAATCACGTTCTTATCCTTGGGTCTAGGAACTAGACGCCATACTTCGTTTCTTTCGAACTGATGTAGCTCCTCTTGCATGGCATTGACCCATTCTGGGTCCTTAAGCGCTTCCAGCACTGTCTTCGGTTCTGCAATAGAGACAAAAGAAGCAAATCCACAGAAATGATGTAAACTATTAAGATCTACCTGTTCCTGAGAGATGTAGCACTGGTAATCTTTTAGTCTAGAAGGTCGATGAACCTCTCGTCCATATCGTGTGGTTCTGAGTTCCCCCTCAGGGTTAGCAGGGGTAGAATCTGCGGTCACTTCTTCCTCTCCAGTAAGCTCTTGGTTAGCTTCCACGACAGGGTTATCATTATTACTTCTACCTGGTGGATCGGCTAATTCCTCTTGCTCTGCCTGATGGTCTGGAAGATCATCATCTACTTGGTGGATATCCATGTGAGGTGTTTCAGCAGAGGGTGCTGGAGGAGGCTCCCAGTCAGGATGTGACTCAACGACGAGCTGGAGCTCTCCAACATCAAGCATAGCAGTAGAGGAGGAGCCTTGTAATAGGTGACCAACCATCACCGTCTCATCGAATCTTACATGCACACTCTCCTCGACTTGCTCGAACCTCAGATTGTAGATTTTGTAGGCCTTGCTATGACTGGAGTATCCAACGAATACCCCTTCGTCACTCCGAGCATCGAACTTTCCTAAGCTTTCCTTGCCGTTATTGTGGACATAGCATTTGCACCCGAATACCTTTAGATGAGAGATATTTGGCTTTCTTCCAGGTAGCAGTTCATAAGGGGTTTTCCCTATCATGGTCCGAAGCGATGCTCTGTTTAAGATATGGGATGCAGCATGGACTGCTTCTGCCCAGAATTCTTTTGGAACTCCGCTAGCAATTAGCATTGTCCGTGACATGTCCTCCAAGGTTCTGTTCTTTCGTTCTACTACACTGTTTTGCTGTGGTGTCCGTGGGGCGGAAAAGTTGTGATCAATACCCTTATCCCTGCATAATGAGAGAAACTGCACATTTCGAAACTCAGTTCCGTTGTCAGTCCGAATGGAGGTCAATTTACGATCTAGCTTGTTTTCCATCAAATTCAACCATGCCTCAAATTCACAATATGTTTGAGCTTTAGAGTATAGGAAAATGGTCCATGTATACCTGGAGTAGTCATTGACTATGACCAGAATATACCTGTTTCCGCCACGGCTGATCACATTAACGGGGCCACACAGATCCATGTGAATCATGTCCAGAGGGGCAGAAGTGCTTATGGCCTGCTTCGATGGAAATGATGTCCGTGCTTGCTTTCCCGTGGCACAGGCACTGCATACTTGTTCAAAGGCGCTTTCCACCTTGGGTAGGCCAACTACCAATTCTTTCTGATGGAGCTTGTGTAGAAGCCTCATGCTTGCGTGCCCGAATCTCCTGTGCCATAGGATGGAATCTTCAGTGATGCTAGCAAGGCACAGTTCTTCCTCAGGTGTGAAATCTGGATCCACAGTGTAGATTTCACCGACACGAATTCCTCTCAGAACTATCTTGCCTGTCTCATTACACTTCACTAGACAGTCATTAGAATTGAATATAACGTGATTTTTTCCGTTCTGACAGAGTTGAGATATACTCAGCAGATTGTATCTTAGCCCTTCAACTAGGCTTACCTCCTTGATTCGGATAGTGTCCGAAATCCTTACCTCTCCTAGTGCTATCACCGATCCTTTGCTTTTGTTTCCGAAGATTATGCTTTCTCCGGAGTGTTTTTGGAGTGAGTCGAACCATACTGGATTCCCCATCATGTGTCTTGAGCAGCCACTGTCCAGGTACCTGGGGCGGGACCTCACTCCTTCCTGCAAGAAAGGGATCAGTTTTTGCGAACCCAGACAAGCTTAGGCTTGCTGGGTTTAGGAATGAATCTAACAGTTGGAACATAATAAGATTGATAATGTGCATAATGGTTAGTTGTATCAATCTTTCTCCTGGGTGTGCTTCTTGGTCTACCACGGATTTCTGGATCATAGTGGGGGCGAGAATAATCAACTCTGCCTTTCTTTCTATAAGGATTAACTTTCTTCTGATAGCGTGGTCCTGACCGGCGATCCTTAGCTTCCACCCATTTACGATTTCTTTCATCAGCCTCCTTTAGTCTGGGGCAGTCTGGTCTCAGATGTCCAGATCGTCCACACGTCCAGCATATTTTATGGCATGGAAGATCTACATACTTGCTTCTGCCAGGTGGGGTGGATGTCTTCATTTTCCTGGTGAGGAGATCCATCTTCTCGGGCTTACGCATTTTACTCATCTTTAGCCATAACTCATAGGCTTTTCTGGCCTTAAAGGGAACAGACTTCGGGTCATGTATGTCAAATCCCTCCTGTGGAATTTCTACTCTTTTAGTCTGTCTGATGGTCTGAGGCTTTCTTCTTTGGCGAGAGCTCTCTCCTTGTTCCATCATTACATGTTTTCCTTTGACATCCTTCTCTTTTGCTTCCTTTTCCTCTTCGTATCCAAGACCTGGTCTAGCCAACGCTTTCTTGAAGTCCTTCTTTACTTCCTCCACTCTTTTTTCTTCCATTTCACGAAGCCATTCTTCCTTCCTTACAGCTTCCTCGCGTCTAAGATCAGCAATTATCTGAAGGAGTTCTTCATTTTTTTGTTTGTGATTGATCAGATCTTCTTCCAACTCTTCAGCCTTGGTGTTGAAGTCAGTCGACTCGATGTTTTCTATTCTCAAGCGTTTTAGCTCGTCACTTAGCTTGCTAATCTGTTTTTCTTTTCTTGCACATGTAAGACACTTGCACACATGTTCTGCCATTTCTTTCTGGCGCATGGCTTTGGTTGACCATAGATGATTTTCTTCCAGGTCGTCGCGATGCTCCTGTTGCATTTCAGATTTTCTCAAGAAGTTGGGTTATTGTTTCTGCAAAATCAGATTCAGTAAACATTTCATCAATCAAGGAGTCAGTGTCTGTTACCTCTCTTGATGTGGAATGAGCCATCAAGCAGGGCTCTTTAAGACTTTTTCCATCATCGCAGTCTTCGTCGGAGTCTCCCCAAGCTGCAAACATAGCATGAGCTTGCTTTGGGGCGGGTTCTTCTCCTTTCTTTCTGCTGTAGCAATCTTTGGATAGGTGCCCCTTCTTTTGGCAGTGATAGCATGTTCTTTCTTCCATTTCCTTCGACTTCCCTTTGTTGTCACTTGAAGTAGCACCTTTGTTTCCTTTAGAGAAGTTTCCACGACTTCCTCCAGCTCTAAAGTCTCTTTTGCCTTTGCCGAAGTTGGCCATTTCAGGGCTTTTGTAAGTAGAGCTATATCGTCATCCTCCTTTGGTGACTCATTTCCATGTGCTAGATCGAGAGCCTTTTCTACCTTCAAGGCTATCGCATGGGACTTGTCTGACTGTCTCCTAGCCATCTTTCTTTCCGTGATTCCGGCTTGGCTCTGAAGGTTGGCAACCAGTTCCTTTAGGGTGATATCCTTAATTCCCTTTTGAGCCTGCAGCGCTAAGGTCACATGGTCCCACTTTGAGTTCAAGGCTTGCATGAATTGGTGCGTGATTTTCCATTCAGGGAGCTTCTCATTCAAGTAATCTAGTTGTCCAATGATAACTTGGAATCTGGTAAAGAAATCCTCCAAGGATTCATCCTTTTTCTGCATAACAGTCTCATAGTCCTTAGTGGCAGCTAGTATCATGTTTCTCTTGATGTCTTCATTTCCTCCATATAGTCTGACCAATCCATCATACATGTCCTTTGCGGTTTTGTGCATCGCCACTTTAATCTGATCTCCGGGAGAAAGAGCCATATATAGAACTTTCTTTGCTCTAGCATTCTTTTCAAGCTTCTTGTAGTCCTCATCAGTGTACTTATCCTTAGTTTTCTCCACTGGTTTTTCAGGATCTGTTGTATCAAGTGGGATGGTAAGCGGACCGGTTTCAAATATGCTCCAGAGCTGTCCATCAAGCGAGCAGACGTGAGCCTCAAACTGGTCTTACCACCAGTCGAACTGTCCGGGCTTCAACAGCGGCGATTTCCAAAATGAATCGCTGATAGACGACATACTTTTCCTGCAATGCTAACACACAAATCTAGAACCCTCGGCTCTGATACCACGTGTTGGATCGATTAGCATTAGCAAAATAGAACAAACTATCAAACATAAGTAAAGAACTGGTTTGTGTTTGTCTATCAGATAGCAGCGGAAGTTATATATCAGATATGTAATCGACAGGAAAGTTGCTTGTAGGGTTTACAAACTAGGTCTATCCGACTCTATTTGATGACCTCTACTCAATCCGATAGAGTAATCGATTTCAAGCTTCAAACCTCTGTGTGCTCACCTTCAGCTCGTGCTCTCTCAGTTGGTCGTTTTTCTTTCTTGAGTAACGCAGCTCTATCTTCTGAAAAAATGCATCACACACAAGACAAACCCTAGTTCTTTAAATAGTGTTTGCTGTGTCTCGAGTTCTGGGCCCGATGTCCTGGCCCAGCCCAGCTGTGTAAACCCTAATGGATTTTAGTCCGAATAAGACAAGACTTCTTCTCGAATCTTCCTTTTAATCTGTTAATCCATTAAACGGAATTTGCTACACTGATCTGTAGAATATAACCATCAAGTTGAAATCTGATCTTCAATCTATAATATGGATTTCTGCACATTTAGATAAATCATTAGTTAAGTGTTTGTGATCATCAAAACATTGGGTTCCAACAGTGGTGTTGATTTTTGTGGTTGCAGGTTCATTTGTCAACGTGAAAGTAGCAGGAGAGGTTTGTCTATTATGGTTGCACATAATTCATAGCATTGGGGAAGAGACTTCGATCGATGTTAACTGTAAATCAAGCTTTGACGAATTTCATGAAAGGGATTTCACAAACAACACCCATCGCAACATTAAGGCAAAGGTGTCATTATATATGAACAATCATTTATTTCGGTGTGGCGTGCATTGGCGTAGCGTGCATTGGAGTATAGGAGTAAAATATTTTGATGCTTGTGAAAGATTAATTCTCTATAGTTCTTATTTAACGCCTATAGTCCGTGTTCATCTAAAGCCAGAAGGTTATTGCTTTTACAACTTTTTCACCGCTCAATATGATATTTTTAATCCTTGGGGGTGATGTCAATAATGTATCGATGAAAATTTTAATAAGATCTGTTAATGCATGAATATTTTTAAAACAAATATTTGTTTATATCTATGCTGTAGTCGCATCTGATTGATGTGGTTTTTATTAATTGTCTCTCATAAAAGCGTGAAGAAAATTTGAAACGTCAAGCTTGACAGAGAGACGTCGAAGTGAGTCAGTCAGAAGAGCCGTCGAAGTGGTTTTTATTAATTGTCTCTCATAATATCGTAGCATGTTGTCTTCCTCCACAAGTTCGACAAGGTGTTCTACCGCCCTGTTTCGCTCGATCAGTATTTCTCTGCCAGCAGGAAAACCGGCAATATAATAAACGAAGGACAACGCAGCCTTTCTCGTCTCAAAGCTGCCAGATCTAAGTGACCGACCAATTAGATCAACTACGGCAGGGTGGTCACTACTACAGTAGGGGGATTATGCATCGGTTTTGGAGGGCCTTATGCATCGGTTCTAAACCGATGCATAAGGCAGCGATGCAAAAGGCTCGGACATTATGCATCGGTTTTACGTAACCGATGCATAATGTATACCATTATGCATCGGTTATAAGTAAAACCGATGCATAATGTCAGAGCCTTTTGCATCGGTTATTACCTAAAACCGATGCATAATGGTATGTTTATGCATCGGTTTATAGTAAAACCGATGCATATGGGTACATATTATGCATTGGTTTTACCCCCAACCGATGCATAATGTGTAAAAAAATTTGGCAAGTCTGGCTTGAATTAGCTCAAATCCACCCACAAATTTTACAGACATAGATCAATTACAAATACCCTGCCGTTCAATTACAAATGCACTGTTTCTCAACAACAACAACATACATTCATTTCAAAGATAGAATATAATATACAAGTACACATCTTTCATGTGCAAACATTAATAACAACACAAAAGAGTTAATATACAAAGGCACACAACAAACCTAAGTTTCATGTCCTAGAACGACTGGGTAACGGTCGGTTATATACTCATACAAGTAGGCGACACTCATTTTCCTTACTTCATCGATCTTCGAGTCTTCGTATGATTCACTTTCATTAGGAAAACACTACAACCAATGAAAAGCAAGATAAAAGTAAGTCAGTACATAAAAGTCTCAATTAGTTCAAACCAAACTAAAGTCATAATTGACAACTTAGTAAATAATACAAGTCTAATAAGATATTACTTGGCTCAGATCATCAATCTCCGCGCCGTTATTAGCACGTACAAACTGGATTATGTCTCGAATAAAATTCATAACATAATAACCGCATAAGTGACCCGGTGATTGTTGTGGACACTTCACACGATCAATAATTTCTTATCACACACTATATTTAATGCTAAAGCTATTAAAAAGATAGCAGATTTGAGACTTCGTACCTTAACTATCTTCCAATGAACACTTCGTGTATTTCTCGGTATACATCCTTGATAGTATCGGTACAATCCCCTAAAATGAATAACATTATATAATTAGTGAACGTTAACATACAAATTCAAGATAAAAGTGAGGCTAAAACGGCTTACGTGTCCACCAAATCCTTTGCATCGACGTTTATTCCTTTGTCACCTATATTTGGATCCAGCCAATGCGCCTTATGTTGTTTAGGAAAGACGACACATAACATCCAATGCCACCTAACAAAAAAAACTTACTTTAAAGAAATAAACTTAAAAATAGATATAAAACATAATCATTAAATAAAGAACTTACTTTACATGATCCACGTAAGGTAGGAAGTAACAAAAATTGCGATCTCGATCTGGCATACTCAACCTTGCCACAAACGTCATCAACCTCTCATCTCTGTTGATTGTTGGCGTCATGATAGAAGGATTGAAGAAACCAAACTTAATATCCCAACCCATCATCTCATTGTTCAAATAACTACAAATTAAAACTTTTGTGTTAGAGTTAGACCATGCATTAGAACAAATGATTATATAAAAAAAAATCTTGAACATTACCATATAAATAATTCACTAATAGAATTCCCCAATGCTCCTAGTGAGACGTATTTATACGACTCATTATGACATTTAAAACCCACCTTTTACGACATTTAACCCAAAGATCATATGCTTGTTAATGTCGTTTTATATTTCAGGGCTTTTGAAGTCTAAAATGAAAACGGGCTTAAAAGATGCTAATTAAGCACAAAATGTCACAAGATCCGGAGAGGGATCGAGATGGAGCCAGCCGGGTGCCGAGAACGCATACCGGGCCAGCCAAGAGAGCCAGGCGCACGTCCGGGAACATTCGGGCAGTACCGAGAAACGAGGGCGCGTCCGGGATGCAAGGCCAGTTATCGCCGGACCTGACTGAGACGTCAACTTTGGCGATTGCCCAGGGCTTATTTCCTATTCAGAATTGCGGTTTCAAGGTTCTAACGTCTTCAGCACATTATCACCTTGCTCCCAAGCCAATAAAACGGAATAACCTGCTATCCTGGCCCGGATCAAATCAAGCCCCAAGAGTCGAGTACGATCAGCGCCTAACCGGAAGTCCTGTCAAGACCTTCTAGGCCAACCATCATTCCACTCGATATATGGCAATTCTAGCTTGAAAGACTGGCCCTCATATTGATTATGCATACTGAATCAAGAGCCAGCCCGGTGAAATTCGAAGGGGAAGGACCCGTGCCCGGTTAAGGCCAACCTAGGGCATACATGAGTGATTGTGGATTTCAATCAAGTTCTAGGCATATTCAGACCTAACTCTCTTCTTGAGTTAGTCTTAGAATTGTCTAAAGAAGCCAAATCCACCGGCCAAAGGTACAAAGCTCAAAGTCATATTTTGGTCTTCTCAAATGGCCTACAATTCAAGGGCAAGGTCAAAGATTGACCATTGACTGTCCCTTTGACTTTCTCGGCTCGCTAAACGAGGTGGTGACATCACCCTCCGTGTCCTACTGCCAGAGGGCAAGTCACCCTTGCCACACCTCCAAAGGCCATTGCCCAATGTCGGCTTACCTTGTGCTATGGGCAAACCGGGTTCGCCACTCCAAAATGAGATCCAATGCTTCTAGAAACCCTAAAGTTCCCTATATAATCTCGCTAGACCAAAGAGGAAAGGGTCTCTCCCCCACATTTACAGCCGACACTCTGCCATTCCCTAGAAAATCTACATTGTACTCCTCATTGTGTACTTGGCTTGGATCGACTTCTCTCTACCCTTTCTCTCGTGTTTTGCACTTGTAATCTGTCCTTTTATTGTTGAATACAACTAGTTGCCATATTCCATCAATGAATATGAGTGGCTAAACCCTCCATTTGGGCTAGGGTTTTACCTTTTGTTATGATATGTCTTGAGACCCAATGCTTAATGCTTGTTTATGCTATTCTCTAGTTCTTGTGTATTCCATTCGAAGTGTATCATTTGATTGAGTGGAGGCTCTGACGAGCAAAACTCCCTCTTGTGATCCATTTCCTCATTGCGATCTGGTGGATGGTGACCCATGAAACCGGGTAGCAACACCTAGTTTGTCTTGTCTTTGACAAGAAGGATAAACTAGCTAGAACTAGACATCCTTATCTAGGAATAGAAAGGACAGTGGTGCGAGTGCTTTGACGAGCCTTGATTTAGGGGAGCTCTCGGAAGGGATGAACCACACCCATTAGCATAAGCATGATCATTTGTGGTCAATGATGGACGGAACCATAACAAAAAGGGAACCCTAGACCAAATACCATCTCTTGATCATACAACACCATTTACTCACTTGCATGCTATTGTACTTGAAACCCTTTTCAAAACCCCCAATCCCCATTTACTTTCCTTACTTAAAGTTGAAGAACAACTGAGTAGCCGAGTAACTCTCTTGGGTTCGACCCCTTTCTTGCCACTTTACTAATCTATAGTAAGGTACGAGATAGTGGACACTACAAATATTGTTTGATACTGCACCCACGACAAGTGCACCTATCAAAATGGCGCCGTTGCCGGGGAGTTAGGCAATCGGTGAAGTTGTTCTTGTTTAATTTCTGTTTATTTTTTTGTTGCTCGGTTTGACCCTTGGGGAGTGATATTGTGCACCATGTCTCATCATGGAAACTATGATGATGAGGAGGACGTGGTAAACAATGACATAAATCACTTTCCTCAAGAGGAAGACCCACCCATCATTCTTGAGAATCCAGAGATATTGGTCCGACAAAGGAACGTGAGACGAAGGCAAGAGGCCATGGCTAATCGAGGAGGCCTAGGTGCTCGAGGAGGAGCCGTTCCTAGGCGTCCCCATAGGGCACCTTCCCCACCTCGACCTAGAGCCCGGGAGGAGTACTTTAAGTACGAGGATCCCCATGAACCCACTATGGCTGAACTCTCGATTCCTAGGTTCCGGAACCATTCTTGGTGCATCTATGAGGATCCTGCCCTTGAAGATGTGACCATAAGCTCGGGCATAGTGCATAACTTGCCTAAGTTCTCGGGTTCTCATGGGGAGTCGGCAACGACTCACTTGCAACGATTCCATGGCATTTGCCAGAATCTGAAACCCACTCGGGTAGATGTAGAGGACTTCAAATTGAAGGCCTTCTACTTTTCACTCATAGAGGGAGCGAGTGATTGGTTCCTATCTTTGCCCTCGGGTAGCATTCAGACATGGGCTCAAATGCAAGCCAAGTTCATTGAAAAGTATTATCCGGCAGGGCGAGCCATGCAAGTTAGAAGGCAGTTACAAGAAATGAAACAAGGGCAGAATGAATCTATGTATGATTATGTGGAAAAGTTCAACAGACTAGAGAGGAGTTGCTTCAATCTCGGGCTGTCCGAGAAACTTCTTGTGGAGTATTTGCTGGAGGGATTGAGGCCATTGGACAAAAGATTGCTTGATGCCTCAGCCGGAGGATCAATCATGAATCTGACTTTGAGTGGGATTAGAAAACAGATTAAGGACATGGCAGAAAATGCAAGATACTAAGAGGAAAACAGCCGGGCAGAAGAGATGAGCTGCACTAAGAGTGTAGCCCGGGCAGAAGCTCCCCCAGATCGACTAATAGAGGACATGAGGCAGATGAAGGAGATGATGACCCATTTGATGAGAAGGGACCCGGTTAGGACTAAGCCTTGTGAGTTTTGCGGGTCTTTGGATCACAAGACTGATGCATGCCCGACGGTGGTGGAGGACGACAGTGGCGAGGTGAATGCCATGGGAGAATATCAGTCCTACCCTAATCGGGCAGGGTCGAACCGACCGCATGGCCAAGGACAGGCCGGGCCAAGTTGGAGACACGACAACCCTCGGGATGTCGCTCATCACCAACACGCCGCACCCCGACCCAGTCAGGGAACATATCAACCTCCCCATAAGCAATATCAGCAGCAAAGCCCGGGCATGTACCAGCAAGGATCGAGCCACAACCGGTCGGGTCCTAACAACAATCATACCGGGCCGGGCATGAGTAAGTCACTCGAGGACATGATGAGAGACATAGCAGCCAATCAGGCCAAAACAGATGCGACTTTACAGCAATACATGGCCAAAACTGATGCTGCCATGGCCGAGCTCAACAAAAAATTCTCCGAGATGATATCCGAGTCAAGAAAGGAGCCCGGACGGCTTCCTTCTCAAACAGTGCCCAATCCCAAGGGGAATGTCAGTGCCATTACCCTAAGGAGTGGAAAACAGTTGATGAACGGACTAGAGGAGTCAGATGAAGAAGAAGGGCTAGTAATGACCGAGGAAGACCGAGTCGGGCCTGGGGCGCTCGGGACCTCAGTGTCAGACGTACCGCAGGACGCGTCCGGGCCGCTCGGCACGGGAACGCTGGACCCGGTACCCTTGCCTGAAGGACCTGCGCCTGGCCCGGTTCAAGCGTCCGGGGAATCGCAGCCGGGCCAGCCGGGACGGACGCCTGCATCCGAGAACAAAGGGTTGAGCCCGATACCCGCGCCCGAGCCCGTTAACTCAAAAATTAGTGCTCCTTTGCCATTTCCCATACCAGCCCGTGCACCCAAGAAATATGTCATGGACAAGGACATATGGGAATTGTTCAGCAAGGTGGAAATCAATATTCCATTATTAGAGGCCATCAAGCAGATTCCCATGTATGCCAAATTTCTAAAGGAGTTGTGTACAAACCGGAGAAAAGGAAATCATGTGGATCAAGAGCTCTTAAGCCGGAATGTCTCAGCTGTGATCGAGAGGACCGTCCCACCAAAATGTGGAGACCCGGGTACTTATACGATACCATGCACAATTGGGAATATCCGGATAGAAAATTGCATGCTAGACCTCGGGGCCTCAATCAATGTCCTTCCCTACTCGATCTATTCATGCCTTCGGATTGGACCTCTTGAGCACGCCGGACTCACCATCCAATTGGCGGACCGGTCTTGTAAGCAACCCGAAGGCAAGATAGAGGACGTTTTGGTTCAAGTTGGTGATCTGGTTTTTCCGGCAGACTTTTATGTTCTAAAAATGGAAAATTGCGGGCCGAATGACCATGCTCCTATTCTCCTAGGGTGACCGTTCCTCACAACATCCAAGATGAAAATTGACTATGGTACTGGGATGCTTTCTATGGAAGTTGAGGGTGAAGTTTTTAGCTTTGATATCTTTCGAGCCATGAAGCACCCGGTCGAGTATGAATCAGTTCATGCATTGGATACCTTGGACGACCTAGTCCATGAGGTTCAGTCGGTACAACGGGCAGATTCTCTTGAGGCCACTATTGAGCGGGCTTGGTATTCGCACGAGGAATCTTATGAGTTGACTGAGAATGTCCGAAATGTAATCCTTCAATTAGAAGTGGCACGACCTCTCACACCCTTGTATGAAGTCTGTCAAATCCAGCTTTTCAAAGCCAATGGGTGTTTGCCGTCCACCGTTCGAGCCCCGACAGTAGAATTAAAGCCACTGCCCGGGCATCTCAAGTATGTGTTTCTTGGAGAAAAGGAGACCCTTCCAGTGATCATTAAGAAGGGATTAGAGGCTGACCAAGAGAGTCGTTTGGTAGAGGTGCTCAGTAGGTACAAGCTAGCCATTGGTTGGACCTTGGCAGATTTGAGGGGGATCAGCCCGGCAGTATGTACACATCGTATTTTGCTTGAAGATGGGGCCAAACCAACGAGAGAACCTCAACGACGCCTTAACCCTATCATGATGGAGATAGTGCAGAGAGAGATCCAGAAATTGCTTGATGCCGACGTGATGTATCCTATTTCTGATAGCCGGTGGGTTAGCCCGGTTCACGTGGTGCCTAAGAAAACGGGCATAACAGTTGAGGAAAATTCAGAGGGGCAAATGGTAACGACAAGGGCTAAAAACAGTTGGAGGATGTGTATAGATTACCGGAAGCTTAATGCTGTAACGAGGAAGGATCATTTCCCCTTGCCTTTCATTGATCAGATGTTGGATAGACTAGCGGGCAAGGCGTTCTTCTGCTTTCTAGATGGGTTCTCGGGGTATAATCAGATTCCCATTGCCCCTGAGGATCAAGAGAAGACGACCTTCACTTGTCCTTTTGGCACCTTTACGTTCAGAAAGATGTCGTTTGGTTTGTGCAATGCCCCGGGCACCTTTCAAAGGGTGGTCACGAGCATATTCTCGGATATGATAGGAACCTTCATTGAGGTATTTATGGATGATTTCACGATGCATGGGAGCACCTTTGATGAATGCTTGAAGAATCTGAGTTTGGTATTGGAGAGATGTGTCTCGATGAACCTAGTCTTGAATTATGAGAAGTGCCATTTTATGGTCACTCATGGAGTCGTTCTCGGGCATGTCGTTTCTAGCAAAGGGATAGAGGTGGATAAAGCCAAGATCGACCTAATAGTCACACTCCCCTATCCCACTACTGTTCGGGATATCAAATCCTTATTGGGTCATGCCGGGTTTTATCGCCGGTTTATCCAAGATTTCTCAAGGAAAGCCTTGCCTCTCTCGAACCTACTTCAAAAGGATGTACCATTTGTGTTCGATGAGGCTTGTAAGAGTGCCTTCGATGAGCTTAAGAAAGCCCTAACCACGACTCCCATCATCCGGGCACCCGACTAGGGGAAGCCATTTGAAATTATGTGTGATGCAAGTGACTTTGCATTGGGGGCTGTTCTTGGGCAGAGGGAGGAAAGAAAGCCATTTGTCATCTACTATGCTTCACGAACTTTGGACGTGGCTCAAAAGAATTATTCTACGACTGAGAAGGAATTATTGGCTGTGGTTTTCGCTTTAGAGAAATTCAGATCTTACCTTCTTGGGGCCAAGGTGGTGGTCTACTCGGACCATGCAGCCATCCGGTACCTCATGACCAAGAAGGAGGCAAAACCAAGGCTAATTCGGTGGATCCTTCTGCTTCAAGAGTTCGATGTAGAAATAAAGGATAAAAAGGGGATAGAAAACACAGTCGCGGACCATTTGAGTCGGTTGGTTCGAGAGGAGGAGCCCGGTCCCATTACCGAGTCCTTTCCGGACGAACATCTATATGCCCTCTCGGCCCGGTTCCCGTGGTATGCCCCATTGGTGAATTTCTTAGTGGGAGGAAAATGTCCTCCAAACTACTCTAAGGCACAAGGTTTAAAGTTGAAACATGATGCCCGGTTCTTTTTATGGGATGACCCCTATCTATGGAAGATAGGGGCTGATCAGATTCTAAGGAGGTGCGTCCCGAATGATGAGATAGCCTCAGTGCTCAGCTTTTGTCATGAACAAGCTTGCGGAGGTCACTTTGGTCCAAGGAGGACGGCCCGAAAAATATTGGACAGTGGGTTTTATTGGCCAAGTCTTTTCAAGGATGCTTACGAGCACTACAAGAGGTGTGATCGATGCCAACGGGTCGGGAACGTTTCAGCAAGGAAGGAGATGCCTCAAGTCCCCATCTTGGTGGACGACATCTTCGATATTTGGGGCATCGACTTCATGGGCCCGTTCCCTGACTCTTGCGGGCTAACCTACATTTTGGTGGCTGTGGACTATGTGTCCAAATGGATGGAGGCAAAGGCGACTCGTTGTAACGACGCCAAAACAGTGGTGGACTTCTTGAAGACCAACATTTTCAGCCGGTATGGGGTCCCGAAGGCCCTAATCAGTGATCAAGGGACTCACTTCTGCAACCGGGTAATAGCCTCTACATTGCGACATTATGGAGTCCACCACCGGGCTTCAACTGCCTATCACCCACAGACCAACGGGCAAGCAGAGGTTTCGAATAGAGAGATCAAGGGGATCTTAGAGAAGATGGTCAAGCCGACCCGCAAGGATTGGAGTCAAAGACTTAACGACGCCCTTTGGGCATACCGGACGGCATATAAGACTCCAATCGGGACTTCCCCGTTTCGACTAGTGTATGGGAAGCACTGTCATCTACCCATGGAGCTAGAGCACAAGGCCTATTGGGCGCTTAAGAAATGCAACGCGGATTTAGAAGCAGCCGGGCTTGACCGGAAAATGAAACTTTGTGAGTTAGAGGAATTGAGGCTCGAGGCTTATGAAGGGCAGACCGACTACAAGGCACGAGCCAAGCTTTACCATGACAAATACATAGCTCGCCGGTCATTTGAAGTAGGGCAAAGAGTTCTTCTATACTCGTCTAGATTGAAGCTTATGCCCGGAAAATTAAGGACAAAGTGGACCGGGCCATACACCATAACCAAGGTCTACAACAACGGGGCGCTAGAGTTGGAGAGCCCGACTGATGGGCGCCGGTTCACTGTCAATGGGCAGAGGGCAAAACACTACCACGGAGAGGAGGAGATGCCAGCCCTAGAGTTTGATTTGGACGAGCCCCATGAGCCCCCTTGAAAGGGGAGATCCGTCGAGCCAACGACGTTAAACAAGTGCACTCGCCGAGAGGTAGCCCGGCATTTACAGTTCTTTCATCATTTTATTACTTCTTGCATTTGGTTTACTAACCCTCACCCCATTGTGTTGGAAAAGAAATTTGGATTTTTGTAGGAATGGTACCGGGCCAGACGAGCGTCCGGGTAGTGCCGAGACCCGCGTCCGAGAAAGCCAAGCCCAGCCAAACCTCCCTGAACTTTTGTCGAATTTTTCCGGGTTAAACATTGTCGTTTTCCCTCCTAGAAATGACAATGCCAGAACAAAAAGAATTAACCATTTTGCCCGAGGGAATTGAGCTGTGGCCGAGAGATGCCCATACCGTTCCGGGCCGCGTCCGAGAAAGACCAGGACGCGTCCGACAGGAACCGGCCTGACCCAACTTCCCCAGCTTTTGACCATTTGATTCCAGCCTTGCCTTGATGTTTCACGACGTGCAACGGCTTCACTAGGGGAGTACCATTCCTACCTTTGCTCTATTTGTCATTCTCTTTTCCTTGATCGTGTACATATTGTCTTGAATTTAGGTTTGCCATGAGGACATGTCTAAGTTCAAAAGTGTGGGGTGGGTGGTTAGTCGTTGTTGTGTCTCACGTTTATTTTCCTGTTATTGCATGAGTCAGCACGTTTCCCTTGAAATTTTTAAATTTTTAGAATAAAGTGCTTTCTATGCCCGAAATATGAGATGTTGAGCTTAAATCTGCTACATAGATAGAATCAAGTACATGCATGCCTCATATGAATTTAGAACAATGTGATGACTTTGGATGCTAACCCTTTATATGTGCTTGTGAGTCGGGATAAGAGTAGGGGTGTGGAGTTGATAGCAATGTCCTAGTGGGACGAGACGAGACACTCAAAGGACCGGGCTAATGATATATGGTTATGTGGACTTGTGGATGCCACACTTCGAGGCTTCATTGGCTGAGTCTGCTCCGCCACAGCTGCACTTGTGCAGATGGTCGGGACGGGAAAACTTCACACCGTCCAAGCTCTAGCCCGAGTAACCGGGAAAATAGTCAAGCGACCCTTGGCTTGACTCGTGCCAAAGGACAATGATGAGTGAGAGAAAGTAGGAGCAAGACACTCACAATGAAGAGCAAGAATCAAAGAAAGAAATCAGCTTAGTGTGGAAACCATACCCGGAACAAAAAAAAGTGAAAGATCATCATTATCACATCAAGGCCTAGGGCCAAGTTCACTATAGGCAGTCCGAAAAGTACTCTAGCACATGAGCTTGAATGAATCACGTGTGACAAGATACAAGAAAGCATAACCATATAGCCAAAAGTCCGGGCCCGAGAGTGAGGTCATAGGTCCGAAAAGGACTACCTCTCGAGGCACCTCAATTGGGTTGCATCCCAGCTCTAAGGTAACATGTAGCGGGTTGTGTTTAAAGTCAAGCATAATTCTATGAGTAGTATTGAGGATTGCATGGAAAGAGGAAATCTAGGTTAGTGCTCTTATTTCATATTTCGGGCACCGAGAGGGACTAGTGATGTTGCTTTCCTTTCTCTTATGATTCAAGGCCTTGTTCGGGACGAACAAGTTTAAGTGTGGGGTGTTATGATGAGACGTATTTATACGACTCATTATGACAATTAAAACCCACCTTTTACGACATTTAACCCAAAGATCATATGCTTGTTAATGTCGTTTTGTATTTCAGGGCATTTTGAAGTCTAAAATGAAAACGGGCTTAAAATATGCTAATTAAGCACAAAATGTCACAAGATCCGGAGAGGGATCGAGATGGAGCCAGCCGGGTGCCAAGAACGCATACCGGGCCAGCCAAGAGAGCCAGGCGCACGTCCGGGAACATTCGGGCAGTACCGGCGCAGTACCGAGAAACGAGGGCGCGTCCGGGACGCAAGGCCAGTTATCGCCGGACCTGACTGAGACGTCAACTTTGGCGATTGCCCAGGGCTTATTTCCTATTCAGAATTGCGGTTTCAAGGTTCTGACGTCTTCAGCACATTATCACCTTGCTCCCAAGCCAATAAAACGGAATAACCTGCTATCCTGGCCCGGATCAAATCAAGCCCCAAGAGTCGAGTACGATCAGCGCCTAACCGGAAGTCCTGTCAAGACCTTCTAGGCCAACCATCATTCCACCCGATATATGGCAATTCTAGCTTGAAAGACTGGCCCTCATATTGATTATGCATACTGAATCAAGAGCCAGCCCGGTGAAATTCGAAGGGGAAGGACCCGAGCCCGGTTAAGGCCAACCTAGGGCATACATGAGTGATTGTGGATTTCAATCAAGTTCTAGGCATATTCAGACCTAACTCTGTTCTTGAGTTAGTCTTAGAATTGTCTAAAGAAGCCAAATCTACCGGCCAAAGGTACAAAGCTCAAAGTCATATTTTGGTCTCAAATGGCCTACAATTCAAGGGCAAGGTCAAAGATTGACCATTGACTGTCCCTTTGACTTTCTTGGCTCGCTAAACGAGGTGGTGACGTCACCCTCCGTGTCCTACTGCCAGAGGGCAAGTCACCCTTGCCACACCTCCAAAGGCCATTACCCAATGTCGGCTTACCTTGTGCTATGGGCAAACCGGGTTCGCCACTCCAAAATGGGATCCAATGCTTCTAGAAACCCTAAAGTTCCCTATATAATCTCGCTAGACCAAAGAGGAAAGGGTCTCTCCCCCACATTTACAGCCGACACTCTGCCATTCCCTAGAAAATCTACATTGTACTCCTCATTGTGTACTTGGCTTGGATCGACTTCTCTCTACCCTTTCTCTCGGGTTTTGCTCTTGTAATCTGTCCTTTTATTGTTGAATACAACTAGTTGCCATATTCCATCAATGAATATGAGTGGCTAAACCCTCCATTTGGGCTAGGGTTTTACCTTTTGTTATGATATGTCTTGAGACCCAATGCTTAATGCTTGTTTATGCTATTCTCTAGTTCTTGTGTATTCCATTCGAAGTGTATCATTTGATTGAGTGGAGGCTCTGACGAGCAAAACTCCCTCTTGTGATCCATTTCCTCATTGCGATCTGGTGGATGGTGACCCATGAAACCGGGTAGCAACACCTAGTTTGTCTTGTCTTTGACAAGAAGGATAAACTAGCTAGAACTAGACATCCTTATCTAGGAATAGAAAGGACAGTGGTGCGAGTGCTTTGACGAGCCTTGCTTTAGGGGAGCTCTCGGAAGGGATGAACCACACCCATTAGCATAAGCATGATCATTTATGGTCAATGATGGACGGAACCATAACAAAAAGGGAACCCTAGACCAAATACCATCTCTTGATCATACAACACCATTTACTCACTTGCATGCCAATGTACTTGAAACCCTTTTCAAAACCCCCAATCCCCATTTACTTTCCTTACTTAAAGTTGAAGAACAACTGAGTAGCCGAGTAACTCTCTTGGGTTCGACCCCTTTCTTGCCACTTTACTAATTGATGGGGTGTATTTATACGATCCCTAAAGACAGTTAAACCCACCAAATTAACCGTTTTATCTTGACAACTTTCACTTGTTAGTCCCATGTTTTCTCTACAGGGTATTTTGAGGTTCAGCAAGAAAACAAGCTTAAAAGGAGTTATTAAAGCTAAAAAGGATGGACAAACAGTTATGACCAAGAAATCACACCTATGGACCAAGAAAATCAGGCCTGAGCCAAGAAAGCTCGGCCGCGTCCTGAGAATTGCCGGACGCGTCCGAGGCTGTTGAACCAAGAGCGGACGCTTCCGTCCGGGCCAGTGCCGAGAAAACCCGGACGCGTCCCAAGCCCGTCCGAGGCCCGTCTAAGAACGCAGGCGCCAACATCAAATTCTTCGGCCATGACCTATCTCCGGCAGCGTTCCGACAAATCTACTCAGGCCATTCAATATCAATGCTCAATGTCGTTCCAGAACATCACTCAAAAGGCAAGGAACGCAAGGTCCATATTTCAAGCCATCCTAGGCCAAGGACCGGGTTCTAAGTCATTCTAGGGAACGACCATGCTACAATTCGAATCAACCTTAGCATTCTTCATGGACAAGGCTTGAAATCACTCAAATAGGCAAGAACAGTCGGCAAATGGACAAGAACGCAAAGCAAAGACACCGAGCCCGATAGAGGCCATTCGAGGGGACTTTCATCTATTTTGGATTTTGGCCACGCTCCGGTCGAAATCAAGCTTAACTTCCTTGATGAAACATCTTTATCACAGCTTTGTCGTTCAGAAACAACTGTCCTTGACTCATTTTGCTCCGACCAAAATTCCGGCCAAGGAACGGGCTAGCTCCGATCAACCACCGCCTGACCTCCGATCCAGCTCAATCCGACCACCTTGCTCCGGCCATTCACCACCTTGCTCCGACCACCAAGCTCCGGCCAGGTCAAAGCAAGTAGGAGAAGACTAGTTGCCTTTGAATCAAACTTGTTCAAATTCAACTAAGTGCCCTTTGGCTCAAAACTAGGTCCATCTCCAACCAAGTGTCTTTTGACACAAACCAAGGCTCAACTAGAGGCTAACTATCAGTTGGGAGGGGACTACGGTCGGCCAAGGAAGCTTGAGGTGGAGAAACCCTTCCAAAGAGGTTTTCTCTTATGATATTTACATAGTTCAAAACTTCATCCTTAAGTCTTCTCATGCCTATAAATACAAGGCTAAGCCTTGAAGATCAATGTCCTTTCCTTTGGTCCAACGTCCATGGTTCTCTAGAGAGAAAGTGTGAGAATGTGCTAAGAGTGCTCAAGTCCGAAGATCCCATGTCCTTTGTTAGATTTTAGAGAGAAACACTTGTTGTAGTTCATAGCTCACATCCTTCCTTTTGGTCCAAAATTGTGCTAGAGTTATAGAGTCCTTGGTCCTTGATCTTGTGTGAGAATTGAGAGATAAACACTTGTAGTTCATAGTTTACAATCCATCCGTGTACCATTTGTGCTAAAAATCGGAAAAGCTTCAACTTCTTTCTACTCATTCTTGTTACTCTCGGGTGGAATGGTTGTGATGTTCATTTCAATGGTTACTTGTAGCTAAATCGCCATTCGGTTGAGGGAAGTTGATGTTATGAAACCGTTCTAGACCTTTGCTATCATGTTACTATGTGTTCTAACTAGTTCTTGTGTTCTCGGGTTGAACATACAAGGGGGAGTTACGCTTGACATGGCTAAGCTCTTCCAAGTAGTTCACTCCATCTATGGTTGCTTGGTTGGTTCTGAAATGAGGGATCAAGTGACTGCTCTTGGGATGACATACCTTGACATAGGGTGTTAGCCTAAGGGAGAACTAGAAGGCTTTGTCTTGAAATGGACAAATCTGAGGAACGAATGCTTGAAATAGTATTTGTTTGGAGTTGTATCTTGACATGGAATAACTCACTCTATGGAACACTTGGTTAAATCTTTGATGGTCGATGATGAACGGGGACATAACAAAAGACTCCAAAAACCGAATTCACTCACTTAAATTAAACACTTTTACTTTTCAGTACATTTACTTTCAGTCTTATATCAACTGTTTACTTTCCGCAAGTCTTGTCCTTCAAGCACTTTACTTTCTGTAAGACTTGTCCTTCAAGCACCTTTACTTTCAGTACTTTACTTTTCAGCACTTTACTTTTCAGTACTTTACTTTCCGTAAGACTTGTCCTTCAAGCACCTTTATTTTCAGTACTTTACTTTTCAGCACTTTACTTTTCAGCACATTTACTTTCAGTCAACTCTTGGTCCTTCAAGCACCTTTACTTTTCAGTCATTTACTTTCAGTACTTTACTTTTCAGTACCTAAACAACCAAACAAAAAAACCAATTGTCTTTACTTTATTTTTCGCTTTTAAAAGAACAACTGTTTGATACCATACTTCCCTTGGGTTCGACCCCTACTTACCGCTTACTAATCACTTGTGAGCCACAAAGTGGAGATATAAATGTAAATTTGCAGGTTATAACGACAGCCTGCCAAATTTTGGCGTCGTTGCCGGGGAAGTTGTGTTATGGAATAGTTGTTCTATTTATTTTTGTTTTGTCATGCAGTTCACAAAGTCTTACTACTACGGATGCGAGCCTTGGAACAATGAGGAGTTTTCCCCACCACCTTTCGAACTTGAAGTCCGCGAGAAGATCAACAACATAGAGCAATCCCGGGACGAAACTTTGGATGAGTACTTGAAGTACTTTGACTCCATTGTGACGAGCTGCCCGCACCATGGATTCACCAACTTTGATCTTCTTCAAAGGTTTCTCGGTGGGATGTTGCCACATGAGTGGAATTGGCTTAATGATGCGGCGGGAGGCTCGGTAAATTACTTAGACATGGATGATCTTTGGAACTTGATAGATGATTTGGCCGAGAGGTCAAGACTAAGACTAGATCAGGCCATGCGACTCGAGAAACTAGCCAACACAATACATCAAAACTGGGTCGAAAACGAGAAAGAATGGGCAGAAATAGAGGCTACTATGAAAGAAACTGAATATCTGATCTATGAGATGCGCAAGCCAAGGGTCATCAAAGAAGAGCCTATATGGGAGCCCACAGAGCCGGCCGAGCCACTAGAACCGGTCCTCATTACCGAGCTACCCAAATCAGATCCGGACCTCTGTGTGATTGCCCCCGGAGACCATATAAATGACAAGGATGAGGACCCATTGTTGCCTGACCCGGTCCTCACCACCAATCTGCCCGAGGAAATCACGCCAGTCCAGCACCTCATTGGCAAGCCAGCCAAGGCATGCCCGGGCTTCACTGCCGAAGTGGCCGAAGAAATCAAGCCAGGCCCGGTCCTTGTGCTCGGAGCATATGAGGAAGTCCCGGACCTCACTGATGGGCTGGCCAAGATAGATCAGGACGCGCCCGAGCTACCCGATGCCGTCCCGTACCTCATTGCTGAAGCACCCGAGACGAGCCCAGTCTTCATGGCCGAAAAGCCACAACTTAGCCCTATGTTTTCTGTGCAGATCACGGCCTCCGAAGATCATGTAGCCAATATGGATGAGGTGCAAGGGGAGTTGGAGGAAAATCAAGGGCAAGAAAAGCCATCAATGGAGCTCTCACTCACCACGACTCAACAAAGCGGCCCTGAAAACTCGCTCGTTCTAGGACGACCATTCGCCGCTGTCATAAAGAAGAGGATTCACATAGGAGCAAGCTTGGTGTCGCCTACATTCAACGGAAAAATGCTGAACTTCCAAACCCGCAAGGATGCCGACCATTCAGATATGAAAAAGCGACCAAGACATGGGCCAAAGGAATGGAAGCCCGGAAGAAGAAACACAAGGGCTCGACTTGATGGACTAGCAACTATGGTTAAGGGTCCCTCGCCCCCTCAATGGTATTGGAAAGAAAAACCACCAAAACAATGGAGTCCCGACCCAAGTACATCTTCACACAAGAAATCAGGAAAAGCTAGGGCAAGAATCAACGTAGGCGCTCCACAAAAGTTCAACCTCGAGCACCCATGGGATCCGAACTTATGATCCAGGTACTGTCGAGCCAACGACGTTAAACAAGTGCACTGGTTGGGAGGTAACCCAACACTATCTTACTTTCGGTCATTTAATTTCTGTCATTTAAATTTTAGTTTTTAATTAATTTTCACCCTTTGTCTCTTTTTGTGTAAATGCTTGCTTAAAACAGCTTTTGAACTAAGTCGTGCCGCGAGGCACAGCCTTGTTCAAAAGTGTGGGGTGAAAATCAACTTTGCATATAGTAGTTAGCATGTTTTCATTAGTTTTTACCTTTTTGAACACTTTGAATATGAGCTTCATGATGTGAAATAGATGGACCCGACTTCATACATGTCCTTGTGAGATATAAACTGTGCTTAAACTTTAGAACTTAACTTTTTATTTGTCTTCTCGTGCCGAGATAAAAAGGGATGTGGAGTTGATAGAAAAAGTCCTAGAGAGGTCTGAAAAGCACTCAAAGGACCGGGTCTCACTATATGGTTATCTGAAGTCAGTGGAGGTTAGAACTTCGGGTTTCAATTGAGTTTTGAGTGGACTCCGCCATGCAAAATCTTGCAAGAGCGGGATGAGAATCAAACCGTCCTATCTCTAGTTCGAATAGCCGGGAAAATATACAGGCGACCCTCGTATTGACTCGCGCAAAAGAGCAAAGATGAGAGAGAGCGGGGAGGTATTTCCATATGCTTTAGGGCAATGATTGGACCTTCCAAGACCCACAAAAATGGTTTAGCAAGTCACAAAGAAGAAAAGCTTGAAGAAGCAAATCAATGGCCCAAAAGCCAGTAATGTGAAGGTTTTAATCGAAACAAAAGTGAAGAAACTCCAATTCCAAATCAAAGGTCAAAGACCAAATCACTTCAAAAGCCATCCGTCTCCAAAAGAAATCAAAGAGCTCGAAGCGTTGAAACCCGAATCGAATCATGTACTAAAGAAAGCTACGAAAGATAACCATATAGCCAGAGCTTGGTCCGAAGAGTGCGTACAAGAACCTGAAAAGGACTATCTCCCACTCATCCAAATTGGTTTGCATCACGGCTCGGAGGTACAAATATTAAGTTATCTTCTAAATTTTAATCACACTTTATTTTGACATCAAGTGATGCATGAATAGGAAAAGTCTAGACTAGCAATCTGACCATTCATATATAAAACAGTTTGTTTTGCCTCTTTTACCTAAGATTGTTCGGGACGAACAAGGATAAGTGTGGGGTGATCTGATGGGGTGTATTTATACGATCCCTAAAGACATTTAAACCCACCAAATTAACCGTTTTATCTTGACAACTTTCACTTGTTAGTCCCATGTTTTCTCTACAGGGTATTTTGAGGTTCAGCAAGAAAACAAGCTTAAAAGGAGTTATTAAAGCTAAAAAGGATGGACAAACAGTTATGACCAAGAAATCACACCTATGGACCAAGAAAATCAGGCCTGAGCCAAGAAAGCCCGGCCGCGTCCTGAGAATTGCCGGACGCGTCCGAGGCTGTTGAACCAAGAGCGGACGCTTCCGTCCGGGCCAGTGCCGAGAAAACCCGGACGCGTCCCAAGCCCGTCCGAGAACGCAGGCGCCAACATCAAATTCTTCGGCCATGACCTATCTCCGGCAGTGTTCCGACAAATCTACTCAGGCCATTCAATATCAATGCTCAATGTCGTTCCAGAACATCACTCAAAAGGCAAGGAACGCAAGGTCCATATTTCAAGCCATCCTAGGCCAAGGACCGGGTTCTAAGTCATTCTAGGGAACGACCATGCTACAATTCGAATCAACCTTAGCATTCTTCATGGACAAGACTTGAAATCACTCAAATAGGCAAGAACAGTCGGCAAATGGACAAGAACGCAAAGCAAAGACACCGAGCCCGATAGAGGCCATTCGAGGGGACTTTCATCTATTTTGGATTTTGGCCATGCTCCGGTCGAAATCAAGCTTAACTTCCTTGATGAAACATCTTTATCACAGCTTTTTCGTTCAGAAACAACTGTCCTTGACTCATTTTGCTCCGACCAAAATTCCGACCAAGGAACGGGCTAGCTCCGATCAACCACCGCCTGACCTCCGATCCAGCTCAGTCCGACCACCTTGCTCCGGTCATTCACCACCTTGCTCCGACCACCAAGCTCCGGCCAGGTCAAAGCAAGTAGGAGAAGACTAGTTGTCTTTGAATCAAACTAGTTCAAATTCAACTAAGTGCCCTTTGGCTCAAAACTAGGTCCATCTCCAACCAAGTGTCTTTTGACACAAACCAAGGCTCAACTAGAGGCTAACTATCAGTAGGGAGGGGACTAGGGTCGGCCAAGGAAGCTTGAGGTGGAGAAACCCTTCCAAAGAGGTTTTCTCTTATGATATTTACAAAGTTCAAAACTTCATCCTTAAGTCTTCTCATGCCTATAAATACAAGGCTAAGCCTTGAAGATCAATGTCCTTTCCTTTGGTCCAACGTCCATGGTTCTCTAGAGAGAAAGTGTGAGAATGTGCTAAGAGTGCTCAAGTCCGAAGATCCCATGTCCTTTGTTAGATTTTAGAGAGAAACACTTGTTGTAGTTCATAGCTCACATCCTTCCTTTTGGTCCGAAATTGTGCTAGAGTTATAGAGTCCTTGGTCCTTGATCTTGTGTGAGAATTGAGAGATAAACACTTGTAGTTCATAGTTTACAATCCATCCGTGTACCATTTGTGCTAGAAATCGGAAAAGCTTCAACTTCTTTCTACTCTTTCTTGTTACTCTCGGGTCGAATGGTTGTGATGTTCATTTCAATGGTTACTTGTAGCTAAATCGCCATTCGGTTGAGGGAAGTTGATGTTATGAAACCGTTCTAGACCTTTGCTATCATGTTACTATGTGTTCTAACTAGTTCTTGTGTTCTCGGGTTGAACATACAAGGGGGAGTTATGCTTGACATGGCTAAGCTCTTCCAAGTAGTTCACTCCATCTATGGTTGCTTGGTTGGTTCTGAAATGAGGGATCAAGTGACTGCTCTTGGGATGACATACCTTGACATAGGGTGTTAGCCTAAGGGAGAACTAGAAGACTTTGTCTTGAAATGGACAAATCTGAGGAACGAATGCTTGAAATAGTATTTGTTTGGAGTTGTATCATGACATGGAATAACTCACTCTATGGAACACTTGGTTAAATCTTTGATGGTCGATGATGAACGGGGACATAACAAAAGACTCCTAAAACCGAATTCACTCACTTAAATTAAACACTTTTACTTTTCAGTACATTTACTTTCAGTCTTATATCAACTGTTTACTTTCCGCAAGTCTTGTCCTTCAAGCACTTTACTTTCTGTAAGACTTGTCCTTCAAGCACCTTTACTTTCAGTACTTTACTTTTCAGCACTTTACTTTTCAGTACTTTACTTTCCGTAAGACTTGTCCTTCAAGCACCTTTATTTTCAGTACTTTACTTTTCAGCACTTTACTTTTCAGCACATTTACTTTCAGTCAAGTCTTGGTCCTTCAAGCACCTTTACTTTTCAGTCATTTACTTTCAGTACTTTACTTTTCAGTACCTAAACAACCAAACAAAAACCAATTGTCTTTACTTTATTTTTCGCTTTTAAAAGAACAACTGTTTGATACCATACTTCCCTTGGGTTCGACCCCTACTTACCGCTTACTAATCACTTGTGAGCCACAAAGTAGTGGAGATTTAAATGTAAATTTGCAGGTTACAACGACATCCTGCCACTAATCTATAGTAAGGTACGAGATAGTGGACACTACAAATATTGTTTGATACTGCACCCACGACAAGTGCACCTATCAGCTCCCGTCTTGTATAGTTCCTTAAGGTCCATTGTGCTCACGGCAATATCGTAGTCGTCACCGAACACACTCTGGTCGACGTCCACCATAAGCATTTCTCTGTTCAACCATGCCCACACCTCATTTAAGAGTCGACAATATAATGGCAAGGACTCTATTCCTTCATCGTCGGAAATTTGCAAATAAAGACATTTAATGTTGTCATATCCATGCATGTTTAATTTGAGGAATGCAATGAAAATAATTTTTATGTAATGTATAATAGAAAATGCAAATGAACTTGTGTTGTTCGATTATCTCACCCTATTACCGACAACGACCAAGTCTTCAGGCCATGCTACATAGTGAGACGTAGCCTCGATAACAATGGAAAACTTTGCATGTGGCATTGGCAATTTTGCTTCAGGCCATGCTTTTTCAACCCTCACCTATATTTAAAGAATAAATGATTAGGGTTAGAATAACATAGTTCCTTAAGAATGTGACATCTACAAATAAGCTATAAGGACTAAGAGAGGACATCACCTTCAACGTATGTTCTGGTATTTGTCGATAATTAATAAAATGACCTGGCATGACTCGACCAATGGCCACTTGCTCTCGGTCACCTTCGCCAGTCCCATGGATATATAATACGCATTTCAGGCCACCCTGTTATCACGAACAAATTGATGTTACATAAGTTCCACACAATTAAACAAAATTGTCACAAAAAATAAAATTAAACATTCTAAACGTACCGTAGGTATGTTCGTCATCGGGTCTACATCGACGTGACAGTGACGGTCGAGGCGATCAGGTGGTCCTATGTGAGAAGTACTGAAACTCGGTGTCGTCCTAGAAGATGTGGATTTTGGGAACCCAATCTTCCAGGGGACGTGTGTACCCACTCCTCTGGTACGTCCAGGATACTCAGGCGTCCCAATCGCCTCAGTCAGTATATCATGTCGACCATGTGGTGAAAAAGATCCTTGACTCGATTTTTCTACTAATTGATCCTATTATCAAGAAATTAGTAACAAAGATTAGTGTACGTAAAAAATTAAAGTACTGAAACAAAAGTTAATTACTCACAATATTTTCAGCCACTAGCCGAACTCTAGGGGTGATGAACTCTTTATTCTTCTTTTGGCGTGCCCTCTTCCAAATCTCGTGTCTCTCTACAGTGACAGGAGGTGTTTCTCCCTCTTGAATTAATCCATCCGCAACTAAATCGGCTATCTTCTCGCTTATTAGAACCTCCTTCATTTTTCTATACCCACCTCGGCCCATGTTGTGCGCATATTCATTCTTAGCCGATAGAGACTTATTCTGAGCAGATAGCTTCTTCGCTTCTTCGCTGAGTCTATGCTCTACAAATTTCTTCCACTGCGCAGAATCAATGTATTGATACTTCTTCGTAGGATCTCCGTCCTTCTTTTTACCAAATATATAATCTGTAGCGAGTCTCGATTTGAAGTTCCTCCACTGCGCAGATGCATATTTAACCTCTTGCTCTTTGTATCTTTGTGGTCCAACAAACAATTCCTGGAAAAAAAATGTAACTTACAATTAGTATGATCAATATATAATGTTGCTAACATTATAATAATGGAATTATATAATATATTACCGTTGCTTCGTTCCACATTAGAGTCTTAAGTTTTGAAGGCACCTTCCTCCAATCAAGGAAGTCGATTGGAATTCGAGTACGGACCACAGTGCCTAGGTAACTCCTCCAGTTGTCCCCAATTTTCCCAAGGGATATCCTGCATCGCTAAATTCGACGGTCATCTTGGTGCCAGCCTCTCTATGTCTCCTGATCAAATCTAGCATTAATGATGGACCCCTCTTAATTTTCTGTGTGGGCGCGCACTGTTCCACACGGAAGTCTTCATTGCCGCTACTACTACTTTCTGTCATTATCCCTGAAATATCACAAAAATGTTAAATTATTAAAAATGTAAATACAAATGCATAGACAATAATAAAAATAATAAAATGATATGTGATGCACATCAGTGATAAAGTAACATACAACATACACGTTAAGTTTGTTTATCAATCCATATTCCTTCATCGTGATCTACTCGTAATTCCATTTCGTCATCAAGTTCAATTTCGACGCTTTCCACAGGAACGATTGTACACACAGGTATGCAATCTTCAGCGAGGTCTACAGATGTGCCATTTGTAGGATCATTGGTTACTTGTTGTTTGCCGTGGAGGACAATAAATAGATTTTTGTCCGAAGGATCCTGCACATAAAATACTTGTCTTGCTTGTTCGGCCATAATGAAGGGCTCATCTTTATAGCCCTCCCTGCGAAAATCCACAAATGTCATCCCGAACTCATCAGTGCGAACTGCGGAATGATTAACCCATTTACATTTAAAAACCGGTACTTGTAGTTTAACATAATCCAACTCCCATATTTCTTCGATAACCCCAAAATAATTGAGAGGCGCAGATATTGGATTTCGATCTCTAGCGCTAGAAATGTGAGTGGTTTCAGCAACAAGTGTCACACCACTATTTTGCACAACGCTGCGTTCGTCTTGATCTTTTGTGTGGAAACAAAATCCGTTAATATCAAAACTTCTCCACATGTATACACTTGGTCTCGGACCGGCCATACGCCACTTCACTAAGTCATCATCAGACTCATTTTCTTCAAAGGTCACTTGATTACTTAAATATTCATTACTTTTAAGCCATTTACAAAATGATCGACAGTGTTCTCTTTGCACCCATATTTCATTTTCCCCCGGGTGGGCACTCCTCACTTTGTTTAAGTGCTCATCGATGAAAGGCGTTATCTCAGGTATCTGTTGCAGTACGTAGAAATGAGCTTTTGATAACTCATCCACGGATTTAACTATTTGTTTCGATCCACTTGTTCCCTTTCCTTGAAATCGATCAAAATGACGTGGCCTAGGAATCCCAATTGCAGTGGCATTTCCCAAAAAGTTAGTGCAAAATTCAACCGCCTCTTCAGTTATGTATCCTTCCACTAGACATCCTTCAGGACGATGCCTATTTCTCACGTAGCTTTTTAGAATCTTCATGTACCTCTCAAAGGGATACATCCATCTCATATAAACTGGTCCAAGAATACGAACCTCGCGCACCAAATGAACAGTTAAATGAACCATTATATCAAAAAATGATGGTGGGAAGAGAATCTCAAGTTGGCATAATGTAATCACTACTTGCTCTTGTAATCTATCAAGCTCCGTTGGATCAACAACCTTAGCACATAAAGAGCTAAAAATCACGCAAAGTCTTTGTATAGCGGCTCTCACTTTTGGAGGCAATATACCTCTAATTGCAATAGGCAACAGCTATTGAAGTAAAGTGTGATAGTCGTGAGATTTTAATCCATTCAAACGAAGATCCTTCATCGAAACCAGTGTGGCAATATTTGAAGAGAAGCCATACGGAACTTTAACTCCTTTAAGAAATCCGCAAAATCTAGATTTTTCACTCTTAGAAAGAGTGGTGCATGATGGTGGCAGATATGTACGTTGCCCTCCGGTTTCTGGTGCTAATTTGGTACGAATGTTCATATCTAACATATCCAGTCTTGCTTTAACTCCATCCTTTGTTTTCCCAGGAATGTTTAATAATGTGCCGATCAGACTATCACATATATTCTTTTCTACATGCATCACATCAACACAGTGTCTAATGTCAAGTGTATGCCAATAAGGGAGATCAAAAAATTAAGATCGCTTCTTCCATGGAGCAATTTCCGTGCGTGCACTAGGTTTTCCAAATTGATTTGTAATATTTTGAATTTTCTCAAGTATTTCATAACCTTAACAAGGTTGAGGTTCTATTGCGTGTTCGGTGTCACCGTTGAATGCAGCTTTCTTTCGCCTGTAAGGATGATACCTCGGTAAGAAACGACGATGCCCCATGTAAATCATTTTCCAACAATTCTTTAGATAATGTGAATGTGTTGCTTCCCCGCATATTGGACAGGCTTTGTACCCTTTAATACTGTATCCGGACAAGTTACCATAAGCAGGGAAGTCATTGATGGTACAAAATAACATGGCACGCATATTGAAATATTCTTGCCTAGATGCATCAAATGTCCGTACTCCTTCATTCCACAAAAGCTTCAGATCATCTATCAAGGGAGCCAAATATACATCTATGTCATTTCCACGCTGCCTAGGACCCGATATCAACAAAGAAAGCATCATATATCTTCGCTTCATGGTTAGTCTCGGAGGTAGGTTGTATATCACTAATATCATGGGCCATGTACTATGTTGACTACTGAGATTTCCATGCGGATTAACCCCATCAGTAGACAAGCCAAGGCGCAAATTCCCAGACTCTGATCCAAATTCTGAGAATAAATTGTTGACTTTGGCCCATTGCAGTGAATCGGCCGGATGACGCATTTTGGTATCAATGACACATTTCTCGGCACGCCATCGCATATTATCTGAATCTTTCGGGTCAGCAAATAATCGTTGAAACCTGGGAATCGGTGGAAGATACCATAATACTTTGGCCGCAGTGCCTTTTGATGTAGTTGTCCGGCCTTTGTTCAACTTGTAGCGAGAAGAGTTACACACCGGACATTCAGTCAAATCCTTATGAGCATTACGATACAATATACAATCATTGGGACAAGCATGTATCTTCTTGTACTCGATTCCCATGGGACATATAACCTTTTTAGCTTCGTAAGTACGGTTGGGTAAAGTGTTTTCATCGGGAAGCATATCTTTAACTAACGATAACACTTCAGTGAAACTCTTATCACTCCATCCATTTTTAGCTTTTAAATTGAATAACTTCAAAGTTGCAGATAATCTTGTATATTTGGAGCAACCTTCATACAGTGGTAATTCAGAGTCATTTCTCAATGATTCCACCACTTGTGGTCTAGAATCAATCTCATCGGCAACGTTGTTAATCATATCAATTAAATTGTCCTCCTCTCAATCATCAATATCTTCAGGCAAACTTTCTACGAGTTGAGGTTCAACGTCTTGCGGTTCAGCCTCACCATGCATGTACCAAACCGTATATAGTGGATCAATTCCCTTAAAAAAAGGTGTTTATACAACTTCTCCAATTTGACCTTTATCTTATTGAAACACGCCTTACACGGACAGAAGACACTTTCAAGTGTATTTTTTAATGCATACGCCGATGCAAATTCACAGAAATCCATTATCCCTTTTTCATACTCATCACTTAACCTATTACCAGACATCCACTTTCTACTCATCATAAATCCACTACATGAAGCATGTAGAAAATATTAATAGACTGAGAACAAGTTAGCTAACCTAAATGTCTATGTGCAAAAATTAAACATAGTAAAAATAAAAGAATGCCGTAAGAATACCTTGTGTGAAATCGAGAGAGGAGAAATGTAGTAGTAGGTTGAGGAATGCAATGAGCAAAGGCGATTCGTGAATATGAACTGCAATTTAATGAAGAATTAGAAAGGCTCAAACCGGATCCAGGCGATAGCCATGTAGAAAATATTATTAGACTGAGAACAAGTTAGCTAACCTAAATGTCTATGTGCAAAAATTAAACATAGTAAAAATAAAAGAATGCCATAAGAATGCCTTGTGTGAAATCGAGAGACGAGAAATGTAGTAGTAGGTTGAGGAATGCAATGAGCAAAGGCGGAAGAACACTGGATTTGAAAACACAAATTAAGAAAGGATTGACAAGCATAAATCATGAACCATGAACAAATAACTAAACATATAAATACCTTATGTCATGTTGATCGAAGAATCAAATAAACTATTTGACTGATATGCAATGGTCGAGAGGATGATTCAAGACCTAATTAAATCAACAAAGAAAATTATTCAAGACCTAATTCAATCAACAAAGAAAATTATTCAAGACCTAATTCAATCAACAAAGAAATTAACAACAAAAAATTGCATCAACCCTAATAAATCCTAACAAGTAATTGCATCAACCCTAATATGTTTACGCAATGAGTAAACCCTAATAAATCCATCAACAATATGCAATACCTTTGAGTGTTGCTAGGACTGTCGATTGAGGCGAACGGAGGGCTGGCGACGGAGGCGAGCGGAGGTCTGGCGAGCGGATGGCTGGCGACGGCGAACGGAGGGCTGGCGACGGCGAACAGAGGGCTGGTGAGATGGAGAAGGTCGACGGAGGCGCGAATATGGTTTGAAATTGCAGTAAAATCGAGTTCGGAGCCGCAGGATGAAAACTGAGAAGTAAAAACGATTAGGTTATATTCCGGTATTATGCATCGGTTTAGTTAAAACCGGTGCATAATCATACCCATTACGCACCGGTTAGAAGTAAACCGGTGCGTAATGGGTATGATTATGCACCGGTTTTAACTAAACCGATGCATAATCCAAAAACCGGTGCATAATATAAAACACGGAACCGGTGCATAAAACCCCTACTGTAGTAGTGGGTGCAGAAAAAACCCACGTATTTTTTTCTTGTGCTCGACAAGTAGATCAAACGTCACTAGTAGGTCCTCACGCAAGGACTCAAGGGTACCAGCAGCATGCTCATGAGATAAAAGAGGCATTGCCAATTGGCGCACAGCAGACGGTCCTATATCATAAAAGACTTTGGCATATGCTGGGAAGTCTTTTACCAACGCTCTAAGTTCTGCCGCTGATGCTATCTGATCTTCACTGTTGGATCGATTAGCGTTAGCAGAATAGAACAAACTATCAAACAGAAGTTAAGAACCGGTTTCAGTTTGTCTATCAGATAGCAGCGGAAGTGATATATCAGATATGTACCGGTTTTAGTTAAGAACCGGAAGTGATATAGCAGCGGAAGTGATATGTACCGGTTTCAGTTAAGAACCGGAAGTGATATTTCAGTTTGTCTATCAGATAGCAGCGGAAGTGATATAGCAGCGGAAGTGATATATCAGAAGTTAAGAACCGGTTTCAGTTGGTCGTTCTATCTCACAGAATAACGCCGCTCTCTCACTGGAAACACACAAGAACACAAGACAAACCCTAGTTCTTAATATAGTGTTTGCTGTGTCTCGAGATCTGGGCCCGATGACCTGGCCCAGCCCAGCTTTCCAAACCCTAATGGATTTTAGTCCGAATAGGACAAGCTTCTTCTCGAATCTTCCTTGGACAAGACTTCTTCTCGAATCTTCCTTTAATCTGTTTATCCTTTAGACAGAACTTGCTACACTGATCTGTAGAATATAACCATCAAGTGGAAATCTGATCTTCGATATATCAGATGGAATTTTGCACACTTAGATAAAACATTAGTTAAGTGTTTGTGATCATCAAAACATTGGGTTCCAACAAATTCCCCCTTTTTGATGATGACAAACACTTCTTCAACAAAACAGAAATCCATAGCAAGTAATTCACTTCATCACTGATTTAGTATTTCAATTTGTCACTAGTCCAGCAGATAGAGTTTTAATCAGTTTTCTGTTTGCCAGACATAAGCCAGACAACGTTACGAACTCATAACAGTTCCCCCTTAGATGGGCATTGAATATGAGTTTCAGTGATGACTTCCCCCTCAAGTGATGCATTCATGTTATCTTCCCCTTTTTGGCATCATTAAAAAGATTGCAATTTTAGAATACTCATGTAATGGAAGAGAACTGCATATTTCATTATCTAACAGGCAAAAGTTCCCTAAGGGACACACATAGCAGGTATAAAATACTATTAGGCAGACATTAAGCATGACAACGAAGAAAAGTTGCAATAAACATAAGGCAGATGAGGTTGGGATTTCAAAAGGAGGGGGCAAACAAGAGACAGACCTTGGGCTAATCTTTCACCAGTAACCTCAGCTGGTCAATTAGTTCTGTTCCCACAAACTTCAGCTGTTTGTTTAGTTCCACTAGCTCCTCTCGGATCTGAGTCCCATGCACCATATTTATCTTTGCCGACTCATCTAACTCCTGCAACAGTGTTGGTAGCGACTCTAGAACCTCCAACTTGGAGCGCACTTCGCTTACCCACCCCATCTTGGTCCTTGAGGACTCCTTCTCAATCAACAGTTCAATACTGGCCACCCTTGCCGACAACGCATCCATTTTGTCAACCAGACTCTTTAACACCCCAACCATTGCTAGTGATCCCTCATCTGATCCCATCGGACGCTGGTCCAGAGGATCCACCTCTAGAGGTGCTTCTTCCATAGCTGGGGCAGGCACGTACTGATCATTCTGCCACCCAGTTTCATCTACATACTTCCAATTCCAGTTAGCTAGATCCTGCATCCCTAGATCAGTCGATAGCCGACTTTCCACTTCTGGATTGTAGATTCCAAGCTTAACAAGTATTTTCTTGACTAGTCCTGGGTAGGGCAGTCCATTCTTCTTACTGGTGGCTGCTCCGTCCATGTGCTTTAGGATCTGCATTGGAAGATTGACTTGAATCTTTCGCATGAGTTTGTCCAGTAGAAGGAAGTCTTGAAAGTTCACTGTTTCGTGTTTCTGCATCCGTGGAGTGACAAAAGAACATATGAGCTTGTGGATGATTCTGTTGATCAGGCTTAGTGTGCTGGCTTTCCCTTGATGGGATACGTTCTTGGGATCCCCTCCTACTCTTTTGATCACATCACCTTTAGCCACGGACTCAGGCCAGATGCCCTTAGTGTACATGTCATACCCACAGGCTGAAACGCCCAGGAGGTCTGCCAATTCTCTGCAGGAGAAGATCTGCTCCTGCCCTTCAATAACGAACATGGCCAAGGGCATTCCACGCAATTCCTCCAGTTTAAACTTAGAGTAAAACTCTCGGACTTTGTCCTCATCTACTACGACCTCCTCGCGAAAAAGGTGGTCCCAACCTTGAGCAATTAGGATTTCACTGACCTCGACCAACTGATGCTTGGCCAGGAATTCTCTGTCAATTGTTATCTCAGGTATAACTGATCTACCTTTCATTGACTCCTCCACTTTCTCTTCCAGAGTGATCTGTTCCTTCTTGACAACCGGAACTTGACCCTTTTTGTTTCGTCCGCTTTTCCGGACAGCAGTCTGAGAAGTGGCAGGTTTCTTCCGCTGGGTTTTGGATCCTTCAGCGGCGCTAGCCTTCCTCTTCCGCTGAGAGGTCACTTCGGTTGCTGCGCTCGGTTCAACTTCAGAAATCAGCCGAACAGTATGGGAGGAGGTAGATGGGGATTTTACCTTCTCCGATGAAGCTTCTTCGACACTTATGCCTTTTGCCTTTAGCTTGGCTATCAAATCAGCGACTTCTGCATCATAGACTGCACCGGATGCCGCCATGGAATCATTTGAGCGAAAATAGGTTTTCGGAGGCTGGAGATTTCTGAGGAGGGGGATGAGTGATGTAGGGTTTCAACCGCATGCCTCCCTTTTTATATAGAAGATATCTTGGAGGATGCTTTTCAAATTTGAAAACCCAATCGACTCATCATATCTTGAAAATTGATTTTTTCCCTTTTTTTGATTCGCTGAATCGACTTCTCATAACTGCCACCAAATTCACAAGAGATAATCATATCTGCCTCGAAAACCGGTGATTCTCGTGGATTGCGCCACGTGTTCTGCTGGGAGAGAACTTGCTTTAACTGCCTTGAGTACACGCCTTTTGGGTTGTTCATCTTTTCACTGTTCGTTTTCCCATGCCATGACATCATTTGCAGTAAGAGCCATCATTCAAGTCTGCTTTACAGCCTTTGCTTTTCAACTGAGCAGTCAAATCACCATTAATGCCTTATTTTAACTGCCATACAGCTTGCATCCATTTACTCTTTCATCCGGTACTTCTTGACTTTTGCTTGTTTTGGCCGGTCACATCCACTGAATGAACCAGTCTGAACCAGTTTGAGATTAACCCCAGTCTGTCTCATGGTTTTCACAAGGGTTGTGGTGCTTTAGGTTTACCCAAGAGGTACAATAAAAGCACCATTCAATTTTGAAACAAGCAATGCACCAAGTCAAATCAAAGCAATATCATGCTGTATGGAGATAGTAAATGAGAATGTGATGTTTCATAATCAAAGGGCTAAACAATCAACAAACAGTCTCCACACATTATAGGCTTGGGTTGGTCTTAGAGTACTTCCTTGGCATGTAGTGTGGGTTCAAAATAGGAAGTCTCTTTTGGGCTACAAGGAATTTATGTGCCATGCTTCGGTTCTGCTATCCAGTAATCTTATTTATCAAGCATGCAGGGTGAACACATAGAGAAACTTTCACGCAGTTTTTAATTTCATAAGCAGCAACTCCATAACATGGAATCTTAGCATGCAACCTAGTCTAGCCAATCATTGGAGAAATCTAACATGGAATAGAGACTAGGTAAGGGATGTCATACCTAACTCAAGCCTTAGCTTCTCATAAGGTTCCCTGTGCAGTGCTTTCGTAAAGATGTCTAAGATCTGCTCCTCAGTTCTGCAGTATTCCATGGCTATGATGCCTTTTTCTACACAATCACGCAGAAAGTGATATCTAATTTCTATGTGTTTAGTACGTGAAAACTGCACCGGATTTTTAGAAATATTTATGGCACTGGTGTTATCACATAGAATAGAAACACATTCAAGATTAACACCGTAATCACTTAGTTGTTACTTTATCCAAAGGAGTTGTGCGCAGCATGCAGCTGCTGCGATATACTCAGCCTCTGCGGTGGATAGAGCAATGGAAGACTGCTTCTTAGATCCCCATGATATCAGGCATGGTCCAAGGAATTGTGCCATCCCCGATGTGGATTTTCTATCTGTCTTACTGCCGGCATAGTCAGCATCTGTGTAGGCCATTAGACGTAGGTCACCTCCCTTTGGATAGAAAAGGCACAGGTCGTCCGTCCCCTTCAGGTATCTCAAGATTCTTTTCACAGCTTTGACATGAGTTTCTCTGGATCTGCTTGAAATCTGGCATATAGACAGACACTAAACAAAATGTCAGGTCTACTGGCAGTTAGATATAGTAGTGAGCCTATCATTCCCCTGTATAGGGTCGGATCCACTTGAAGGGAGGACTCATCCTTTGCTAAGGAATCATTGGGTGACATTGGTGTAGCACTCGTTTTAGCGGAATCCATCCCGAACTTCTTTAAGATTTATCTCACGTATTTTTGCTGATGGATCCGAGTTCCATCTTCATCTTGTACTACTTGAAGTCCAAGGAAGTACTTCAATTCTCCGACCATACTCATCTCGAATTCACTTGACATAAGATCTGTGAACTTTTTAACAAGCATGGGGTTAGTTGATCCAAATATAATATCATCCACATATACCTGAACTACTAGAGTATCTGTCCCTTCCTTCAGAAGGAATAGAGTTTTGTCCACGTCTCCTCTGGTGTATCCATGTGATAGAAGGAATAGGGACAACCTCTCGTATCATGCACGGGGAGCTTGCTTCAACCCGTACAATGCCTTATCCAGGACGTAAACATGATTGGGATGATCCTTATCTTCGAATCCAGGAGTCTGGCCTATATATACTTCTTCCTTTAAGACTTGACGGAGCCCACCGCACTGTCGTTAAGGTGCGGTGTTCTCTGTGCAAAAAGCAAATTTATATCTCCGATACTCACGACTTAACTATTTTTGGTAGTCAGTGGTAAGTACGGGTCGAACCCAAGGGAATTAGTTAATTAATTGTTCTTTCGAAAAGGGGGGATTAAACTAAGCGTTGGGGGTTGGTTTTGGTTTTAGTTATTGAAAAGTAAAGCCGAGTCTTGACAGAAAATAAACAGTTGAAATAGTACTAAAAGTAAAGTGACAGATTATTTTACGATTAAAGGAAAGTATTCGGTTTTAGGGGGCCTTGTATCATAGTCTGTTTATCATCGACCTTTAATGATCATACTATGTGTTCAAAGATGAATCGAGCCTATTTCTAGCACAAGACTTGCAACATCATTTAAAACACTTGTCCTATTTAGACTATTTCCTCCGTTCGAAGTATCTTAGCCTTATGTGCATCCATTTGATCTTCAGTTACGAGCAATCAAATGGTTTTTAAGAGAGGTCCAACTCCTCAGATAAGTTTTGCCCGTTAAAGCCTCCACTTATCCGAGTATGTTCACAAACCCCACGGAAGAGTTTTGCCCGTTAAAGCATCCACTCAACCTTGGAAGTTTTAACCTAATATGTGGCACATAGAACAAGTTTTGAACACACAGAGACACTAAGTGCAGGGTCTAAAACATTGTATGATACAAGTATATCCCGTCAACCGAATGAGGGGTTTAGCTACGACTATTCATGGCATAAGACATTATAACTAAGTGCGTTGGAAAGTAAAGGTTTTTGAAAGACGGTAAAGTAAAGTTTTCGAAAGTAAAGACAGAAAAGTAAAGTACTTTGAAAGACAGTAAAGTAAAGTTTTCGAAAGTAAAGACAGGAAAGTATACAGTTTTGAAAGCAAAGACAGGAAAGTAAAGTGCTGAATTGAAAAGACTGTAAAGTAAAAAAGTAAAGACTTACAAAAACCGTTAGAAGCGCCAAGGATCAAGCTTTGATTCCAAAGTAAGATTACATGATTGTGGATCTAGAGAGCTTCTCTCACTAACTATGGGTGGATGATGGTTTGGAATGAGATGCATTTACAAGGAGAGGGCATAGGTATTTATAGGATATGAAAACTTGGGAGCTAAGTATTGGAGAAGAAATATCCCATAAGACTTGGAGACTAAGTTTTGGAGAAGAAAATATCCCAAAGACTTGGAGACTAAGTTTTGGAGAAGAAAATATCCCAAAGACTTGGAGGTTAAGTTTGCTTCTCCTCCTCCTTGCTCATGGCTGCGCCACCTGTAGCCAGCTAAGTGGTGCCACGTGGCATGGCCGGAGCTAGGTCGGAGGTTGATCGGAGCATGGCCGGAGTTCACCGGAATGTGGCCGGAATCTGACCGGAGCCTTGGTCGGACCTTCTTGGATTTTGGAGAGTGTATTCTGAATGAAAAAGTCATTCTAAGATGATCTCAAGAAGGAACCTAAGCCAAATTCTGCTTGGAACATGGTCGAAATCCCAAAAACGGCCGATATTGCTCTATTTTGGCCTTTACCGGGCTCGGTGTCTTTTGTCTTGCGTTCTTGTTCTTTTGCCGATGGATCTAGTATGTTTGAGTGATTTCAAGCCGAGTCCATGAAGGTTGTAAAGTCTGAATCTGGTCGGAGCACGGTCGTGGCCTGATATGAAGCTTCTTTCGGCCTTTGGTCTACCGGGCTCGGACGCGGGTCTCGGGCGCGCCTGTGTTTCCTTGGATGGCCCGGTTGAAGCTCTCGGACGCGTTCGGATGTGGCCGAGTTCTCTTGGTCCCTGACTGATTTTCTCGGTCCATAGGCGTGGTTTCTTGGCCATAACTATTTGTCTATCCTTTTTAGCCTTAAGAATCCCATTTTAGCTCGTTTCCTCTTTAGACTCCAAAATAGCATGTATACACAAAATGACATTAACAAGAACTTGTTCGTATGACCAAATGTCTTAATTGGTGGGTTAAGTAGTACTTAATGAATCGTATAAATACGCTCCATCAAATACCCCCACACTTAAATCTTGTTCGTCCCGAACAAGTCTAGTCAAAAAGAGGAACGAAAATACCCCAAGTCCTATATATGATTGATAGATGCTAGACTAGATTTCACCTTAGCATGCATAACTTACTTGTTTCCAAACAAAATTATGCTCACATATGAAAGTAACTAGATACTTGTTACCTTTAAGCCGAGATGCAAACCAATGTGGATGATTGGGAGATAGCCACTTTTAGGCCCATGAACTGCACTCTTGGATCCGATCTTACTATATGGTTATGTTCTTTGCTTCTTCTAGCACGTGATTGATTCGGGCCATTGGGTTGAGCTCTTTTTCTTTGTTTGTGAGGTTGGACAGCTTTTTGTAGTGAATTGGCCTTCGGCCTTTGATTTGGCTCTTTGAGTACTTCACTTTTTCTTCGGTTTTGTTTTCACCATTTTGGCTGATTTCTTTCTTTTCTTTTCTTCATTGAGTTTTGCTCCTTTGATTATTGTTGGTCCATTTCTTCACTTTTGGAAGGTCCAATCATCGCCCGAGAGCATATGGAAATACCTCCCCGCTCTTTCTCATCTTCGTCGTTTCGGCGCGGGTCAAGTTGAGGGTCGCTCACCTCTTTTCCCGGCTACTCGGACTAGAGATAGGACGGTTTGATTCCCGTCCCGCCTCTTGCATAGACGCTGCATGGTGGAGTCCACTCTTTATCAACAAGCCCAAAGTGCAGCCTCCACAATCTTCACATAACCGTATAGTAAGGATTCGGTCCTTTGAGTGCTTGTCAAGCCTCTCTAGGGCATTTCTTTCAACTCCACCACACAAGGACAAGTAGAAAGTTAAATTCGCATGTTTTTACACAATTAAGTTTTCACAAGGAAATGCATGAATCGGGTCTATCTGTTTTCACATCATGGAAGTGTATATTTTCAAAAAGTAACATGCTGATTATTATGTGTAACTACTACTATGTGCAAGACTACTACTAAAATACCCCCACACTTTTGAACGAAGCCGTTCCTCATAGAACGACTTAGTTTAAAAGACAAAAAGCTAGTTAACTACGGAAAGGAAATGACATAAAAAATCGAAAAAACTAGATATGCCGAGTTACCTCTCGGCAAGTGCCTTTGTTTAACGTCGTTGGCTCGACGGTACCTCAATTAGGGATCATAAGTTTGGATCCCATGGGTGTGTGAGGTCGAACTTCTTCTCGGCTGCCCTTTTACTCTGCCCAAAGAACTCAAGGAGTGATGTGTTCAGTTCGGTTCTCCATTGGTCATGCAGGTTCTCTTGCATCCGAGAAGGTGAGACTCCTTTGACCATAGCTGCTGGTCTAATGAGTCGTGCTCTCTTGCTTCTCCTTCCGGGTTTCCATTCCTTCGGCCCATGTCTTTGCCGTTTTTCATGTATGGCCGGTTGGCATCTTTGCAGTTTTGGAAGTTCAGTCTTTTGCCAAGAGACCTCAAGCATGCGCCCTTGATAACCCTCTTCTTTGTGGCAGAGATGATTGGCCATCCTTGGTCCTTATACTTTTCAGGAGGCTCTTCTTGGCTTGTGACGAGTGGGAGTTCCTTTGTTGGCTGTTTTGGCTCATGCTTCTCCTCCAACTTGTCTAGCACTACATCATCAATGATCACTTCATCTCTGGTGGCCGTGATCTGTATAGAACATGAAGGGTTTAGTAGGGGCACTTCGACCACGAGGTCCGGGCCTGTCTCTACTAGCCCGTCCGCGAGGACTGGGTCTGTATTGGGCAGCTCTTCAGTGAGGACCGGGCCTGCCGTGATTTTCTCAGTTAGTTCAGCAGTGAGGTTCGGGACTTCCCCGGGCAGATTGGTGATGAGGGTCGGGCCTGATTTGGGAAGTTTTTCTTCTAACTCCCAGAGGTAATCTGAGTGGAGCTCTTCTTCAGGAAACCATGGGTCCTCATCCTCGTCCTCCATATGGTCTCCGGGGGCAATCACACTGAGGTATGGGTCTGATATGGGCAACTCTTCATTGAGGTCCGAGTACGTCTCGGGTGCTTCAGCAATGAGGAACGAGACTGCATCGGGTAGTTCTGGTGCGTCTTGATCTGTCTCGGTCATCTGCGAGTCCTCTTCCTCTGCCGGCTCCGTGGGCTCTTCTTTGATTACTCTTGGCTTGAGCATCTCATTGATCAGATATGCCGTTTCTTTTTGAGCCGCCTCTATTTCTGCCCATGCTTTCTCGGATCTGGCTTGATTTTGGTATATTATGTTAGCCAGCTGCTGGGTGCTAGTTGCCAGCTCCATTGTAACGTCCTCGAGTGGCTCGGCCTGATCTTGTCTTGGTTTTGACCTCGCGGCCAAATCATTTATTAAGCTCCAAAGATCATCCATGTCTAAGTTGTTCACCAAGCCTCCCGCTGCATCGTTTAGCCAATTCCACTCTTGTGGCCTCATCCCATTGAGAAACCTTTGAAGAAGATCGTCGTTGGTGAATCCATGGTGCGGGCAGCTCGTTACAAGGGAATCGAAGTACCATAAGTACTCGTCCAAAGTTTCGTCCCGGGATTGCTTTAGGTTGTTGATCTTCCCGCGGATTTCAAGTTCGAAGGGTGGTGGGGAAAACTCCTCTAGGAATTTTGTTTGTAGATCCCCATATTCGCCTTTATAAGTTGCACATGAGTAATACCATTCTATTGCCGAGTCAGTTAAAGAAAATTTAAAGCATGTCAGTTTAAACCTCTCTAGCGATTCATTTTTAGGCCTCATGTGGCTGCATATGGAGTGGAACGTTTGTGTATGCTTCACGGCATCTTCTCCAAGAGCACCTCCGAATTTGGGGAGACAGTTGAGCATTTTAAACATAAGGTTGCTGCCCCCATCATTCCAAGGTTCGCTTCCGTAGTACGACGACATGGTTGTGTAGTAGCGAGTTCGAGAATTTTAAGAGAAAGAAAGAAAAGAACAACTAATTGGTTTGCTAATTCCCCGGCAACGGCGCCAGTTTTTGACGGAGCCCACCGCACTGTCGTTAAGGTGCGGTGTTCTCTGTGCAAAAAGCAAATTTATATCTCCGATACTCGCGACTTAACTATTTTTGGTAGTCAGTGGTAAGTACGGGTCGAACCCAAGGGAATTAGTTAATTAATTGTTCTTTCGAAAAGGGGGGATTAAACTAAGCGTTGGGGGGGGGTTGGTTTTGGTTTTAGTTATTGAAAAGTAAAGCGCGAGTCTTGACAGAAAATAAACAGTTGAAATAGTACTGAAAGTAAAGTGACAGTTGATTTTACGATTAAAGGAAAGTATTCGGTTTTAGGGGGCCTTGTATCATAGTCTGTTTATCATCGACCTTTAATGATCATACTATATGTTCAAAGATGAATCGAGGCTATTTCTAGCACAAGACTTGAAACATCATTTAAAACACTTGTCCTATTTAGACTAATTCCTCCTTTCGAAGTATCTTAGCCTTATGTGCATCCATTTGATCTTCAGTTACGAGCAATCAAATGGTTTTTAAGAGAGGTTCAACTCCTCAGATAAGTTTTACCCGTTAAAGCCTCCACTTATCCGAGTATGTTCACGAACCCCACGGAAGAGTTTTACCCGTTAAAGCATCCACTCAACCTTGGAAGTTCTAACCTAATATGTGGCACATAGAACAAGTTTTGAACACACAAAGACACTAAGTGCAGGGTCTAAAACATTGTATGATACAAGTATATCTCGTCAACCGAATGAGGGGTTTAGCTACGACTATTCATGGCATAAGACATTATAACTAAGTGCGTTGGAAAGTAAAGGTTTTTGAAAGACGGTAAAGTAAAGTTTTCGAAAGTAAAGACAGAAAAGTAAAGTACTTTGAAAGACAGTAAAGTAAAGTTTTCGAAAGTAAAGACAGGAAAGTAAACAGTTTTGAAAGCAAAGACAGGAAAGTAAACAGTTTTGAAAGCAAAGACAGGAAAGTAAAGTGCTGAATTGAAAAGACTGTAAAGTAAAAAAGTAAAGACTTACAAAAACCGTTAGAAGCGCCAAGGATCAAGCTTTGATTCCAAAGTAAGATTACATGATTGTGGATCTAGAGAGCTTCTCTCACTAACTATGGGTGGATGATGGTTTGGAATGAGATGCATTTACAAGGAGAGGGCATAGGTATTTATAGGATATGAAAACTTGGGAGCTAAGTATTGGAGAAGAAATATCCCATAAGACTTGGAGACTAAGTTTTGGAGAAGAAAATATCCCAAAGACTTGGAGACTAAGTTTTGGAGAAGAAAATATCCCAAAGACTTGGAGGTTAAGTTTGCTTCTCCTCCTCCTTGCTCATGGCTGCGCCACCTGTAGCCAGCTAAGTGGTGCCACGTGGCATGGCCGGAGCTAGGTCGGAGGTTGATCGGAGCATGGCCGGAGTTCACCGGAATGTGGCCGGAATCTGACCGGAGCCTTGGTCGGACCTTCTTGGATTTTGGAGAGTGTATTCTGAATGAAAAAGTCATTCTAAGATGATCTCAAGAAGGAACCTAAGCCAAATTCTGCTTGGAACATGGTCGAAATCCCAAAAACGGCCGATATTGCTCTATTTTGGCCTTTACCGGGCTCGGTGTATTTTGTCTTATGTTCTTGTTCTTTTGCCGATGGATCCAGTATGTTTGAGTGATTTCAAGCCGAGTCCATGAAGGTTGTAAAGTCTGAATCCGGTCGGAGCACGGTCGTGGCCTGATATGAAGCTTCTTTCGGCCTTTTGGTCTACCGGGCTCGGACGCGGGTCTCGGGCGTGCCTGTGTTTCCTTGGATGACCCGGTTGAAGCTCTCAGACGCGTCCGGACGTGGCCGGGTTCTCTTGGTCCCTGACTGATTTTCTCGGTCCATAGGCGTGGTTTCTTGGCCATAACTGTTTGTCTATCCTTTTTAGCCTTAAGAATCCCATTTCAGCTCGTTTCCTCTTTAGACTCTAAAATAGCCTGTATACACAAAATGGCATTAACAAGCACTTGTTCGTATGACCAAATGTCTTAATTGGTGGGTTAAGTAGTACTTAATGAATCGTATAAATACGCTCCATCAAGACTCTATTTAGAAAAGCCGTCTTCACGTCCATCTGTTGCAAGGTGAAGCCGTGCTAGGAGGAGTAAGCTATAAGTAGTCTGATTGCTTTAAGTCTAGCAACTGGAGCAAAAGTCTCGTCATAGTCTATTCCTTCCTGCTGGTTGTATCCTTTGACCACCAGACGGGCTTTGTTTCTTACGACGACTCCCTTATCATCCATCTTGTTCCTGAAGACCCATTTTGTTCCAATCACGTTCTTATCCTTGGGTCTAGGAACCAGACGCCATACTTCATTTCTATCAAACTAGTGTAGCTTCTCTTGCATAGCATTGACCCATTCTGGGTCCTTAAGCGCTTCCAGCACTGTTTTCGGTTCTACAATAGAGACAAAAGAAGCAAGTCCACAGAATTGATGTAAACTATTAAGATCTACCAGTTCCTGAGAGATGTAGCACTGGTAATATTTTAGTCTAGATGATCGATGCACCACTCGTCCATATCGTGTGGCTCTGAGTTCCCCCTCAGGGTTAGCATGGGTAGGTTCAGCGATCACCTCTTCCTCTCTAGGAAGCTCTTGGTTAGCTTCCACGATACGGCTATCATTATCATTTCCACCTGGTGGATCAGCTAGTTCATCTTGCTCTGCATGATGGTCTGGAAGTGCATCATCTACTTGGTGGATATCCATGTGAGGTATTTCAGCAGTGGGTGCTGGCGGAGGTTCCCAGTCAGGATCTAACTCATCGACGAGCTGGAGTTCTCTAACATCAAGCATAGTCGTAGAAGAGGAGTCTTGTATTAGGTGACCAGCCATCACCGTCTCGTCGAATCTTACATTCACACTCTCCTCAACTTGCTCTAGCCTTAGATTGTAGATTTTGTAGGCCTTGCTGTGACTGGAGTATCCAACGAATACCCCTTCATCACTCCGAGCATCGAACTTTCCCAAGCTTTCTTTGCCGTTATTGTGGACATAGCATTTGCACCCGGAATACCCTTAGATGAGAGATATTTGGCTTTCGTCCACGTAGCAGTTCATAAGGGGTTTTCCCTATCATGGTCCGAAGCGATGCTCTGTTTAAAATATGGGATGAAGCATGGACTGCTTCTGCCCAGAAACCTTTTGGAACGCCGCTAGCAATTAGCATCGTCCGTGACATATCCTCCAAGGTTCTGTTCTTTCGTTCCACTACACCGTTTTGCTGTGGTGTCCGTGGGGCGGAAAAGTTATGATCAATACCCTTATCCCTGCACAACGAAAGAAACTGCACATTCCGGAACTCAGTTCCGTTATCAGTCCGAATGGAGATCAATTTACGATCTAGCTTGTTTTCCATCAAATTCAACCAAGCTTCAAATTCACAATATGTTTGAGCTTTAGAGTATAGGAAAATGGTCCATGTATACCTGGAGTAGTCATCGACTATGACCAGAATATACCTATTTCCGCCACGGCTGATCACATTAACGGGGCCGCACAGATCCATGTGAATCATGTCCAGAGGGGTAGAAGTGCTTATGGCCTGGCTCCTGGTTCCATCATTACATGTTTTCCTTTAACAGCCTTCTCTATTGCTGCCATTTCCTCTTCGTATTCAAGACCTGGTCTAAACGTTTTCTTGAAGTCCTTATTTTGTTCCTCCACCTCTTTGCTTCCATCTCACGAAGCCATTCTTTCTTCCTTACGGCTTCCTCGCGTCTAAGATCAACGATTATCTGAAGGAGTTCTTCATTATTTTGTTTGTGATTGATCAGCTCCTCTTCCAACTCTTCAGCCTTTGTGTTGAAGTCAACCGACTCAGTGTTTTCTATCCTCAAGCATTTCAGCTCGTCACTTAGCTTGCTAATCTGTCTTTCTTTTCTTGCACATGTGAGACATTTGCACACATGTTCTGCTATTTCTTTCTCAAGGCGCATGGCTTTGGTTGACCATAGATGATTTTCTTCCAAGTCGTCTTTATGCTCCTGTTGCATGCTAGACATTCTATTTTCCATATTTCGAATTTTCTCGAGGAGCTTAGTTATTGTTTCTGCAAAATCAGATTCATATTTCATCAATCAAGGAGTCAGAATCTGTTACCTCGTTTGCCGTGGAATAAGCCATTAGGCAGGGTTCTTTAGAGCATTTTTCATCATCGCTGCTCTCGTCGGAATCTCCCCAAGCTGCAAACATAGCATGAGCTGGCTTTGGGGCAGGTTCTTCTCCCTTCTTTCTGCTGTAGCACTCTTTGGATAGGTGCCCCTTCTTTTGGCAGTGATAGCATATTCTATCTTCCATTTCCTTCGACTTCCCTTTGTTTTCACTTGAAGCAGCACCTTTGTTTCCTTTGGAGAAGTTTCCGCGAATTCCTCCAGCTCTAAAGTCTCTCTTGCCTTTGCCAAAGTTGGCCATTTTTAGGGCTTTTGTAAGTAGAGCTATATCATCATCCTTCTTTGGTGACTCATTTCCGTGTGCTAGATCGAGAGCCTTTTCTACCTTCAAGGCTATAGCATGGGACTTGTCTGACTGTCTCCTAGCCATCTTTCTTTCCGTGATTCCGGCTTGGCTCTGAAGGTTGGCAACCAGTTCCTCTAGGGTGATATCCTTAATTCCTTTTTGAGCCTGCAGCGCTAAGGTCACATGGTCCCACTTTGAGTTCAAGGCTTGCATGAACTGGTGTGTGATTTTCCATTCGGGGAGCTTCTCATTCAAGTAATCTAGCTGTCCAATAAAGACTTGGAATCTGGTAAAGAAGTCCTCCAAGGATTCATCCTTTTTCTGCATAACAGTCTCATTGTCATTAGTGGCGGCTAGTATCCTGTTTCTCTTGATATCTTCATTTCCTCCATATAGTCTGACCAATCCATCATACATATCCTTCGCGTTTGTGCATCGCCACTTTAATCTGATCTCCGGGAGAAAGGGCCATATATAGGACTTTCTTTGCTCTAGCATTCTTTTCAAGCTTCTTGTAGTCCTCATCCGTGTATTTATCCTTAGTTTTCTCCACTAGTTTTTCAGGATCTGTTGTATCAAGTGAGATGGTGAGCGGACCGGTTTTGACTATGCTCCAGAGCTGTCCATCCAGCGAGCAGACGTGAGCCTCAAACTGGTCTTGCCACCAGTCGAACTATCCGGGCTTCAGCAGCGGCGGTTTCCAAAATGAATCGCTGATAGACGACATACTTTTCCTGCAATGCTAACACACAAATCTAGAACCCTCGGCTCATATACCACGTGTTGGATCGATTAGCGTTAACAGAATAGAACAAACTATCAAACAGAAGGTAAGAACTGGTTTCAGTTTGTCTATCAGATAGCAGCGGAAGTGATATATCAGATATGTAATCGACAGGAAAGTAAAACGCACAGATGTATAGTGGAAACCCTATCAAAACTATGATAAGGTAAAAACCACTACCTTCTAGATTGGTCTAGAAGGATTTTTGAAATCCGATTACTCTTTATTCCCGATTTACTTGTAGGGTTTACAAACTAAGTTGATGACCTCTACTCAATCCGATAGAGTAATCGATTTCAACTCCAAACCTCTGTGTGCTCGCCTTCAGCTCGTGCTCTTTCAGTCGGTCGTTCTATCTCACAGAATAACGCCGCTCTCTCACTGGAAACACACACGAACACAAGACAAACCCTAGTTCTTAATATAGTGTTTGCTGTGTCTCGAGATCTGGGCCCGATGACCTGGCCCAGCCCAGCTTTCCAAACCCTAATGGATTTTAGTCCGAATAGGACAAGACTTCTTCTCGAATCTTCCTTGGACAATACTTCTTCTCGAATCTTCCTTTAATCTGTTTATCCATTAGACAGAACTTGCTACACTGATCTGTAGAATATAACCATCAAGTGGGAATATGATCTTCGATCTATTAGATGGATTTTTGCACACTTAGATAAAACATTAGTTAAGTGTTTGTGATCATCAAAACATTGGGTTCCAACATTCACCGGAGTGTGCTAATCTGCTTAGCAGCATTCTGAAATATTCTCTTCTTTCGTCGTTAATTGATTTATTTTCAAGACACCTTTTGATTTGGGCTCGACGATCATCATCAGGAGTCAAGTCATGTGAGGATAGTAATGCTTTTCTTGTTACTGGGCATTTTCGGCAACCAGGATAAATGTCGAAATATGCCTCTACGAATCTCCTCTCGACTGTCTGAAACACAGTGATAGTCAAGTACTCAAGTGAGTGATTCTATTACTTCCAGAAATTAATTAGCAAACCATATTCTTTTCTTTAAATTTTCTTTTCAAAATTTCTGCAGTTAAATGCGCAACAAAAATATTAAGACTCACACACACCAGTCCAGATGATAATACAACAGGATCGGACATGAGTTGCTTAGTCAGAGCACATATGAACTCACGAGGGATCGATTCTTCTGAGATCGAAGCAAGACTAATGTGTCTCTTGCACTGCTCTATTTATAATGAGTCTTCAAATGAATAGGCCCGCACATCTTCATCATTGTGAGATACTGAAATTCCACACCTTTCATGCTCTTGTCTCATCCTAACAAGCATGATATATAATTCTTTGCCAAACACACTCCCAGTTTTGTTGGATCGATTAGCGTTAGCAAAATAGAACAAACTATCAAACAGAAGTGAAGAACCGATTTGTGTTTGTCTATCAGATAGCAGCGAAAGTTATATATCAGAAATGTAATCGTCAGGAAAGTAAAACACACAAATATATAGTGGAAACCCTATCAAAACTATGATAGGGTGAAAACCACTACCTTCTAGATTGGTCTAGAAGGATTTTTGAAATGCGATTACTCTTTATTTCCGATATGCTTGTAGGGTTTACAAACTAGGTCTATCCGACTCTATTTGATGACATCTACTCAATCCGATAGAGTAATCGATTTCAAGCTTCAAACCTCTGTGTGCTCGCCTTCAGCTCGTGCTCTTTCAGTTGGTCGTTTTCTCTCTCAGAATAATGCAGCTCTATCTTCTGGAAAACGCACCGCCCACACAAGACAAACCCTAGTTCTTTAAATAGTGTTTGTTGTGTCTTGAGATCTGGGCCCGATGTCCTGGCCCAACCCAGCTCTACAAACCCTAATGGATTTTAGTCCGAATAAGACATGACTTCTTCTCGAATCTTCCTTTTAATCTGTTTATCCATTAGACAGAACTTGCTACACTGATCAGTAGAATATAACCATCAAGTTGAAATCTGATCTTCGATCTATAATATGAATTTTGCACACATAGATAAAACATTAGTTAAGTGTTTGTGATCATCAAAACATTGGGTTCCAACAAATTCCCCCTTTTTGATAATGACAAACACTTCTTCTCAAAACAGAAATCCATAGTCACTTCATCACTGATTCGGGTGTTTCAACTTGTCACTAGTCCAGTTTTAATCAGTTTCTGTTTTCCAGCCAGAAGCCAGACAACGTTACGAACTCATGACAGTTCCCCCTTAGATGGGCAATGGATATGAGTTTCAATGATGACTTCCCCCTCAAGTGATGCATTCATGTTATCTTCTCCCTTTTGGCATCATTAAAAAGATTGCAGTTTAAGGATACTCATGTAATGGAAATGAACTGCATATTTCATTATCTAACAGGCAAAAGTTCCCTAAGGGACACACATAGCAGGTAGAAAAATGCAAATACTATCAGCAGACATTAAGCATGACAGCGAAGAAAAATTGCAATAAACAAAAGGCAGATGAGGTGGGGATTTCAAAAGGAGGGGGTTAACCACGAGACAGACTGTGGGCTATTCTTTCACCAGTAACCTCAGCTGGTCAACCAGTTCTGTTCCAACATACTTCAGCTGTTTGTTTAGTTCCACTAGCTCCTCTCGGATCTGAAACCCATGCACCATATTTATCTTTGCCGACTCATCTAACTCCTGCAGTAGTATTGGTAGCGACTCCAGAACCACCAACTTGGAGCGCACTTCGCTCACCCACCCCATCTCGGTCCTTGAGGACTCTTTCTCAATTAACAGTTTAATACTGGCCACCCTTGCCGACAACACATCCATTTTGTCAACCAGACTCTTTAACACCTCAACCACCGCTAGTGATCCCTCATCTGGTCCCAGCGGACGCTGGTCCAGAGGATCCACCTCTATAGGTGCTTCTTCCATAGCTGGAGCAGGCACGTACTGATCATTCTGCCACCCAGTTCTATCTACAAACTCCCAATTCCAGTTAGCTAGTTCCTGCTTCCCTAGATCAGTCGATAGCTGACTTTCCACTTCTGGATTGTAGATTCCAAGCTTAACAAGTATTTTCTTGACAAGTCCTGGGTAGGGCAGTCCACTCTTCTTGCTGGTGGCTACTCCGTCCATGTGCTTTAGGATCTGCATTGGAAGATTGATTTGAATTTTTCGCATGAGTTGGTCAAGCAGAAGGAAGTCTTGAAAGTTCACTATTTCATGTTTCTGCATCCGTGGAGTGACAGAAGAACAGATGAGCTTGTGGATGATTCTGTTGATCAGGCTTAGTGTGTTGGACTTCCCTTGATGGGATACGTTCTTGGGATCTCCTCCTACTCTTTTGATCACATCACATTTAGCTACTGACTCAGGCCAGATGCCCTTAGTGTACTTGTCGTACCCACCGGCTGGGACACCCAGGAGGTCTGCCAATTCTCTGCAGGAGAAGATCTGCTCCTTCCCTTCAATAACGAACGTGGCCAAGGGCATTCCACGCAATTCCTCCAGTTTAATTTCGAGTAAAACTCTCGGACTTTGTCCTCATCTACTATGACCTCCTCGTGAAAAAGGTGGTCCCAGCCTTGAGCAACCAGAATTTCACTGACCTCAACCAACTGATGCTTGGCCAGGAATTCTCTGTCAATTGTTATCTCAGGTATAACCGATCTACCTTTCATTGACTCATCTACTTTTTCTACCAGAGTGGTCTGTTCCTTCTTGACAACCGGAGCTTGACCCTTTTTGTTTCGTCCACTTTTCCGGACAACAGCCTGAGATGTGGCAGGTTTCTTCTGCTTGATTTCGGATCCGTCAGTGGCTCTAGCTTTCCTCTTTTACTGAGAGATTACTTCAGTTGCAGCGTCCGGTTCACCCTCTGAAAATGAGCGGATAGACTGAGAGGAGGCGGTTGGCGATTTCATCTTCTCCGACTGAGTTTCTTCGATATTTGCATTTTTTGCCTTCAATTTGGCTATCAGATCGGCGACTTCTCCGTCATAGACCTTACTGGATGAAGCCATGGAATCAGTTGAACAATTTTTAGACTTTCGGAGGCTGGAGATTTTTTTTTATTTTTTTTTCAGAGAAAGAGGATGAGTGATGTAGGGTTTCCGCCGCATGCCTTCTTTGAAGACACTTTTCAAAATTTGAAAACCCAATCGATTCATCATATCTCGAAAAGATTTTTAGGTTCACCGAATCGTCTTCTCATAACTGCCTTCCAAATTCAAAAGAGATAATTATGACTGCCTCGAAACCCCATGATTTTTGTGGATTACTGCCACGTGTCCTGCTGGGAGAAGACCTACTTTAATTGCCTTGACTACACGCCTTTTGGGTTTTTCATCTTCCCTTTTTCGGTTTCCCACGCCATGACATCATGACATTAACAGTCATCACACCCACTTGCACTGCAGCCTTTGCTTTTCAACTGTCTGGTCAGATCCCATTAATGCCTTATTTTAACTGTCATACAGCTTGAATCCATTTGCTTTTTCATCCGTTACTCACTAACCTTTGCTTATTTGAACCGGTCACATCCACTGATTGAACCAGTCTGAACCAGTTTGAGATTAACCCCAGTCTGTCTCATGGTTTTTCACAAGGGTTGTGGTGCTTTAGGTTTACCCAAGAGGTACAATAAAAACACCACTCGTTTACGAAACAGACAATTTACCAAGTCTAATCAAAGCGATATCATGTGGTGTGGAGAGAAAAAAAATATGAGATGTTTTATAATCAACGGGCTAAACCATCAACAATCAGTCTCCACACATTTTAGGCTTGGGTTGGTCTTAGAGTGCTTCCTTGGTATGTACTGAGGGTTCAATTTGGAAATCTCTTTTGGGTTACAAACAATCATGTGCCATGCTCAGGTTCTGCTATCCAGTAATCTTATTTATCAAGCATGCAGGGTGAACACATAGAGAAATTTTCACACAGTTTTCAATTTCATAAGCAGTAACTCCATACCATGGAAAATTAGCATGCAACCTAGTCTAGCCAGTCATTGGAGAAATCTAACACTGAATACACACTAGGTAAGGGATGTCATACCTAATTCAAGCCTTAGCTTCTCATAGGGCTCCCTGTGCAGCGCTTTCATAAAGATGTCTGCGATCTGCTCCTCAGTTCTGCAGTATTCCATGCCTATGGTTCCTTTTTCTACACAATAACGCAGAAAATGATATCTGATTTCTATGTGTTTAGTACGTGAAAACTGCACAGGATTTTTAGATATGTTTATGGCACTAGTGTTGTCACATATAATAGAAATGCATTCAAGATGAACACCATAGTCACTTAGCTGTTGTTTTACCCACAACACTTGTGCACAGCAAGCAGCGGCTGCGATGTACTCGGCTTCGGCGGTGGACAAGGCAATGGACGGCTGCTTCTTGGATCCCTAGGAAATCAGACACGGTCTAAGAAATTGTGCCATCCCTGAGGTGGACTTTCTATCTGTCTTGCAGCCAGTATAGTCAGAATCTGTGTAGGCTATCAGACGCAGATCACCTCCTTTTGGATAGAACAGGCACAGATCGTCCGTCCCCTTCAGGTACCTCAGAATCCTCTTCACAGCTTTAACATGTGTCTCTCTGGGGTCTGCCTGGAATCTGGCACATAGACACACACTAAAAAGAATATCAGGTCTACTGGCAGTTAGATATAGTAGAGAACCTATCATTCCCCTGTATAGGGTCGGATCCACTTGAAGGGAGGACTCATCCTTTGCTAAGGAATCATTGGGTGACATTGGTGTATCACACGTTTTCGCGGAATCCATCCCAAACTTCTTTAAGATTTCTCTCACGTATTTTTGCTGATGGATCCGAGTTCCATCTTCATCTTGTGCCACTTGAAGTCCTAAGAAGTATTTCAATTCTCCGACCATACTCATCTCGAATTCACTTGACATCAGATCTGTGAACTTTTCAACAAGCATCGGGTTAGTTGATCCAAATATAATATCATCCACATATACCTGAACCACTGGGGTTTCTGTCCCTTCCTTCAGAAGGAATAGAGTTTTGTCCACCTCTCCTCTGGAGTATCCATTTGATAGAAGGAACAGGGACAACCTCTCATACCATGCGCGGGGAGCTTGCTTCAACCCGTACAATGCCTTATCCAGGAGGTAAACATGATTGGGATGATCTTTATCCTCGAATCCTGGAGTATGTCCTACATACACTTCTTCCTTTAAGACTCCATTTAGAAAAGCCATCTTTACGTCCATCTGTTGCAAGGTGAAGCCGTGATAGGAGGAGTAAGCTATAAGTAGTCTGATTGCTTCAAGTCTAGCAACTGGGGCGAAAGTCTCGTCATAGTCTATTCCTTCCTGCTGGTTGTATCCTTTGACCACCAGACGGACTTTGTTCCTTACGACGACTCCCTTATCATCCATCTTATTTCTGAAGACCCATTTTGTTCCAATCACGTTCTTATCCTTGGGTCTAGGAACTAGACGCCATACTTCGCTTCTTTCGAACTGATGTAGCTCCTCTTGCATGGCATTTACCCATTCTGGGTCCTTAAGCGCTTCCAGCACTGTCTTCGGTTCTGCAATAGAGATAAAAGAAGCGAATCCACAGAAATGATGTAAACTATTAAGATCTACTTGTTCCTGGCACTGGTAATCTTTTAGTCTAGATGGTCGATGAACCTCTCGTCCATATCGTGTGGTTCTGAGTTCCCCCTCAGGGTTAGCAGGGGTAGGATCTGCGGTCACTTCTTCCTCTCCAGTAAGCTCTTGGTTAGCTTCCACGAGAGGGTTATCATTATCACTTCCACCTGGTGGATCAGCTAATTCCTCTTGCTCTGCCTGATGGTTTGGAAGTACATCATCTACTTGGTGGATATCCATGTGAGGTATTTCGGTAGAGGGTGCTGGAGGAGGTTCCCAGTCAGGATCTGACTCATCGATGAACTGGAGCTCTCCAACATCAAGCATAGTCGTAGAGGAGGAGCCTTGTATTAGGTGACCAGCCATCACAGTCTCGTCGAATCTTACATGCACACTCTCCTCGACTTGCTCTAGTCTCAGATTGTAGATTTTGTAGGCCTTGCTATGAATGGAGTATCTAACGAATACCCCTTCATCACTTCGAGCATCGAACTTTCCTAAGCTTTCTTTGCCGTTATTGTGGACATAGCATTTGCACCCGAATACCTTTAGATGAGAGATATTTGGCTTTCGTCCACGTAGTAGTTCATAAGGGGTTTTTCCTATCATGGTCCGAAGCGATGCTCTATTTAAGATATGGGATGCAGCATGGACTGCTTCTGCCCAGAAGTCTTTTGGAACTCCGCTAGCAATTAGCATCGTCCGTGGCATATCCTCCAAGGTTCTGTTCTTTCATTCTACTACACCGTTTTGCTGTGTTGTCTATGGGGCGGAAAAATTGTGATCAATACCCTTATCCCTGCATAATGAAAGAAACTGTACATTTCAAAACTCAGTTCCGTTATCAGTCCGAATGGAGATCAATTTACTATCTAGCTTGTTTTCCATCAAATTCAACCATGCTTCAAATTCACAATATGTTTGAGCTTTAGAGTATAGGAAAATGGTCCATGTATACCTGGAGTAGTCATCGACTATGACCAGAATATACCTGTTTCCACCACGGCTGACCACATTAACAGGGTCGCACAGATCCATGTGGATCATGTCCAAAGGGGCAGAAGTGCTTATGGCCTGCTTCGATGGAAATGGTGTCCGTGCTTGCTTTCCCGTGGCACAGGCACTGCATACTTGATCAAAGGCGCTTTCTACCTTGGATAGGCCGACTACCAATTCTTTCTGATGGAGCTTGTGTAGTAGCCTCATGCTTGCATGCCCGAATCTCTTGTGCCATAAGATGGAATCTTCAGTAATGCTTGCAAGGCACAGTTCTTCCTCAGGTGTGAAATCTGGATCCACAGTGTAGATTTCACCCACACGAATTCCTCTCAGAACTATCTTACCTGTCTCATTACACTTCACTAGACAGTCATTAGAATTGAATAAAACGTGATTTTTTCCGTTCTAACAGAGTTGAGATATGCTTAGCAGATTGTATCTTAGCCCTTCAACTAGGCTTACCTCCTTGATTCGGATAGTATCCGAAATCCTTACCTCTCCTAGTGCTATCACCGATCCTTTGCTTTTGTTTCCGAAGATTATAATCTCTCCGGAGTGTTTTTGGAGTGAGTCGAACCATACTGGATTCCCCGTCATGTGTCTTGAGCAGCCACTGTCCAGGTACCAGGGGCGGGACCTCACTCCTTCCTGCAAGAAAGGGATCAGTTTTTGCGAACCCATACAAGCTTAGGCTTGCTGGGTTTAGGAATGAATCTAACTGCTGGAACATAATAAGATTGATAATATGCATAATGGTTAGTTGTATCAATCTTTCTCCTGGGTGTGCTTCTTGGTCTACCACAAATTTCTGGATCATAGTGGGGGCAAAAATAATCAACTCTGCCTCTCTTTCTGTAAGGATTGACTTTCTTCTGATAGCGTGGTCCTGACCGGCGATCCTTAGCTTCCACCCATTTGCGATTTCTTTCATCAGCCTCCCTTAGTCTTGGGCAGTCTGTTCTCAGATGTCCAGATTGTCCACAGGTCCAGCACATTTTATGGCATGGAAGATCTACATACTTGCTTCTGCCAGGTGGGGTGGATGTCTTCATTTTTCTAGCGGGGAGATCCATCTTCTCAGGCTTACGCATTTTACTCATCTTTAGCCATAACTCATAGGCTTTTCTGGCCTTAAAGGGAACAGACTCCGGGTCATGTATGTCAAATCCCTCCTGTGGGATTTCTTCCCTATTCGTCTATCTGATGGTCTGAGGCCTTCTTCTCTGGCGAGAGCTTTCTCCTTGTTCCATCATTACATGTTTTCCTTTGACAGCCTTCTCTTTTGCTGCCTTTTCCTCTTCGTATCCAAGACCTGGTCTAACCAACGTTTTCTTAAAGTCCTTCTTTACTTCCTCCACCCTTTTTGCTTCCATCTCACGAAGCCATTCTTCCTTCCTTACAGCTTCCTCGCGTCTAAGATCAGCGATTATCTGAAGGAGTTCTTCATTATTTTGTTTGTGATTAATCAGATGTTCTTCCAACTCTTCAGCCTTTGTGTTGAAGTCAATCGACTCGGTGTTTTCCATTCTCAAGCGTTTCAGCTCGTCACTTAGCTTGCTAATCTGTTTTTCTTTTCTTGCACATGTAAGACATTTGCACACATGATCTGCCATTTCTTTCTCAAGGCGCATGTCTTTGGTTGACCATAAATGATTTTCTTCCAGGTCGTCGCGATGCTCCTGTTGCATAATAGACACTCTGTCCTCCAGATTTTGGATTTTCTCAAGAAGCTGGGTTATTGTTTCTGCAAAATCAGATTCAGTAAATATTTCATCAATCAAGGAGTCAGTGTCTGTTGCCTCTTTTGATGTGGAATGAGCCATCACGCAGGGCTCTTTAAGACTTTTTCCATCATCGCTGTCTTCGTCGGAGTCTCTCCAAGCTGCAAACATAGCATGAGCTTGCTTTGGGGCGGGTTCTTCTCCTTTCTTTCTGTTGTAGCAATCTTTGGAAAGGTGCCCCTTCTTTTGGCAATGATAGAATGTTCTGTCTTCCATTTCCTTCGACTTCCCTTTGTTGTCACTTGAAGTAGCACCTTTGTTTCCTTTGGAGAAGTTTCCGCGACTTCCTCCAGCTCTAAAGTCTCTCTTGCCTTTGTCAAAGTTGGCCATTTTCAGGGCTTTTGTAAGTAGAGATATATCGTCATCCTACTTTGGTGACTCATTTCCATGTGCTAGATCGAGAGCCTTTTCTACCTTCAAGGCTATAGCAAGGGACTTGTCTGACTGTCTCCTAGCCATTTTTCTTTCCGTGATTCCGGCTTGGCTCTGAAGGTTGGCAACCAGTTCCTCTAGGGTGATATCCTTAATTCCCTTTTGAGCCTGCAGTGCTAAGGTCACATGGTCCCACTTTGAGTTCAAGGCTTGCATGAACTGGTGCGTGATTTTCCATTCGGGGAGCTTCTCATTCAAGTAATCTAGTTGTCCAATGATAACTTGGAATCTGGTAAAGAAATCCTCCAAGAATTCATCCTTTTTCTGCATAACAGTCTCATAGTCCTTTGTGGCAGCTAGTATCCTGTTTCTCTTGATGTCTTCATTTCCTCCATATAGTCTGACCAATCCATCATACATATCCTTCGCGGTTTTGTGCATCGCCACTTTAATCTGATCTCCGGGAGAAAGGGCCATATATAGGACTTTCTTTGCTCTAGCATTCTTTTCAAGCTTCTTGTAATCCTCATCCGTGTACTTATCCTTAGTTTTCTCCACTAGTTTTTCAGGATCTGTTGTATCAAGTGGGATGGTAAGCGGACCGGTTTCAAATATGCTCCAGAGCTGTCCATCCAGCGAGCATACGTGAGCCTCAAACTGGTCTTGCCACCAGTCGAACTGTCCGGGCTTCAGCAGCGGCGGTTTCCAAAATGAATCGCTGATAGACGACATACTTTTCCTGCAATGCTAACACACAAATCTAGAACCCTCGGCTCTGATACCACGTGTTGGATCGATTAGCGTTAGCAAAATAGAAAAAACTATCAAACAGAAGTGAAGAACTGGTTTGTGTTTGTCTATCAGATAGCAGCGAAAGTTATATATCAGAAATGTAATCGACAGGAAAGTAAAACACACAAATATATAGTGGAAACCTTATCAAAACTATGATAGGGTGAAAACCACTACCTTCTAGATTGGTCTAGAAGGATTTTTGAAATGCGATTACTCTTTATTTCCGATATGCTTGTAGGGTTTACAAACTAGGTCTATCCGACTCTATTTGATAACCTCTACTCAATCCGATAGAGTAATCGATTTCAAGCTTCAAACCTCTGTGTGCTCGCCTTCAGCTCGTGCTCTTTCAGTTGGTCATTTTCTCTCTCAGAATAACGCAGCTCTATCTTCTGGAAAACGCACCGCCCACACAAGACAAACCCTAGTTCTTTGAATAGTGTTTGCTGTGTCTCGAGATCTGGGCCCGATGTCCTGGCCCAGCCCAGCTCTACAAACCCTAATGGATTTTAGTCCGAATAAGACATGACTTCTTCTCGAATCTTCCTTTTAATCTGTTTATCCATTAGACAGAACTTGCTACACTGATCTGTAGAATATAACCATCAAGTTGAAATCTGATCTTCGATCTATAATATGGATTTCTGCACACTTAGATAAAACATTAGTTAAGTGTTTGTGATCATCAAAACATTGGGTTCCAACAAGTTTTGAACTCAGACGCCTCTCAACCATGAATTTCTCAAATATTCAATCCTGAGAACCATCAACAATTGCGTAAACCATATCCCAGACCGATTCCCAATGCTCAATCCAGAGATGATCTTCGATCACCCAATCACACCCCGCTCAAATCGACGTGCGCAGATCTCCACGCGCAATTTTTCAGACACAAGGAAGTTATGTGGCCGTTGGATCTGATTGCTCGATTTGGGATTTTAGGGCTTCAAATTGGGGCAAACAAATAGGTTGCTGGTTTTTTTTATTTTTTGATAGAATAGGTTGCTGTTGATTATACAAAAGCAAGATATTTAATAGTAATTAATAGTGGCAGGACCAAGCCCAAAATGATAGGGGTGCATGGGACTGATTGGGGATGGTTTTACTCGTTTCTATTTCGATTCGAAATAGTGATCGGGTCATTTATTTGATCATAATTAGATCCGAAAGATTGGATCAATCATGTGTACCCGAACTCGACCCTACAATTAAAATTTATAATAGACAAACAAATATTCAATATCATCTATCGCAACTCAGAAAATATCGGCTTAAAGCACTGATTTGTGATTTAAAGTTTAGTATTACGATTTTATTTTTCATTACAAATCAATTACATATTCATATGTAGTGTGATATTTCACGAGAACATATATATATTAATTGGTATGTGTAGTCATATTTATTCAGATGAGGTGTAAACTTTGTAACTTAATATAAATCTAGTTTTTATATTACTTATGAAATCGGTAACCCGATCCTCAACCCTCACCCGACCCAAAACTCATACCGGGTTGTGTTAAACTCGACAATAAATAGATCGGGTCGGGCCGGGTTTTATCCACCCTACAAGGTGAGAATCCCTTTCTATATAAATTAAAGGGAAATAAGGGGTATGAAACCTATGGATAAATTGAGGTTCGAACTATGAAAATTGACAATTAAGGACAATTTCAAAATATTTTAATGCTCAATTTCAGCAAGAATGTTTTTTTCAATTCATTCGTTTTAATTGACGAAGTGATATTTCTTAAATTGAGTGTTATATGAGAATCAAAATATTTATAAATTGCCCTTAATTGTCAATTTTTATAATTCGGACCGTAATTTATCAGTGCGCGTTAGTTCATAGCACCTCTTTATAATTTTTCCTAAATAAAAAATAAACAAATAAAAAAAGAAACTTCTATAAAGTCTTTTTAGGTAAAGAAACAGAAGAAACAACAAGTCCAAAGCCCTAGTAACTTTCATCTTCTATCTAATCTGGTAATTGATGTGATGCTGTTGTTTGATTAGCTGAGTTTTGTTTGATTGATGTTGTAATTGAATTAGCTCGTCTCCTCCTAAACTCTAATCTTCATCATCAGGTGAACATGGCGCTGCAAAACTGCCCGACATGTTTGAGATATTGGCTCGATAGTGGCCGAAATCTATATGGATACTGGTTTCTGATTCATTATCAACATATACCTAGAGCCCATACAACAAGTTTCTTTTACAATACATTAAATTTGTTCTAAAAAGTATATGAGAATCATGTTGAAAAAATCATTTTTAATAAAAAAATATAAATATATTTTATATTTTATTCTTTGCATATGTAGAGAAAAGATCACATGAGAAGTCTATGTTACGGTGAGAAATGAGAAATCTTCATGACCATTAGATCTAAGATCCTATGGTTGTTAATAATCAATATATTTAATATTTAATTAATTGCTAATTATGATCTAAAGGGCATTATCGGAATAAATCAGAATTTCATTTTTTTTCTTTCTTTTTGTTGTGTTTCGATCAAACCTCATATTCTCTCTCCTCCCCAAAATCACAAATCGAACTCATCCGTCACCGACGCCGATCGGTTCGATTGGCCTCCACATCTTCCACCGCCGCGACAGCATCCCTCATCATCATCAACATCTCCACCTCCTCAGATCCAAATCCAAACCATCCAACTCTCTTCTTCATCCCACATCGATAACAACAACAACGATGCCGATTTCGGATCTGATTTCGCCTTAGAGAATTCGTGAACGATGGCTACTTTGGACTCAGACATCCCCATGACTCCACGATCATCGCCTGATTGTAAAGGTCCAACCTTTAGGCGATTGTAAAGGTCCATCCCTCCATGGAAGGTTTTTTTTTCGCCCCTTTCTTCAACCAGCAGGAATCTGTTTGGTTTTGTGATTGTTATGCAGTTTGGCTTGAATGAGTTAATCCCTTATGCATTTCTACATTTATTCTGAATGTGTTTCTCTTCTCTCTCTTTTTTTATGCTTTTCAATTGGCTTGAAGAATTTTTTTCTGAATGTGTTTGTTTTGTTGTCTGTGTTTGTCGAATCGGGTTGTTGAATTAGCGACTAGTATTTTGATTTGTGCATATTAGTTTTCCTGATTTACGCAAGTTTTTTGGGTTGCCAGATGATAATGTCGATTTACTTGATGGGCATGCCGAAGCGGATAAAACTCCAGCTGAGGCTAACAGGAAAAGGAAACTCAAGACACCAGCGCAGCTTCAGGCTCTGGAGGATTTCTACGCGGGTATCTTCTTATTCAATGTGTTGCTTTCCTTGTAACAAGTTCATAATATGATGTGTTCGCTGATTGTGCTATTTTTTGCGTATGGTTATAGAGCATAAATATCCCACAGAATCAATGAAAGCGGAGATGTCGTACGCCTACCTTTTCAAGTATATAATCATCGGCGATACTGGTAATCGATTGCTTCTGTTGGAAAACCCGTACCTTCAAATGCGTGGCATAGTTCAGTTGTGCTGCGAGATTATGGGATTTTTTTCTCTAATCAGTTCTGCCATGCCATAGACTTCGTAATAACAGATTGGTCTAATCCAGTACTATTATTTGTATTACCAGATTTATAATTTGTAGTAATAGATTTATCTTTCGTAATAACAGATTTATAATTTGTAGTATCAGTTTTATCTTTCGTAATAACATTTTATGAGAAACTAACATTCATTACAATCTTTCAGGTTATTTTCGTTAAAATGCGAGATTTTTAACTGCAAGAGTTGGCAAAGAGGATATTCCATTTGTGTAAGAGTTTTTTGTTATAAATCAATTTGTTGAATCAAGGTCTCAGTTTGAGAAAGGCTTGGTGAATCATGCTTTTGCAGCTGCACTTGGTGCACTTCTTCTAGTCTATTTTGTTTTTTTTCTTTGGATTGTACTTTTCAGCTTTCCAGTTGTGGTTCACCAAGGAATTGATGTTCTCGTGAGTGTGTGTGAGGTTTTCTATGTGGTACTCTCTTTATGGTGTTCTCTTTTTATTCCAGGATTATCAAGCCATGGTTGCACAACTTGAGCACCAGTTTCGGCTTCGAAGACTTTCCATCCAGGGTCTTTTGTGCAGAGCAATAATGAAAAGCTGTTGGAAAACCCGTACCTTCAAATGTGTGGCATAGTTCAGTTGTGCTGCGAAATTTTGGGATTCTTTTCTCTAATCAGTTCTGCCATGCCATAAACTTCGTAATAACAGATTGTTCTAATCCAGTACTATTATTTGTATTACCAGATTTATAACAGATTTATCTTTCGTAATAACATATTTATAATTTGTATTACCAGATTTATAATTTGTAGTATGAGTTTTATCTTTCGTAATAACAATTTGCAATACGAATGATGCATAAGAGATTCGAATAATAGTTTAAAAAGCTATCAATAGTTTGTGCTCCAATCTTGCCTATGGTTTAAAATTTGTAATCGGTGCAGATTCCCTTTACAGATTTGTTTCATGCCAATACTTGGCCATCAATATAGACAATTAAACATAAAGCTAGCTGCATATCATCAACTGGCAAGTATATTTATATTTAATTTCTTTTTCGTCATAAAACAAAGGTTGAAAGAGAGTTGATCAAACAGACTGGCAAATTTCACTACCAGTTTTCACCATAATAATTTGGAAATACAACACAAGAAGAGCTTTATTTGAATGCGAATTTATGGTGGGTAGAAAGTGTTCCACTTCTTTCCGCTTTTCTTGAGTCCAGCACCTCCAAATGATCCTTTCTGCAATGCCTTAGCTTTAAGCTCCTTCAGTGCCTGTGACAATTCAGAATAACAAATGAAGATCTGCTATTGTATCTTAAGTTGTTGATCTCATGTTTACAATTAAATTCATAACCATAGAGAGAAAATGGCTGACCTATTATATTTGGAGTAATATGGAGTTTTGCACGTGTCTTATATGCAGCAGCTACGATAGTATGTACAAATCTACGAATGCTATATACACAAAAGCTACGAATGATAATTGAATCAAAATACGTAGCATAATATTCGTAGCAATTACATATTATATTTTGTAGCAATTATATACAATATTCGTAGCAATTATATACAATATTCGTAGCCAAGAATTGTAAACAAGAACTGTATGTATTATGATCATTAACTACCAATATTAAACCAATATGACTACTAACAATAAATATTGAATCCGTCTTACCAATATTACACAACAATAAGGTTTCAAGGTCGCTGCAGTGTGCAAACTCCCGCCCCATTATAACTATCTGCGTGATTTGTTGAACAGAAACAGATACAAACAATAAGTCGAACAAATTGCATCAATTACATACTACGAATCATGTTAAAGAATGCTACGAATAATGATATTATGTTGCTACAAATTATGGAGAGCAGCAACTCCTACAGCAACTGTTGGGTAATTTCATAGCAGGCTCTACGATAATACGATAAGAAGCTTATGATTGTCCTAACTGGTCTGTACCTTATGAGTGAAATCTTGACGCTAGGAGAATCTGGTGAGTCATCTAACTAAAGCTGTGAGATATCTAAATTGAATAATGCAAGATCTAAATTACAAGTCAAACTTCATTAACCTAGCATTTGTGATCCCCTGAAGTTTTCTTCTTCCTCCTCGGTATACACTTTCCTGTTATCATCATCGGCCACCTTTCAATCTTCACCTCATCGTCTCTGCGCGCTTCCTCCTCCAACCTGCTCTTGCTTTACCCAACACCCCACATTTATATAATAAATAGAACACAAAAGTCCCCACATTTATATACTACGAATCATGTTACAGAATTCTACGAATAATGCTACGAATAATGATATTATGTTGCTACAAATTATGGTCATCCAAACACTACGAATAATGACACAGAAGGCTACGAATAATGATGCGTACCCACGTGGCTATGTAACTAATCTCTCCGCACAAAAAACATATTGTATATTTTGGTACGAATAATGGTGCAGAATGCTACGAATAATGATACTACGATACTTGCTGAAGTGCGCTACGTATTATGCTACGAATCTATACACTAGCTAGCGCTTATCAAACCCTAGCCAGTAGTTTGGAAAACATACCGTATATTTGGCGTCGTGTGCTCAATTGGCTGAGTGGTCCTCCGGTCTTCCATGGCCGTCTTCTTGAAGATTTCGTTCGCCGATTAGGTCTGGAGTGTTCGTCGCTTTGTCGCCGAGAGAAGCCGACATCTCAATTTTCAAATTCGTAGTTTAGGTCAGTCGAGAATTGATCTCACAGATTTCGTTCGTCGATTAGGTCTGGAGTGTTCGTCGATTTGTCGCCGGTGTTCGTTGATTTGTCGCAGATTTCGTTCGTCGATTTGTCGCCGAGAAAAAGCCCTCAATTTTCGATTTTGAATTCGTAGTTCGTTCGTCAGTCGTGTCCCGAAATTAGTGTGATTATGGTTAATTAATTTCAATTTGGTACCGAGATTACCCTTAAAACAGTATTTATCGGATTTTAATTACCAATTATGAATATCATCTGATTTTTTATCAATCACAGATCTGATTTAATGTATGGTTGAGATCTATTCTCATTTCTCACCGTAAGTGCACTTCTCACAGGATCCGGACTCTGCATATGTAATGCATATATAATGCATATTTTCTCAAAAGTTCCCATAGTATTTGATGTATCTTTTGGAGCTCTGAGAGCAGAGTTTGGTGTGGCGCCTGGCGGTGACGCATTTAGACTTGCAATAGAAAATCGGCATCACGAAGTTTACAACCTGTTGTTTGAGATGGATGATAAAAATGTTTTCGAGCATTTGGACTAATACTTCTCGCTTCAATTCACAGATGTAGCTTTACATTAGTCCAAATTGCTGGAACGTTTGACATAAGAAGACTTAGAGGCGAAGAACATCGATGGTTGTACACCTTTAGATATAGCTGCCAGGGCTAGAAACGTGGAAGCAGCAAAAGTGTTAGCTAGTCGAGAAGCATCCACAATTGCTTTACATTCCAAGTAGCGATGACATCTTTCCAATACATAGTGCAGTCGAGTATGGGCATAAAGAGATGGTTTTTTATCTGCTGGAAGTCACTCAACAAGGGCAGTGTCCCGATCCTTATGACCCTATAGGAAGTGGTCCTAAGCTCCTCTGTCTCATTATCCAAGCTGAATTCTATGGTATAATTATTTCTTTCCCTTTGTCCCTTTCAAATAAAAATAAAAATGTTTTTGAGCATTTGGACTAAATACTTGTAGCTTTACATTTGGTTAAGCGCATGCCTGAACTTGTTGTATCTGGAAAAGACCCCATTCAGTATCTACTCACTATAGCTAAAAAGCCTTCTGCATTTTCATGTTGGAGAAGTAAAGGTGTTTTCCTACCAATCATTCATGCATGTAAGTTTCTTCAACTGTGCACTTTCTTTGTTGTAAATCCTACATGTCTCTAATTACGATCCCTGATTTACATATCCAGGTATGCCAGAACTACCGCAGAAGCAATCCTACCGACGTATAACACTTGACATTGAGAATGCTGCCCCTGCCAGTGAACAAAATTTATCAGGCAAGTCTCACTCTCATCTCTGTTGGCAAAGATACTTTATTTCATGTTTCCCACTCATAAGAATAAAATATGATTATAAAAATTTCATATACAACTGTTTGATTTTGTTCATTGAAAAATGTAAATTTACAGGGCTCCAAAAGATACATCAAGTTAGGGGTGGGCGTTGGACGGGTTGTGCTTGGTCCTAACCCGACTCGAAATAAGGATCGGGTCATTTATTCGAACCCTAACCCGGCCCGAAAGATCGGGTCAATTATGTGAACCCGAACCCGACCCTAAAACTAAAATTTATAAAAAGCATAAAACATTCATGCTCATCTATCATGATATAAATACTTTAAAGTTTCGTATTACAGTTTTATTTTTCATTGCAAATCAATTACATATTCATATATACTAGAGTAATATATCACGAGAATACAAATAAATTTTTATTCAAATGAGGTATAATGTTTGAATCCCATTAAAAATTGAGTATTTTTTATATTACTTCTGAAATCGGGTAACCCGAGCCTCAACCCTAACCCGACCCGAAAATTATACCGGGTTGGTTAATCAGATCCTAACCCGACATTACATGGACCGGGTCGGGCCGGGTTATCGGGCCGGGCCGGGTTTTGTCCACCCTACTGATCAAGTGCTATGGGGGACTTTTGAGAAAATAGGTATATCTACCTGCCTGATCCTTTATACTTGGCTAGTTTTGTGTATCATGTATTGTTTACATGATTGGTGAAGTTGTGTTTGTGACAGTTTCTTTTGTGGCTGCTATAAAAGTACCCAGATCGTCCGCCAACGACAGACAAATGCTTGGTTCAGAGAGGGCTGCTAGCAACATGCTTGAAGTAGCAAACGCTATATCTTTATTCTCTTCATGTGCTTCAGTATTGATGTTCTTGTCCATCCTTACTTCCCGATATGAAGAAGGCGATTTTCTTCGAGCCTTACCAGCGAGACTAATAATCGGGTTTCTGACTTTGTTCATCTTCCCAGTATCCATGATGGTGGCCTTTAGTTCAAGAATCTATTTGATGTCCGGACATGGACAATTTACGTGGATTCTTGGATGCTTGATAGTGTTATATATGTTGCGTGTTGTTGCAGTTTTTTCAAGAGGTTAAACTAAAAGTAACAGTTCCCGGAGTTAAATGACTTTTGTTTTATCGACTGTGAAGTTATATATGTAATAAGTATTTTTTTTAAAAACAAAGGCATGTTCTAAGTAGAGGATTCAGCAGAAAGAGCGCGTAAAATGAGAAGACATTTCTCTTTCTTTTCTTTTTGTTTTTGATTAAGTCGCCAACTGGCTACAGAGCGAAACATTCACCTAAAAAGGGCTCAACAAAGACCGGCCGAAGTAGAATACATTTCTCTTTTGGATACAGAAGTATTGTATCAGCGTACCTAATGTCCAACTATTTTTTTGTCTTTGATTTGTTACAAAATTCTCCAACTGTTTCCCCATCTAGAAACTGTTATCCATCATATGCCTACACAAACAATCAATAAGTAGCTGCTAAAAAAAATACAGTTGCAAACTCCAGATGGTACATGTTCAGTGTTCACCATTGCATAACACTTGACAGCCTCTATCCATAATTCCATACCCAAAAAAATGGCTCTTGAATAAAAGGAGATCTATCAGACAATCGTCGCAGGAATGGCCAGGCATCCTACAAAAAATATCTACATTCTAGGCATGTACTCAATATTGATAAAAAATAATAATAAAATATAAATATATTATATTTCTTATTCTTTGCATATGTAATGCATATATAATGCATATTTTCTCAAAAGTCTTCATAGTACTTAATGTATCTTTTGGAGTCCTGAGAGCAGAGTTTGGTGTGGCGGTGATAAGATTGTAATGAAATGAGGAAAAGTGTTGCTTGTTTATTCTCATTAGGATTGTATATATAGTTTACAAGAAGTTCAATCTAGATCCTAAATCAACGCTAGAATAAGATCAAAAGATCAGAAATTAAGATATTACAATATCAACAATATATGCAATCAAATATACGCTAATAATCAAATATACGCTAATAGCCCCCTGCAAGCTCATGATCGGGAGCGAACATGCAGCTTGTCACGAAGAGTAAGGAAATGATGATTGCCAACAGCTTTGGTGAAAATGTCAGCAATCTGATCAAGGGAGCGGACGTGGCGAACGATAAGATCTCTAGAAGCAACTTGCTCCCGGACAAAGTGATAATCAATCTTAATGTGCTTGGACCGTTGATGAAAGACGGGATTTGCAGAAAGAAAGGTAGCACTTAGATTGTCACATAGTAGGATTGGCGGTTTCTCAACCGTGACTGCCATTTCTTGTAATAGTTGTTGTATCCAAATCAATTCAGCGTCAGTAAATGCAATGGCTCTATACTCGGCCTCCGTGCTAGAACGAGCAACGACCTTCTGCTTTCGTGAGGACCAACTGATAAGATTACCACCAAAATAAATAGCAAAACCATGTTGTGATCTGCAATCATCTGGATCAGAAGCCCAACCAGCGTCAGAATAGGCAATTAATCGAGAGTCGCGAGCCTTTTGCAGAACTAGACCCGATGAAAGAGTGCCTTTGAGATAACGTAGAATGCGCTTTACAGCGCACCAGTGAGATTCTGTTGGACTGTGCATGAACTGGCAAACTCTGTTAACAGCATAAGAGATCTCAGGTCTGGTAATAGTGACGTACTGTAAAGCGCCAACCACACTTCGATATAAAGTCGGATCAGAAATAGTGTCACCAGATGCAGTCAAACGAGAGCCAGGTTCTGCAGGAGACGAAATCGGACGGGCTCCAGACATATTGCTACGCTCAAGAATATCACATTTAGACTTCTGCTGAGATAGTTGAATGGATGACTCTTAAGTGGGAAATCTCAATTCCCAAGAAGTAGTGCAAGGTACCAAGATCCTTTAGAGAGAAATCACGATTGAGAAGCTGAACAAACTCGTCAATGAAAGTGGCATGAGATCCAGTAATAATAAGGTCATCAACATATATGAGAACATATACCACATGGGAGCCATCCTTCTTAATAAACAGTGATGGATCGGAGACACAAGCTTGGAAACCATGATGAACAAGCGAGCCTGTCAGCTTTTGAAACCAAGCTCTCGGAGCTTGCTTTAGACCGTACAACGCCTTACGTAATCTGCAGACATGCATCGATTTATCAGGAGCTATAAAACCTTGTGGTTGATCCATGAAAACGGTCTCTGAAAGATCACCATTCAAAAAGGCATTGTTAATGTCAACCTGTCGAAGACTCCAACCATTAGTAATAGCCAAACTCAAGATAATACGAATGGTTGTGGGCTTCACAACAGGACTAAACGTATCAAAATAATCAACACCAGCTTCCTGATTAAATCCCTTTGCCACCAACCGAGCCTTATATCTATCAATAGAGCCATCAAATTTCTGTTTAATCCTGTAAACCCACTTACAACCAACAACGTTAGCATCTGATGGACGAGGAACTAAATCCCAAGTCCCATTCATCATCAAGGCATCAAATTCTACCTGCATAGCATGCTGCCAGTTGGGGTTCTTTGCAGCTTGATGAAAGAGTTTAGGCTCAAGGTGGGCTGTAAGGGCAATTGGTAGTGGATATTTGGTGGCGTGAGTGCTTTTGGCTTAAGGGAACGAGTAGAGGAGCGGGTTCTCATAGCATGTGTGGAGTTCTCAGGTGCACGAAACCAGGATGGGGCGTTTGGATAAGGGGGAGGTGGGGGTGGCGCTGGAGTAGAAGATGGTGGTGCAACGGGCAGGGACACAGGAACAGATCCGGAAGAAGACGTTGATGAAAAACCTGTACTCGTCTCAACCTCGGAAGATGACAACACCGGAATAGGCGCTATTAAAGATTCAGAGACACTTGGAGTGACTTCCAAAGTGGAAGCACGCTCGCTATAGGGATTTGACTCAGTCAAAGGAGGAGAGCATAAAACAGCTGCTTGTTGTAGTAGTGACAGAGGAATGGTGCCTGAGGAATTTGATTCAGGCGACACAGACGGAGAAGAGTGAGCATGATAAGGGAAGACCGACTCATCAAAAATAACATAACGAGAGATATAGATACGAGATGTGGGAACATGAAGACAAATATACCCCTTATGTTTAGAGCTGTAACCGAGAAAGACACAAGGCTGAGATCGATACTCTAATTTGTTGTTGTTATAAGGGCGCAAGAAGGGGTAACATAGACACCCAAACGACTTGAGAAAGCCATAATCCGGTAATCTGCCATATAGACACTCAAAAGGTGATTTAAATTGAGAATCGGTGTAATTGTGCGATTAATGAGATAAACAGAAGTATGAAAGGCTTGTTCCCAAAATTTGGTTGGTAAATGAGAGTGGGCTAAAAGAGCAAGACCTTTTTCAACAATGACTCGATTACGACGCTCAGAGGAACCATTTTGTTCTGGAGTGTAGGGATAGGAGACTCTGTGACGTATACCCTTACTCTCAAGAAAGGTAGAGACATTGCGATACTCACCCCCTAGTCTGTTTGAAAAGCTTTGACCTGAGTAGAGAACTGTGTTTGAATTAGTTGTAGAAATAATTGAAATATGGAGAAAACTTGAGATCTATCAGAAATAAAATAGATCCATATGAACTTGGTGTAGTCATCAATGAAACTGACATAATAACGACATCCAACAGTGGACAACTCGGAGGAGGGACCCCACACATCAGAGTGAATCAAATCAAAGGGTTTTTGGGAGGACACGCGTCTTCTTGGTAAGGGTAATCTATGACTTTTACCAAGTTGACAAGAACCACAAATATGGTCAAGTTTATGACATGACACAGGTAATTGTTGACTCGACACTAAGTGACGTAGAATAGACTCATGAGAATGAGCAAGACGATGATGCCAGCACTGAAGGGATGTGCGTTCATCAAGACAAGCTACATGACAACCAGTAGAAGGGGAAGAAGTCGGGATACCAAGATGAGGGAGACGATAAAGGCCATTCTCAACTGTTCCTCTTAGAAGGACATGTCCCTGCATGTTCTTGACAAGGCAAAAATTAGGATGAAACTCAACATAAACATTATTGTCTCTGGACAATTGTGAAACACTTAGAAGACTTTTGGTAATTTGTGGAACAAAAAGGATATTGTTAAGGTGCAAAGACTGGTCAGTAGACTGTGCAGGAAGAGAAGAATGCCCTAGATGAGTAATGGGAAGAGACTTACCATTCCCAACCATCAGTCGATCATTACCATTGTAGTTGGATTGAAGAGTGAGGTTGCCAAGATCAGCTGTCACATGATTGGTTGCTCCGGAATCAATAAACCATGGATCAACAATGTCAGATGGACTGTTAGATGATGTCATAAAAGCAGATTTCCCTGACATATTCATCCGAGCAGCAGCATTGCGATTAGTTGCTGGAAACTCACGCAGATTCAGTCGCTGAAAACAATTGAGTGCCTCGTGTCCAGAACGCTTACAAATCTGACATTGAAATTTTGGCTTATCAGTAGAAACGTCATCTGTTGAAGAGTGATTGTCAGATGAGCGATCCAATCGGCTTGTAGACGAACGTGAGTTTCGACCATTACTAGATTTGCGAAATGCGGCATTAGCAGAGGGACATGACAAAGAGAGTGGGTGATGGTGGATTGGTGTCGGTGAGAAAAGAGACCAATCCATAAGCCTCCAACGCGGATCGGACAGTGCTACGCCATAGAGAGTAGTTGGAACGATCAAGGCGGATCGCCAAATTGGGAAAATTGAAATTTTGACTGGCAAAATCAGTAGAAGCAGCTGCTAGGAGTTGATTATTGCCGGAACTAAGTGAAACAGAGGAAGAACTATCGGTGGCCATGGTGGGTTAAAAATTGGTGTGTAGATATGAAAAAGGAGAAAATATTAAGTAAAAGAAAGATTTGGCTGTGGTTTGAGGTCAAAAAGGTAATGCTAGTGCTAGGTCTGACAAACCAGCAGGGGAGATAAAGAAGAAAAGTTGAAGGGAAAAAAAAGGCGTAGGCTTAGGGCCTGTTCTATAGGGATTGGGTCAATCCGACCCAATCTCACCCAACACAATCCAATCTCATCCAATCTCATCCAACACAATCTAATCTTACCCAATCTCACCCAATACAATCTAATCTAACACAATCTCCACTCACCTAATCTACTCTCCACTCACATAATATATTTATTATAAAATATATTTTCTTTTTATAATCTCAACTCATCTAATTACTCTTCACTCACATATTCTCTCTCCACTCATCTAATCTAACATTTTTATAATATTATTTTATAAACTGGGACCCACTCACTCCACCCACCCAATCTAATACAATCTAATCTAACATCACCCAACACAATCCAATCTCACCTAACACACCCCAATACAATCCAATCTCACCTAATCTCACCCAACACAATCTAATCTAATCTAATCTCCCAACACCCCAAATCCAACCCCTATAGAACGGGCCCTTAGGCTCGTGATACCATGATAAGATTGTAATGAAATGAGGAAAAGTGTTGCTTGTTTATTCTCATTAGGATTGTATATATAGTTTACACGAAGTTCAATCTAGATCCTAAATCAACGCTAGAATAAGATCAAAAGATCAGAAATTAAGATATTACAATTTCAACAATATATGCAATCAAATATACGCTAATAGGCGGTGACGCATTTAGACTTGCAATAGAAAATCGGCATCACGAAGTTTACAACCTGTTGTTTGAGATGGATGATATATATGTTGATCGAGTACGTCAATCAATAGAAGAAGAAACAGGAGACAACATTCTACATTTTAGCAGGACGATTGGCAGCTTGTAATCAACTCAGCAGCGGACCTGGTACGACTCTACTAATGCCAACGAGAGCTGCAATTAGGGATGTACAAATCTGACCCGGACCGGGAAACCGGACCGGACCGGACCGGTTTTTTCCGGGTCGGTCCAGGACCGGACCGGTACCGGGTCGGTCCACGGTCCACAAATTTCTCATAATCCGGATTCCGGGTCGGTCCGGTCTTGAACCGTATTTTTTCCGGGTCGGTCCGGTCTTGACCCGTATTGCCCGTAATTTTTAATACTCAATTTTTAATTTATTATTCTAATGCTCCAATTCGTTTTACACACACAATCGCAAATCGTAAATCCAGCCGAAACCCTACTTTCTTTCTCCAATCACAATTCGCAACTCGTCTCAAACATCCTCCCGTCACCCGTGACCCGTCCAGCCGTCCAGCAGCCGTCGCGATTTCTGAATTCTCCTCGCCTCATCCTCCAGCCGTCCAGTCCAGCAGCCAGCTCCAGCGTCGCAACTCACAATTTGCGTCTCCTCCTGAAGGTAACTCATTATAGAAGTCGTTTAAAGCCTAAGGTAACTCATTATAAAATCACTTATGTATAGGATGTTAGCAGTTTCATTTCATATGATATTTGACAGCTTTTAATCAATTATTGTTTACTTGTTTTATGGTATTCTTGGTAAAGATTGTACAAGCACTGGTTTGCACTCAAGATTGGTTGCGACTACGAACAAGAACAAACAACAGTAACGAGAATTCTGATACGGATTCGAATGATAATGACAGTGAAGAAGGTAATAATTTTTTCTACACTAATGTTTTGTATAATTTATCATTCATATATGTTGTATATGATCATTGCGACTTATTTCTTTGTGAACTTGTAAATTGTTAGATGATGAAGATGAAGGCACATTTTATGTTGCTTGATAAGGCGATATTCATTCAGCTTGTCCTTGCAAGTGTTACTGAAAACTGAGGTAAGACAGCATATGAGCTACTGATATATTACTCCATGTATTACTGCTGTATCTGCTGTCATATATTACTACATGTGTTACTCAAATAGCATATGAGCTTGAGCTACTGCTACTGTCATATATTACTCCATTTGTTACTCAAATAGCATATGAGCTACTGTCATATATTACTCCATGTATTACTGATGTATCTGCTGCTGATATTTCTGCTGCCTCCATTTATTAATGCTGCTCAAATAGCATATGAGCTACTGTCATATTCATATATAACTCCATGTATTACTCCAAAAGCATATAATATTTCTGCTCCATGTATTACTCCATGTATTACTGCTGCATGCTGCTCCATGTATTACTGCTGCTCAATAGCATGTATAATGTATTACTGCTGTGTGCCTGTAAAATGTAATTGTAATTTGTTGTAAATTGTATAGTTTGGTTAGTTTTTGGGTGTGTGTACTGCGTATCAAGTATCAACTATCATATGTTTTCATTTAATCTACCTACTTCACTGTTTACACTTTACGTTGATTTTTTTACTGCAGAATGGATTTTTGGAGTTGAAGAATGAAGAATGGATTTTTGGAATTGAAGAATCAAGAATGCAGAAGCAGAATGAGTCATGAGAGAGTTGTTTTAAACTTTGTATTGGTTTTTTTCCCAGAACATGTTCTCTGGAGTCTGTACAGTCATGTTCTCTGGTTTTTTTACAGAGTTGTTTTATTCCAAACAGAAAACAGAATGTTTTTTTTGATATTTTGTTTTTTCGGTCCGGTCCGGTCCATAGCTCTAACCCGACCCGGATATATCCGGTCCGGTCCGGTCCTCGGTCTTCATTTCCAAAATAACCCGGTCCAACGGGTCGGACCGGACCGTATATATCCGGTCCGGGTCGGTCCACGGTCCTATTTTTCAAAAAATTCCGGTCCAACAGTCCGACCCGGACCGTGTAAATCCGGTCCGGTCCGGTCCGGTCCGACCCGGATGCACATCCCTAGCTGCAATGGTTCAGGGCAATAATCAGTTTCCAATCAAACAAGCACCATTCTTATTTGCATTATCTAATAAAAAAATTCATCTTTTGTGCTGAGTAAAGGAAATAGAAAGCCTAGTGAAGCCATCATACAAAAGCAAAAGAAATAATGAAAGAAAAACACCTTAAGAAGTATTCACAAGAAGCTGATGCGCGATTTCCGCAATCCTTATTGGGATAGTTTCTTTTATGGCTGCTATAAAAGTACCCAGATGGATCCGCACGGACAACGATAGGCAAATGCTTGATTTTGAGAGAGGTAGCAACACGTTTGGAGTAGCAAATAGGGGTGAGCGTGGGACGAGTTGGGCAGGTTTTACTCGTTCCTAACCCGACTCGAAATAGTGATCTGGTCATTTATTTGAACGCTAACAGGACTCGAAAGATCGGGTCAATCATGTGTACCCGATCTTAAAACTAAAATTTATAATATACGTAAAACACTCAATATCATCTATCGCAATACAAAATACTCAGAAAATAAAAGCTCCAATCGGAAAAGTTCCCAATTTACTCAAATTCAAATTTTATACAATTTGCAGATTGGTTTCTCAGTTTATACTAGTTTTTTAAGACGCCGTTAATATTAAAACGCTCATGCCAACGGCGGCTTAAGCCTCGTGGCGTTTTTGCACCAAAATATGTGAGTAAGCCGCTGATGTGGATCGTTTAAATATATTTTTTATTCAAATGTCGTCCTTAACGGCGGCTTAAGTTTTGAGCCCTAATTTTTCTCTTCATCGTTCTATTAGAACGCTCCTACCAACTGCGTTTTAAGGGACGTTGTCCCCAATAGCGCCTTACAACAACTAAAGAACATTGATAAGTGGCCTTGAACACAAACTATTTCAACTTAACTTTGCAAAAGAGAACTTGTACGCTCTTATTGATAATTGAAATATTTTTGTAATCGTTCCATACAATCCTACAACTAATGAACTTGTACGCTCTTTTGTTTAGTTTCTCTTCCAAGATACACAATTTTCGTTGAAACAAGGTCCATTGGGCGTCAATCTCCAAGGGCAATGACAATTAGAATTAACGCATCTCTTCAGATCTTTTGTATGATTAAACGCTTCAAACCATTCTAGCTTACCATCCCACATTACCGAACAGAAGAATAATGTAGTCCCAAAAGCGTTTGGCTTAAAGTGGAAGCCATAGGTTTGGCCATAACCGCGCGGTTGGACACCAAGATCATCATCTTTCGATTTGCAATGAATTCGGATATTACCAATGTTGTTGGTTATATCCACATGTAACGTGGGCCCAATTAACCCACATCCATTAGTCGTACTAGCTGATGCTATGTGCAGGACTTGAGAAAAAACTAGTAGTGACAACAAAGAAACATTTGAGACGGAAATACTAGTGATTATTGCCATGGATTTGGATTTTATTAGGTTTTGTACTATCATGTTTGTTTATCTATTTATTTATATATATAGTCATTAACCTGCACGTTGAAAATGTGGCAAAAAATGAAACGGAAAATAAAGGAGTTACTCTTTTTTTTTTATGTGAATGCGTTGTGAAAATGAAAATTGAATGCTTTTATTTGATGGTGTGTTTTTTACATCTCATACAATTCAATTCATACATCTCAATTATCTGATACGATCAAGGGATCAAGCCATTGTTTTAGGGACGCTGCCGTATCAGGACTGCAGGTCATACACCCCAACCCTTGGTAGATGATGTTGGTAGTGAGACTCGAACACGAGATGCACACCCCTTTTAATAGTGGTTTTAGTGTGCCACTATTACCAATTAAGTTGTCCCTGAAACAATGACTTGGTCTCTTGGTCGTATCAGATAATTGAAATGTGTGAATTGAATTGTATGAGATGTAAAAAACACACCATCAAACAAATTAATCCTTCTAATGAATTCAATGCACGTTATTAAAACTTTGATGAAAATTTCAATAAGATCATGTAAATGCATGTGATTGCTAGAAGAATAATGAAAATGCTCCTGAAGAGGTTTAATTGAGATCGCACATTCATGAAATGCAGTGGAACTGGGATAAATCAGCAAATAAAAAACAAGTTATAATTTTAGATATCTCCACCATTGGAATCAAGAGAACACTACACCAGTTTACACCTTATACGACAGACGAAGTTTAGTGCCGTAAGCGCAAAAAAATGTCGTATAAGGCTTATACGATTGTAAAAGTGTTGCAAAAGCTGCATCTCGTAACCCTATGTGGAATAAGTTAGATGCGACAGTTACAGAGAACCAATGTCATATAAAAGATATCTTAAGTCATAAATGACAATATTCTAAACTGTTGCCTGAGTGAATTTACAGCCGCATAAGATTTTTTTAAATGATAATACATTAATAATTATACATTTATTTGTATAGCCGTAGACATATACTTTCAATGAAATAGTATCACAAATAAAAAATATGAAATTTTCATTTGAAAAGAGATCATTATTCACAAAATGTTTCAATGTCAGTCACTATGACATAGTACATACATACATGAACAACATCTATTTACAATGAAGCACAACTTCAAACAAATTTGAACTCTTCCATTTACCCCTCGCAACATGGATTCTAACATCTTCACGCGCTTTTCTAGCTCTTTAACCTTGACGCGATCATCAGCCTTTGGTAGGAGTTCGACTTGCACTTAAGCGCTAAGTTTATATCCCCTTTGGACCAGCTTGCTTCTTCATGCACTTGCTAACACAAGATATAGTTGAGAATATTGACAAGTGTTCAATCGACCCTGAGCCTCTAAAAGTACACTGCCATATAGTTCAAGCTTACACTCAAGCATACCACTGAAACAGAAGATAAGTATCATTGTTAGAATTTCACAAATCATACACTTGAATGATTCTTAAGATCAAGTTTAACAAGAATAGCTAATTGAAAGCAACATAAGTTTGGCAACTAAAAGTGAAATATGGACTCCTTTAAAAGGGGAAACCAAACAAGACAAGAGAACACGACATTCCGAGCTTTCCTAAACGACAGTATTTTGTAGCGAGTATCGTATAAGACACTCATACGCGACATCCTCAATGCGATAAATCATTCACTGTCGTATATGGTACCCTTTGCGACAACAACCTAAACGACAGCATAAAACATGTCGCGTAAGTTGGCATATGAGACATCATCTTAAGAGACACATCAAATAATGTCCCTTAAGCAATTGTTTTATGAGACATCATGTTAAGAGACACAGCAAATGATGTCTCTTAAGTTGTCATATGAGACATAATGTTAAGAGACACATAAAATGATGTCTCTTAAGTTGGACATGCTGACACTCTTTATCCGTGTACGACACACTGATTGGTCAACTACTGTAAAGATCGATTATATGAATTGTACTTAGTCGAACCTTATTCTTTATTAATAATCGGGACCAAATGTTAGGTTTACAAACAATGGATTGACTCAATCCAAAACCAAAACAAATGCAAGCAATTAATCCAGTCCACAGCAATAACAATCAATAGCATAAACGAATCACCAATCCAAGCAACCGGTTAGAGTTACTTTCCTGGAAGGATTGACGGCTTCGAAAACTTTGGACTTTGCCAGTCAGCCTGAGACGTTCCCAGAAGAGAAGGCCGGACGTTCGATGCTCAGCAGTTGGAATCAAGCCGTCACAGAGCACTCCTACACTCGTCAGTCGCCGGCAAGCTTCGTCCTCTCGTCAATTTCACGCTCGCACTTCGCAGACGCTCGATCGCTTTTGAGAGAATTTGAAATTGAATTGGTGCCCTAAACCCCCAATTCGAGTTGCTTATAAACTGAGCTGAAGATGCGTTGAAACGACGCCGTCTGCCCGAGTAACAGAAATAACGGACATTGGCGCGCCTTGGAACGACAGCGTTCCACTAAACTTGAATTCGCGCTTCTGCCCAAAAAACGACGCAGCTTGGAAGACACGGACAGCCGATCGCATACACGCTCGGAGGTCCACTCGGAGGTCCGAGCTCAAGAGCTCGGAGGCACGCTCGGAGGTCCGAGCTCAAGAGCAAAAAACCAGAATTTTTTTTTTCTGCAAGCTCAAATATGCAATTTGGACTGGAAAAATAGCAACATATTGTCCCAATAATCATTCATACACACAACTGGGATTATAATCTCAACAAATGCCCTCCTAAGACTAGTTGTGAAAAGAATGAAGAAAAGAATTGAGATAGATACATCTAACCTCAATTAAGGTTCAACCCAGCCAGTTAAGGCTTCAAATTTGCTTAGGCCAGACTTTCATCCAACCTCATCAATGTGCAAGCTTTCCCTGCAGAAAACAAACTTATTAGCAGGTACAATTTTAGTTCCAAAGTCAGCTGGATTTTTATCTCCAAGGATCTTGTCTACACTTATGGTTTGGGTCTCCACTAGGTCTCTAATGAAATGCATTCTCACATCAATATGCTTTGACCTCTCATGGTATACTGGATCCCTACACAAACATAAGGCACTTTGACTATCCATGTAAATCCTAGGAGGCTCACTAATCCCACTAATCTCCTTCACTATCCCACTTAACCAAATGGCTTCTTTTGCTGCCTCTGTGGCAGCTATATACTCAGCTTCTGTAGATGATAAGGCAACTATGGGTTGCAACTGACTTTTCCAAGACACACAATTTCCATTCCAAGTGAAATAGAAAGCTGTGGTGGATTTCCTATTATCCCTATTGCTGGCATAATCTGAATCTACATACCCTACAATTCCTGCTTTTGGTTCATGGTCTCTATATACTAATCCTAACCCTTTAGTCCCTAACAGATATCTTAACAAATATTTCATGGCTTCCCAATGCTTTATGCCTGGGTTAGACATATATCTACTAAGAACACTAATAGAGAAAGCAAGATCAGGCCTTGTACATATCATACCATACATAATAGAACCAACAGCAACATCATATGGCACATTCAGCATTTGTTTCTTTTCTTGCTCAGTTTTAGGACAATCTTCCTTAGAGAAAATAAGATGCCCTCCTAAGGGTATAGCATTAGACTTAGCATTCACAATAGCAAATTTGTCTAACACCTTTGAAAAATATTCAGATTGGGATAAACAGATTTCTCCATTTTTCCTATTTCTAGTTATCTTTACCCCTAAGATCTTTTGAGCAATTCCTAAGTCTTTCATGTCAAAATGTTTTTGCAAACCAGACTTAGTCAGTTTTATATCATGCAATGAGGGACTAATCAGCAATAAATCATCCACATATAGCAGCACAAACAATGGAGCATTTTTCACTCTTTTCAGATAAAGGCAAGTATCATATTTGCTTCTCAAAAAACCTAAGTCAAGCATGCAACTGTCAAATTTCTTATTCCACTGTCTAGGTGATTGTTTTAATCCATAGATGGATTTTCTAAGCAAACAGACATGATCTGGTTTCATTTTATCAACAAAACCTTCAGGTTGACACATATGAATTGTTTCTAACAAATCACCATGTAAGAATGCAGTTTTCACATCCATTTGTTCAATATGCCAATCATAAACAGCAGTCATAGCAATAAGTAATCTCAGAGTTTTATACTTGACAACAGGAGCAAATATCTCATTAAAATCAATGCCCTCTCTTTGGTGAAACTCCTTAGCCACTAACCTAGCCTTAAACCTTGGTGGATCATTAGGTGAGTTACCTTCTTTAATTCTAAATATCCATTTACATGCCAAAGGTTTAACATTTAGAGGCCTAGGTACTAGTTTCCAAGTATTGTTTTCATGCATGGATTGAATCTCTTCTATCATGGCTTTTTTCCATTTTTCAGATTCATTACTAGCCAAGGCTTGCTTATATGTATCAGGTATTACATATTTAATTTTTTCAGCAGCCATTAGAGCAAACTCAACAATATTACAGCACTTTCCATCATTGTTCTCATCATACTCAGCTATGTTGGCTTTATATCTAGGATTAACCTTTCTAATTCTAGGTTCCCTGTCTCTAGTCAATTGATAATTAGCTAGACTAGGCTCAGTTTCATGCACAGGGGACTCAGAAATAGTAGGCATAGCACCAACATTTTTATGCACATTTTCAGGCACATTCACACTATGATCAACATATAAATCATCAGGCAGATTTGGCAAAACAGATATAGCAGCAGAAGACAGGTTCATGCCTAAATCAGATGATTCAATAGCAGCATTTTGATCACTAGTGTCCATGGAATTTGAATTTAGAGCTGAGTTAGATGGACTTACAGTGCTAGCTCCCCCACCTAATTGGTGAGGTAGCTCATTACCTGAAACAGCAGGGGAATTTGACCCCTCATCTGTTACCTCCTGCAGTCCATTGCTTAAATCCAGTGACTGTCCCATCTCAGCTGCTTGATCTCCATTATTTCCATCATCATTTCCCTGGTTTAAGTTAAAACCTGATGGAATAAAACTGGTCACACCTTCAGGTGTGCCATGAGACTCAATAGCATGGTTTAGTTTAGACTTAAAGTGGAAATTCAGTTCATCAAAGGTAACAGAATGTGACACTATGACTTTGTACCCTCCTGGTTGTATCATTAACAGTTTATAACCTTTAACTCCTTCAGGATACCCAAGCATAACACATTTAACAGCCCTAGGCTGGAGTTTACCCTCAGAAACCTTGGCATAGGCTGTACAACCAAAGGGTCTAAGGTGGGATAGGTTTGGAAGTTTCCCAGTCCAAAGCTCTTGGGGAGTTCTGAAATTTATGGCTGAGGAAGGACATCTATTTATCAAATAAGCAGATGTAATCACAGCCTCTCCCCAGAGAGTTGGTTTAACTCCAGCACTAATCATCATGCATCTAGCTTTCTCTAAAAGGGTCCTGTTCATCCTCTCAGCAGTTCCATTCTGCTGGGGAGTACCAGGCACAGTCAAGTGTCTCTTAATCCCATTTTCAGTGCAAAATTCATTAAAGGCCTTGTTACAAAATTCCAACCCATTATCTGTTCTTTAAGCATTTAACTTTAAGTTCAGTTTGACTCTCAACCATGATCTTCCAATTCTTAAATTTTTCAAAAGCCTCATCCTTGGTTTTTAAAAGAAAGACCCATACTTTTCTAGAGTATTGGTCAATGATAGAAAGGAAGTATAATTTTCCTCCTATTGTAGAGACCTGGGCAGGTCCCCACAAATCAGAGTGAACATACTCCAAAGGTTTTTTGACAACGAAAGAAGATTTGCCAAAAGGATGAGCAGATTTTTTACCAAAAACACAAGTTTCACAGAATTTCAGATCAATAGGTTTACAATCAATCAAACCATGTTTAGACAGATAATGCAGTCCTTTGTTCCCTATATGTCCAAGCCTTGAATGCCACATTTTAGTGTCTAATAGAGTTTTACTTTCATCAGAAAGATTAATTTCAGAAGAAGAAATCAGATGATATAAACCTCCTTTTTCTATGCTTCTCATTACAACTCTATTATCCCTTATTACTTCCCTAACTCCCTTAAAGGTTGTTATCTTGCATCCAAGTTTATCCAAGGCAGATTCTGACAGTAAACTCCTCCTAAGATGGGGAACCCATCTCACATTTTGGAGAGTTCTCACAACACCATCAAACATCCTTAAGGGAACTGTGCCAATTCCCTTAATTCTTAATGATGTGTGATCACCTAGCATGACCTCTCCACCTTCACAAAGCTTCATGGAACTGAAGAGATGTTTGTGTGGAGTAGCATGCATAGTGCAGCCAGAATCAAGGATCCATGAATCATTTTCATGCCCACTGGACATGAGAAATAATTCATTCTCATATTGGGGATCATTTTCACAGATGTTGGACTGTCCAGATTATTGGTTATCTTTTCCTTTACCCTTTTTATCTTCAATTCTTTTATAACAAGAGCTAGCATAATGGCCCAACTTGCCACAATAATTGCACTTGACAGGGGTATTTTTCTGAAAGTTGTTATTATTTTGAGAGGATTGTGAAGACTTATCAAAGGATTTCTTTTCATGTGAATCATTGTTATTCTGAGATCCATTGTGGTTCTTTTTCTTTGGTTTAAATTTATTCTTCCCCTTAAACATCATTACCTCAGATTTTACTTCAGTTTTAACACCATTTTTAGTCTTAAAAACTTTTAGGCTGTCATTCTTAGAAGTAATAGCATCAATGATCTTGGTGACTGTTACTTCATCATTCCCATACTGAATAACATCCCTAAGGGTGTCAAACTGTGGTGGGATTGAATTTAGGAGAATAACACAAAGGTGTTCTTCCTTAACTTCATCTTTACACTTTTTCAAATCCTGAGTTATTTTTAAGAAAATGTCTAGATTTTCCTGCAGACTCATATTCACATCCATCTTGAAAGTGAACAATTTTGTTTGCAAGGAAATTCTATTGGGGAGAGTTTTAGCCAAATACATTTTATCTAATTCATCCCACAATGTTTTAGGTTCAGTGTATTGCATTACTTTCCTAGCAACGTCATCTGTTAATCTCATCATGATTTCAGAATAAGCAAGTTCTTTCATGTCAGATTTCTGCTGATCAGAGGTAGGAGCAATCCATTCCTCTGTCACAGCTCTATAGCATTTTTCCTTAACTAATATAGCCTTCATCCTCATCTTCCACATAGTGAAATCAGAGGTCCCATCGTAGGGCTTGATTTTCATGGCATCAGCCATCCCAAAAGAAAATCAAGTCCAAAGGAAAAATTAACAAAGAAAAGGTAGGCAAGCACAAGAGATGATCAAGATGACTCAAGATCAATCAACAAGGCTCTAGATACCACTTTGTAAAGATCGATTATATGAATTGTACTTAGTCGAACCTTATTCTTTATTAATAATCGGGACCAAATGTTAGGTTTACAAACAATGGATTGACTCAATCCAAAACCAAAACAAATGCAAGCAATTAATCCAGTCCACAGCAATAACAATCAATAGCATAAACGAATCACCAATCCAAGCAACCGGTTAGAGTTACTTTCCTGGAAGGATTGACGGCTTCGAAAACTTTGGACTTTGCCAGTCAGCCTGAGACGTTCCCAGAAGAGAAGGCCGGACGTTCGATGCTCAGCAGTTGGAATCAAGCCGTCACAGAGCACTCCTACACTCGTCAGTCGCCGGCAAGCTTCGTCCTCTCGTCAATTTCACGCTCGCACTTCGCAGACGCTCGATCGCTTTTGAGAGAATTTGAAATTGAATTGGTGCCCTAAACCCCCAATTCGAGTTGCTTATAAACTGAGCTGAAGATGCGTTGAAACGACGCCGTCTGCCCGAGTAACAGAAATAACGGACATTGGCGCGCCTTGGAACGACAGCGTTCCACTAAACTTGAATTCGCGCTTCTGCCCAAAAAACGACGCAGCTTGGAAGACACGGACAGCCGATCGCATACACGCTCGGAGGTCCACTCGGAGGTCCGAGCTCAAGAGCTCGGAGGCACGCTCGGAGGTCCGAGCTCAAGAGCAAAAAACCAGAATTTTTTTTTTCTGCAAGCTCAAATATGCAATTTGGACTGGAAAAATAGCAACATATTGTCCCAATAATCATTCATACACACAACTGGGATTATAATCTCAACAACTACATTTATCTTATGGGACTCTATATGACAATCAGAGTCGCATAAAGGGTAGCACATTTAATGAAAAATCAGATGTCCATGTACATCGTCTCTCCCAATTGACAGAAACATTCTAAATGTTTCTGAGTTCGAAACCCTCACTGTTCAGCACATAAAACAATAAGTTTCTCTTTCATTTTGTTCCCACTTGTTTTAATCTTCGATGTTGATATTAGTTTATATATGTATGTTGTTTAAACCCCTAATATGAACTCATAGAGAAAGTTTTTGTTGTATTTGTAATATAGATCTCATGAAATATAATGGAGCATCATAGTATTGCAAATCTCTACAAAAAATCTAACTTTTAAAAAAAAGCCTAACTTTAAAAAAAATCTAAGTGTTCAAAAATCAAAACTTAGACAAGGTAAGAAGAGAACCATGAAGGAGCAACAAGCCGTAGGCTGTTCTGGTAGATTGATTAGCACAGTTGCTTAAAGTGGTTGAAGAGAAGCAATACGGTCTCGGTCTGCTGGAGATTAGGGCTGAATCAGTTTCTACCATGACTACAAAGAGGTATAATGAAGTTAAGCTTGTACTAATTTGTTTAATTAAGAACTTATGGATTCTCCTGTTAGTTTGGTTGTAGTGTTTGTTGTAACCTCTTTATAAATTTCCAGGTTTGCGGTTGTGACTGGTGCGAATAAGGGGATTGTGTTTGAGGTTGTTAGGCAGTTGGCGTCGAAACAAGTTGTTGTGGTTTTGACAGCCAGAGCTGAAAAGCAGGGACTCGAAGCTGAAAGCTGATGGCTTGTCTGATTATGTTCTTTTTCATCAGCTTAATGTTATAGCACGGGAGAGTATAGCCTCTTTGGCTGATTTTGTGAAATTAAAATTTGGAAAGCTTGATATCTTGGTGGAGGTGTGGTCGATGTTGAACAATGCTGGAATTGGTGGAGTTGTGGTCGATGTTGAGGCGTTCAAGGCTATAGGACATGCTGCTCATGAGGTGAGTATTACCTTGGTTTTGTTTTCCTGCTACAATGCGTATATGTTTCGAAGTGGATTTTGTTATATTCTTAGCAAGTCTTTGTTCTATTCAAACATTTTAGTATGGCATATTGTTGAACATTGCAAGGCAGTTTGATCGTAGTTCCAAATGAGCAGCTTGAAATGGAGTCAAAGAAGACGAAGAGCGTTGGATTTCAAGAGAACGTTGATGAAGAGATCTCAGCGCCACAGACACCAGTTCAATTATCCTCATCTCTACGCAAGCCACGGATGTCTGGCACGTCGTATCACACTGCACAGAACTGCAGGAGGTGTATGAATGTTAAGCTGGAGAGCTCCAGCTACTGGATAGAACATATCAAGTTGGCTGAGTCTGTTGGGAAGCACTTTGCATCCATCATGTTCTTCCAACTCGCGCACGAATGCAACGCTGAGCCTACTAGGAGCCTAAAGATTGAGCTAAAGAGGTACTTATCGCGACATGGGCATTTAGTAAGGCAAAAGGAATGGATTGAAGCTTCGCGCAACTATGGATTAACTGTTCCTAAGGATGATCACAATCGCAGTGGCGAAAGGGAGATTCTAAGGACCAATCAAATCCAAAAGATGATTAAAATGTGTAAAAGAGGTCGAATAGGTACTTGGTTGGTTGTAAAAAAATTCATTAGGTTCTGCTACTTCATTACTTGATTGTTAGACTTAGACTTGTAAGTTGAAGAAATGTATGCTTGCTGAATGTGAAAATCAGAATCTGTGTCGTATATATTATTTATTCTATCATATAATTATTTATTTGCTGGCACAAGAGAAAAAGAAATAGTTTACGCGGCAGTAATCTCCCATACGAGACAGTACAAATACTGTAATTGTCGCATCTGACCTTATACGACTCGCCATATGCGACTTTGCGAATGCGACTGTGTGACAGTCGCATAAACCTTATACGATTCTTTTTCCACTTTGCCTACTAAAATTCCAAGGTCGTATAATATGTATTCTGATGTAGTGTCCATGATTCCACTTAACTGTTGGAAAATATTCTGAATATACATGCAAAATTGAAGATACTGAATGATAGACATGAACTTAATATAAAATAAGAGGACATCAAACCGTAGGTGATTCAGTCACGTCGCAGACGCTGTCCTTAAAGCAGAATTGCCGCCCACAGGTGCTGGGTTTTACCGACAATATGCCTCCCAGGATAAAAGAATCTCAGCAAGCACTTTGCACCAATGCCTTGCTGATCGAACTTATTCTGATCTTCTGCTATCAACGACTGGAAATCGAGAGAGGATGACTTGTTTTCATATGTGTATTTTCTTCGTGTCTTTAGTGAATCACCAAACATCAATTTATAGGAGAGGTTTGGAACCACCCAAACCACCCATGATGCCATGATCTCCACTTCCCACTACGTGGAAGACTTAGTCAATCTTTGACTAGATTTTCTTTACACATATTCCAACAATCCCCCACATGAAGAAAATCGAGTGGTGAAAACGATAAAACAATAATCCTCGATAATCAAACTCGACTCGATATGGTGATAGCCTCTACGGTTAATATCTGCATAGGATAGGTAGTCATCGCCCTTGAACCTTCCCTCAGGAAAACATGTTCTCTTTACTGACTATTCAGTAGACGTGATGTCTTTGAACTGTTCATCTTATACTGTAAACGAAATCATGTTCCCCACAGATATTATCCTGACCTTTATTCAGTTTTTACTGATGGGCTCATTTTGGTCATGACACCCTTTTCCTGGTTCTGCAAGAGTTTCTAAAGAATTAAGCCCTTTGAATTCTCCTTTGAAGCGACCCCAATTCTCTCTCACATAGGTGATTCTTTCTTAAAGTAAACTCGTGTTACCCATTTGAATCTCACTATTCAAATTACTAGAATCATTAAAAGCTTCGAGCTTAGCCTCGTGCGGGAGTCACTGTTTTAATCAAGGAATAGGAATGAGGGGGTTACCCCCACAGTGACCTCATAGTCTTAGCAGTTAGGTGGTCCCTTTGAACCAAGTTCTTGGGATCTCCAGTCATCATGGTAGGGTTTTCCGTTGCCTCGACTTTATTTTCAAAAGATCTTAAGCCTGTGTTTTGATATTACCAATCAAAAGGCTTCAATCCTATTCCTTTGGACAACTTCTCTATTAGGTCCTTAACTTAACCATTTGGTTAGCGGATCCGCATTATTCTCTTTGGACCTCATATAGTCTACATGACTCATGTGAAGAGAAGTTGTTTAATGGTATTGTGTCCTCGATGTATACGTCGAGACTAACCATTATACATATAAATATATGCCTTAGCAATCGATGATTGATTCTCACAATGTAAACACATTGCTGGCACAAGTTTTGTCCTTTTAAGAATATCCTCCTCTATATTCCTTAACCACTAAACTTCTTCGCCACATTTATCTAGTGTGACGAACTCAGCCTTCAAAATGGATTTGTTTCTCACAATTTATTTGAGGATTTCCAAGATACGTTTGCACCACCCATAGTGAACACTTAGCCATTCGTAGCCGAAATTCATTGAAACCCTCAATGACCTTCGAATATTTGGTATAGTATAGACCATATTTATGAGTAAATCGTAGATACTTTAGTGCTTCCACGATAACCTTCCAGTGTGCACTTTCTGGATTAATCGTGAAGCTCACCAGTCTATAGATAGTGTAAGCAATGTCTGCTAGTACTATTCCTCAAGTACTTAGCCTGCTTATCACTCTAGCATATACCACTTGGGAGATGCATTCACCATTATTCTTAGACATGTGTTGGTTCACGTCAATAGGGATACTAGACAGTCCTGGACTGTCTTATCCAAATTTGTCTAAGAGTTTGAACGTGGTGTGACTGACTTAATCCAAGTCCATTTAACCTTTGTGTAATTTAACTCCTAAAATTACATTGGTCAATCTCAAAGCCTCCTTATCAAACTTCCAGTTCAATAAGCACTTGGTGGACTTGATTATTTCCTCATTGCTTCCCACAATGAATATGTCATCAACATTAAGACATAAAGCCACGTATCAGTGTTCAATGTTCTTAATGTATGCACATTTGTCACAGTTGTTGATCTTGAAGTCATTTGACGTCATTACAGTGTCAAATATTTCATGTCACAACTTCGGCACTTACTTTAGGCAACAGAGCCACGGAGAGATTCATAAACTTTATTCTCTTGCCCGGCAATAACAACTAAACCCTCAGGTTGTTCAGTGTAAATTTCTTCCTCAACTTTCCATTGAGGAAGCATGTCTTTACCTCCATCTGGTAAATTTTTAGATTGCGCAAAGCAGTAATAACCACCATCATCTTTGATGTTATTCTCGTCACTAGGGAATAAGTATCAAAGTAGTATAGACCATTCTTTTATCTATACTCTTTTATTACAAGTCTCGTCTTGTATATCGATGCAGATCCATCTGCATTCATCTTCCTCTTAAAGATCCACTTTGAACCATGTGGTTTACTTCCAGGAGGGAGGTCAAACAACTCTCAAGTGTTGTTCTCAAAGATAGAGTCAATCACATCTTATGGTTTCTTTCATAAGAGACTCTTCACTTTACTGACGACCTCTTTCTACTAGGATTAGGGGCCATTACTATATCTAGGCACCCCACACTTCCAAGTATTTATGGGAAGTCGTCGTTCCCTTAAATGACTTATGAAAAGATAATGCTCCTTACGAGGTATCTTACTCAAATGATACTTTGCTGATGGCCTCCCCCACATTCGTTGGGTCAACCCGGAGCTTACCATTATCACATTCATCATCTATTTTGAATGCAACTTTTCCATTTCGAAACACTGTTCGACTGAGGAGAGTATGATGGAGTGATCATGTTCACTTCCAATATCACTTTTCTCAACTTATCAAGTTGCTACTCAACCTCGTTAGTTGATATTCAACTTCACATGACATGTTTTTCCTCAACTGTCACAGCTTTGCTATTAATCTAATATTTTGTACTATTATTAACAAAAGTCACAAAATACGTGTTACACCCCATATCTTAAATCACATAGCTCACTATGGATTGACTCAAGGGATTTCATATCGCTTTCAATACTATGAAAGGATTTACTTGTACATTTGCTTCGATGCAAATTTACATTTGTGCTTTTAAATTGACGTTTGGATATACAATCGAATTTCAACAAGCATTAAGGTGGACACGCATGCCACTCAACCGGTTGGAACTGTACCCTCAAGAATATTCCTGAAACTAGACTCGCAAGTCGATTCCTGACTGTAGCATAAAGTCATTGATATGTCTATCAGGTTCCATGTAAACGTGCTCCATGTCTTGAACCAACGGCCATCTAATCGAACCAATCCGAATCAGACTGGTCACCCCAAGTTCCATTCTGATTTTCAGACGTGATGGAATCACAATTAGTTTGAATTTACAAAATTCAAACTCATTCTGCATGAATACCTTTGACCGAGTCAATTTGATTCAACCATTTATATTGGTCATCCAGACCATAGGTGCATCGTTACCCAGCATCAAATGTTAGATTTGGTCAACAAGACCAGACCCACATGCCTTTGCAGCCCTCACCAATTCAAGTTCTGGGTGCACCAGTTTGAATCAGTCCAAACTAGTCACTGCATTTGGCCAGAACCAAATCACCAACAACAACAACAAATTTGGATTTCTTTCCAAATGAAGCAGTAGCCATCATCATCCTTGACTGACATGAAATGTCAACATAAGCCCCATAAGAGCTCTTTTAGACCACAAAAGCATGAGTCCGTGAAAACACATGCCTGCTTGGTGCCAATGTGACCTGTTACCACAGTTTCTTCAAACAAAGCAATACTTTGGAGAAGGTCAATCTGAGTAGACTTAAGCGCGCAAGCCTGAATCCGCACCGTCTTCACATCAACAAGTCAGCCTCCATTGCATCTCTTGCCAAGAGGCTCCGACACATCTTCAGGCTCCAAACCATCTCCCCAGTTTGTCGTTGACTGGTTCAGTTAAATGAACCTATAAACCAAACTTAGGGTTTCACAAGTCATCGTCACAGCTATGATGATATCGGCCGCCAGCACCAAGTCAATGAGAGGCATCTCATTCACCCGTCACAATTTCGGTGGCATCTCAGCGCAGCAGGCAATTCACACAACCATGTTTTGCCTTTGACTTTGAAGCCGACATCTCCTGCCACTTCGTCAAGGCAAGCTTCATCAATTGAATCAAATTAATTGATTCAATTCATACAATTCCTATTGTTTTGCCAGTAGCACTGCCTCCGATTGATCGGAATAGGATTTCATTCTTATTGCATGGAAGATGGTCGGTTCATCCATCTCCTGCTATTCGTTTCCTCATCGGAATGTCCATGGAAGCCGGTCAAATATTGCAGCGCCTCTAAAATGGCTTCGCCGGCGGCGTCGTATCCTACTCGACTTTCAACCAGCCGGAAGTCGCCACCGTCAAAGCTTTCGGAGAAGCTCCCCAAATGCATGATTTGAAGCATTGGTGTTTGCTGCCAAACAAACGTGTGAATTAATCAGTCTTTATGGGCTGAGCAAACAGAACATATAATGGACTCAAACTTTATAAGCCCAATCTTATCCGTCCAATTCAAACCCACTCATGATAAAAGAATCTCAGCAAGCACTTTGCACCAATGCCTTGCTGATCGAACTTATTCTGATCTTATGCTATCAACGACTGGAAATCGAGAGAGGATGACTTGTTTTCATATGTGTATTTTCTCCGTGTCTTTAGTGAATCACCAAACATCAATTTATAGGAGAGGTTTGGAACCACCCAAATCACTCATGATGCCATGATCTCCACTTCCCACTACGTGGAAGACTTAGTCAATCTTTGACTAGATTTTCTTTACACATATTCCAACATTAACTACATATAGGCTACATTTGACTATGTCTGAGCAAAAACAAACGCGTGCATCAAGTTTACGTCATCATAAAAGCATATCATAGAATTACAATCAATCCCGATCGAGTACCACAAAAATGCAAAAAATAAATTAATGGAAATTAAATTTGAGGAAAGTACTCGGAAAAGCTTGAAGTCTCGAGTCAACTGAGATGCAATGACTGATAAAATATGAGATGCAAGGATAAAATAATGGCGAATGCTTTAAAACAAGATGTTACAGCTTTAGCTTGCGAAGGAAACTCAAAAGTATTCGAATGGGGTCTCAACTTGGCATCAATGAGGCAAGATAAAAGATGCATCATGATAGTTGTCTTTTTTCTTTCTTTTGAATAAGCGGATCATATTCAGATGATATTGATGCAAGAAGATGACTTTCTTGCCTTACAAATGTGGAAAAGAAAATTATAATGAATGTTGAGAAGATTTGAGCATGTCATCGAGGTTCCATTTCAGTTATCGAAACCTCATTCTTTGAGAAGAAGTTGTTGAATATGCATTTGGAATTGCTGGATCCTGCCAGAATGGGTCGTTCAGCTTCCATGTGCAGGTAAAATGCAGGTTCAGATGGGGGTGGAAGAGCGACTAAAAAGTTATTGAGCATCGTCACAACTGAAGCCATTGTTGGCCGAGCAGTGACTCTCTCTTGGACGCAAAGTAACCCAATGTGAATCCATCTCAAAATTCCTTTTCTTGGACCATTGATGATGACTGGATCAATTAGATTTGCAGCACTTCCTGCCCTCCAACTATCCCATGCCTACACAGAATAGAAAAGAATAAAGCATGTCAGAGATTGAATAGCAACTGAACATTTGAATTGAAAAAAATATATATTACAAAGCTTATAAGATACTCCGCAGTTTCTCCAACTCGGAAACAACTATTCTTTTGCCCGCTCACAAGTTCCAACAGTAGCACACCAAAACTATATACATCTGACTGCACTGAAAATTGACCATGCATAGCATACTCAGGCGCCATATACCCACTGTTAATAAAAAAATGCATTAAGCTCAGTGATGAGACATACCAATCCCAACCAAGCAAGAGACTGGAGTACTTTATTGAAATTAAAACTTACTAGGTTCCAACGATTCTGTTGGTGTTGCCTTGTGTTTGATCCATTATGCACAATCTAGCCATTCCAAAGTCTGCTATCTTGGGGTGCATTTCTTCATCTAACAAAACATTGCTAGCCTTAAGATCTCTGTGTATGATACGAAGTCTAGAGTCTTCATGCAGATAAAGAAGCCCTCTCGCAACACCCCCAATGATTTTGTTGCGCCGCTCCCAGTCCAAATATGAGCGCCTAGAAGGATCTGTTGATAAATCATTGTAAACTTATGAGCATATTGTGCTCATTCAAATAAAAAGCCACAAAAATAGTGATTTTAATGATTCACAAATAAGATGTATGAATTCAAATTTATAGCCACAAAATTAGTGATTTTAATGATTCAAAAATAAGATGTCATTGATGCGATTGAGATAATTTACCAAAGAGGAACTGATCTAGGCTCGCATTGGCCACAAACTTGTAGATGAGGAGTCTTTCTTGTCCTTTTGAACAAAAGCCAAGAAATCTAACCAAATTTCTATGCTGAAGCTTTGCCACCAATACCACTTCGTTCTTAAACTCAAGGTCCCCTTGTCCAGATCCAGTGGCCAATCTTTTCACTGCTATTTCTTGTCCATCAGCAAGTTTTCCCTGTAATACATTTACATTCAAACGAAGGGTAAGATTCATGGTGACAATTATCATCTTTATGTGTATAGTCAGTCACCTTGTAAACAGAACCAAAGCCACCTTGCCCAAGTTTATTATCATCGGAAAAGTTATTAGTAGCAGCTCTAACCATTCCAAAATCTAATTGTAAGGTGTCTGCGCTGCCTATTTCATCCACACCTGTAAAGAAGAGGTAATATTTATTTTTAAAAAAAAGCAATTTGCATAAGAGAAATACTATAAGTAATGAGTTAAGATTTTGAGCAACTGGCATCAAGTCTTAGTTTGCCTCATGTGGCAAAAAGTCCACACCTTTAGTAAAATAATGGCAACATAAAATGCATAATTTATGAGAATTGATCCGATACTTACAATCAAGCTTCTCTTTTCGCTTCCTTAGTCTTAAATAGATAAATATGGAAATAATCAGTATCACAAAGCAAACTGTCGAGACAACACTGATAATGATGTTCCGAACTTTGTTGCTCCCTCCTGTAGTTACCAGGAATAGAAGCATAGCATTATTATAAAACAAATAACAGATGATGAAAGTTTGCAATATTACACACTCCGTTGTCAAGATGGTGCATTTATCTACTCTACCATGTTGCAACTGCTCTGGTATATATGGTTTACTAGAATGATATAAGGTGTGCAACAATTTTAAAATTGCTTATTCTGCAGCACATATGCAATACATATCTATACCACATGTTTGAGATTTGTATAGGTATAATCGCCAACATGAAAAATCAAAGCAGACTATGAATCCTGCCTAAGGGGAAAACACAGTGATCGATTATCAGTAAGAAAAACATTCACTACGCCATTTTTACTATTTTGGCACACCCGGCACGCTGAGTACTTAAAAATTAAAAACTAAGGAGAGGCAATAGAGCTTACCTGTTTGTGGAACAATTTCAGTCGCAATAGCTGGTGGTGGAGATGCTGGAAAGGAAGGAGGTGACGGGATTTCATAAAATTGATCGATCTCGTATCGGAAATTACAGCTGGGGCCAATAACTCTTCCTCCCTGCTTCCCTGGAAATGCATTTGTAATATCTCTGAATGATCTATCGAGGCAATTACTACACTGCACCTCAGTCAAGTATGGGGTGCACTGCACAAGCCCATAAATCCTTATAAAGTTCGCATAATTTGTATCCCATTGAGGACTTCTTCCGTAGAATAGATAACAAACCACCAAGTGCTTGACTGAACAGGTTCACATCAGAGACATTGTTTACATTCCACATATAAAGAGCAGGGTCCCCCCAAGTGCGAAATATCGACTTGTTTGAATATCTGAGCATACAATTATCATACCAAACAGTTGCCCCTTTTTGTGTTGGGCACCTCTTAGGGAGATCAGTAGTTGAGAAATTAACACATCTGTGGCATGCGGTCTGACTAATATCTCCCCTGCAAAGTGCAATGGCGTTAACCCTGTCAATACCTTCACCCTCTGAGAAGTTGTAAAACCCATAGTTGATATCATTGTTGGACGACAGAGAAGAAAGCAAGGTGTTCAGATTTTTCTGGTAAATGCTATTGCTTGTGTAGTTAACCCCTGAACACGTATCATACAGATAAGTCTCATCATCCTGGGCACTTGCAAGACAAACAAGGATTGAAACAAGATAAGCCACAACAAACAGCAGGCGAGAAAGCCTCATCATCCTTTTTCTTATATCCACCAGCTCAGTATAGCAAAGACAGCACGAAATCGCAGTTATATGTTAATAGTGTATAGTATAGTTCCACTTCCATAGAGGATGATAAATATAAAAAACTGAAGCTTAGCAATTCCCAGTCTTCTCAATTTTTGAGACGTCAAAATCATTGGAATGGTCAATTGTTTAATAATTCAACTTCTTTAATTAGTAATTGGTTGGCTTGTCAACCTCTCAAAAAACACAAGAACACGTAAAAGAGAATACTGGGAATGATATAATCTTGCGATGATGTTGAAATTACGCGGAATAATATAATCTTGCGATGATAAGCAGCTTGAAAAACAAACAATGCACAAGGGATTTATATTATATTGGTTCGGCAGTCTGGAGTGAATGCCTACATCTAGTAGGAAGGAAGGGCAGCAAGCTCTTATTGATGAAATTGATGGTTGTACAAATGAACGAAATACACACAAACTAGCGCTTCAATTTCACTCTGTACATTACTCGTGAACCCAGCTCAGAGGGTCATTTAACACAGCACTTCCTTCAGCCATGACGACGTGGCTTCATTTAACCCGCTCGGACGCTCTCGTTTCATTAAACAGCTCGGGCCTCTGTCCAAACGATGTCGTCCAAAGCTCAGACAAAAATGGTGTCGCTCCAAGCAGCTCAGAACGCTGCCGTTTTGTCGTGGGGATCCACCTGAACAAACAACTACCTGATATGACATAGAAGACTTGAGAAGTCAATGATTTAGACACGAGCGGAGCGGAGGATCCCACCAAAACAAACAACCACATTGTATACATATTGACATAGAAGACTTCGGATGTCAATTTTCAAGACATGAGCAAGTTTGTAATTCTAATTAACTTGTGGTCTTTGGATCATTTAATGTTTCATCAATGTGGCGTCGAAGAGGGTGTGAACTGACATAGTCATTACCCTTCTAAAATTTCCACAATGCCCCATCAAAGATGCATGAGGCCTTCTTACAGTTCATCCTTCAACTTACTATGCAAATGAATTTTAGAATAGAATCTACAGATACATTTAGTATAGTTTTAACTATCGGTTATAACCCGACTCTAGTCAAAAGTCTTCAACTATTTCCATACCTAGCATTTCCTCCAAACGAAGCACAAAATCAATGAGGATGTTCTCTCACACATTCTCAATGAGCATTTGTGAGAGAACATCCTCATTGATTTTGTGCTTTGTTTGGAGGAAATGCTAGGTGAGAAATGTTATGAATATGAATTGTGTATTGATATTTGACGAATACGTCAATATATACAGTACATGATAGACCGTATATGGTAAGCACAATAATGAGAGCCTATAAGGGATATATGCAATGAATATATGATGAGAATAATATACTCTCTAATTAACACCCCCGTCAAACTCATGGTGGATCAACAAGACTGAGTTTGGAGAGAAAGAAGCTGTGTTGTGCTCTAGTATGTGCCTTTGTGAAGAAATCTGCAAGCTGGATCTCCGAAGGAGCATACTGGAGAGCAATAATCTGATCCTGTACATGTGACCTCATGGGAGAGGACGGCGCATCGGAAGGTGATGGCACAATGGGTGAAGATGACACATCAGAAGAAGGTGACACATCAAGTGAAGGTGGTAGGACAGAAAAAGACGGCGCAATAGGCGATGAAGGCACAGTGGGTGAAGATGGAGTCTCAGAAAACTCAGCTCTCGAACGATGAGTGTGGTCTTGAGGAGAATGAGATATAGTGTGAGAGTGAACGAAGATGGTGAATCGGGAAAGGACAGAAAAGAGATGGGCTCGACTAAGGAAGCTGATGAGGAATCGGAGTAATGCCGAGGATAGAAGGGACAAGACTCATCAAAAATCACATCTCTAGAAATACGAATTCGCCGTGCAACTGGATCCCAACAACGATATCCTTTATGTTCATTACTATAACCAAGGAAAATGCACTGAATGGACTGAGCAGTCGATTTGGTGTGCTCACGAGGTGCCAGTAAGACATAACACAAACAATCAAATAAACGAAGATGAGAATATTCAGGAAGTCGACCAAAAAGACGTTTCACAGGAATGTCCCCTGATGGGCGGAAGACGGCTGCATATTTATCAAGAAAGTGGTTGTCGATACCGCTTCCGCCCAAAAATGAACGGGAACACTGGAGGCAAGTAAAAGAGCACGAGATGTCTCCAAGAGATGACGACGCTTTCGCTCAGCAACACCATTTTGCACGTGAGCGCCTGGGCAGAAAAATTGAGAGAGAGTCCCCTGCGAAGCTAGAAACTGGCGAAGGTGATGAGATAAATATTCTACAGCTAAGTCACCACGAAGAACGCAAATAGGAGAGTCAAATTGAGTATAGATCATGGTAGCAAATTTTTTTATAAATAGATAAAACCTCACTACCGGACGACATAAAATATATCCACGTGTGACGAGAGAAATCATCTATAAATAAAATATAATATCGATGGCCCCCTTTTGAAATAAAAGGAGCCGGAACCCAAACATCAGAATGAACCAGATCAGATGGCTCGCGCGCAGTCGTCTGTCACAAATCGCTCTCCGATATTCGTCTAACAAATTGTTCAAATCCAGCCGCTCGCGCAATCGTCTCTCACAAACCGCTCCCCGTTCATGGCTTCGGGTAAGAAGATAACCATGAAAGAGCAAGCCGTAGGCTTGCATGAAAGATAACCATGATCCAGGTCCCATGTTCTCTCCAAGTTCATTATGCCTCTTCACGTCAACACAAATGATCAACCGGCTGATATTTTTACCAAACCTTTGACGAGAGAGCAACTTTGTTATTTGAGCTTCAAGCTTGGCGTGTCCAACTTCCTCCACTACGCAGCTTGAGGGGAGGTATTGGAGGATAAATATGGGAGTTTTAGTGCAAGAGATTTCTCTCTGTTTTGTATTAGTTCTGTAATTGAGTCTGTTGGTTTTAGGGGGAAATACAGGTACGCACACACGGCGTCGTTTTTGTTCTCAGCGTGCAGTTTTGCGTTTGGGACGATACGGCGTCGTGCTATCTGTATAAGTATCTTCCCTCCACAGCTCTGTTTCATTTGTAATTGATTTCTAAAACCTAATGAAATTCTCTAAGCGTTCTCCCAATCTCCGACTCTCAGTTTCTCATTTCTAATCATCAAATCGCAGTCGCCGGAGGTCAATTGGAGTTCCGATGAACTCGTTTCTCACCCTAGGCTGTTCTGGTAGATTGATTAACGGTTGCTTAAAACCCCCCATCAAAGTGGTTGAAAAGAATCAATACGGTCTCGGTCTGCTGGAGATTAGAGCTGAATCAGTTTCTACCCTGACTACAAAGAGGTATAATGAAGTTAAGCTTGTACTAATTTGTTTAATTAAGAACTTATGGATTCTCCTGTTAGTTTAGTTGTATTGTTTGTTGTAATTTTTTGATAAATTTCCAGGTTTGCGGTTGTGACTGGTGCGAATAAGGGGATTGTGTTTGAGGTTGTTAGGCAGTTGGCGTCGAAACAAGTTGTGGTGGTTAATTTTGACAGCCAGAGATGAAAAGCGGGCACTCGAAGCTGTTGAGAAGCTGATGGCTTGTCTGATTATGTTCTTTTTCATCAGCTTAATGTTATAGCACCGGAGAGTATAGCCTCTTTGGCTGATTTTGTGAAATTAAAATTTGGAAAGCTTGATATCTTGGTGGAGGTGTGGTCGATGTTGACCAATGCTGGAATTGGTGGAGTTGTGGTCGATGTTGAGGCGTTCAAGGCTATAGCACATGCTGCTCATGAGTGAGTATTACCTTGGTTTTGTTTTCCTGCTATAATGCGTATATGTTTCGAAGTGGATTTTGTTAAATATTCTTAGCAAGTCTTTGTTCTATTCAAACATTTTAGTATGGCATGTTGTTGAACATTGCAAGGCAGTTTGATCGTAGTTCCAAATGAGCAGCTTGAAATGGAGTCAAAGAAGAAGAAGAGTGTTGGATTTCAAGAGAAAGTTGATGAAGAGATCTCAGCGCCACGGACACCAGTTCAATAATCCTCTTCTCTGCGCAAGCCACGGATGTCTGGCACGCCGTATCACACTGCACAGAACTGCAGGAGGTGTATGAATGTTAAGCTGGAGAGCTCCAGCTACTGGATAGAACATATCGAGTTGGCTGAGTCTGTTGGGAAGCACTTTGCATCCATCATGTTCTTCCAACTCGCGCACGAATGCAACGCTGAGCCTACTATGAGCCTAAAGATTGAGCTAAAGAGGTACTTGTTGCGACATGGGCATTTAGTAAGGCAAAAGGAATGGATTGAAGCTTCGCGCAACTACGGATTACCTGTTCCAAAGGATGATCACAATCGCAGTGGCGAAAGGGAGGATTCTAAGGACCAATCAAATCCAAAAGATGATTAAAATGTTATCAGTTGCTGTGTTGAGCAAAAGAGGACGAATAGGTACTTGTTTGGTTGTAACAAAATTCATTAGGTTCTGCTACTTCATTGCTTGATTGTTAGACTTAGACTTGTAAGTTGAAGAAATGTATGCTTGCTGAATGTGAAAATCAGAATCTGTGTCGTATATATTATTTATTCTATCATATAATTATTTATTTGCTGGCACAAGAGAAAAAGAAATAGTTTACGCGGCAGTAATCTCCCATACGAGACAATACAAATACTGTAATTGTCGCATCTGACCTTATGCGACTCGCCATATGCGACTTTGCGAATGCGACTGTGTGACAGTCGCATAAACCTTATACGATTCTTTTTCCACTTTGCCTACTAAAATTCCAAGGTCGTATAATATGTATTCTGATGTAGTGTCCATGATTCCACTTAACTGTTGGAAAATATTCTGAATATACATGCAAAATTGAAGATACTGAATGATAGACATGAACTTAATATAAACTAAGAGGACATCAAACCGTAGGTGATTCAGTCACGTCGCAGACGCTGTCCTTAAAGCAGAATTGCCGCCCATAGGTGCTGGGTTTTACCGACAATATGCCTCCCAGGATAAAAGAATCGCAGCAAGCACTTTGCACCAATGCCTTGCTGATCGAACTTATTCTGATCTTCTGCTATCAACGACTGGAAATCGAGAGAGGATGACTTGTTTTCATATGTGTATTTTCTTCGTGTCTTTAGTGAATCACCAAACATCAATTTATAGGAGAGGTTTAGAACCACCCAAACCACCCATGATGCCATGATCTCCACTTCCCACTACGTGGAAGACTTAGTCAATCTTTGACTAGATTTTCTTTACACATATTCCAACAATCCCCCACATGAAGAAAATCGAGTGGTGAAAACGATAAAACAATAATCCTCGATAATCAAACTCGACTCGATGTGGTGATAGCTTCTACGGTTAATATCTGCATAGGATAGGTAGGCATCGCCCTTGAACCTTCCCTCAGGAAAAACATGTTCTCTTTACTGACTATTCAGTAGACGTGATGTCCCGTTAGCTTAATCTTACCCGACAGTGCTTCACTGTAACTGTCGCATCTGACTTATGCGACTCGCCATATGCGACTTAACGAATGCGACTGTGTGACAGTCGCATAAATCTTATACGACTCTTTTCCACTTAGCCTACTAAAATTCCAAAGTCGTATAATATGTATTCTGATATAGTGTCCATGATTCCACTTAACTACATATAGCCTACATTTGACTATGTCTGAGCAAAAATAAACGCGTGCATCAAGTTTACGTCATCATAAAAGCATATCATAGAATTACAATCAATCCCGATCGAGTACCACAAAAATGCAAAAAAAAAAATTAATGGAAATTAAATTTGAGGAAAGTACTTGGAAAAGCTTGAAGTCTGCGAATGCTTTAAAACAAGATCATGTTACAGCTTTAGCTTGCGAAGGAAACTCAAAAGTCTTCGAATGGGGCATGTACGCGCTTTTGTCGATGAAGTCTCAACTTGGCATCAATGAGGCAAGATAAAAGATGGCATCATGATAGTTGTCTTTTTTCGTTCTTTTGAATAAGCGGATCATAATCAGATGATATTGATGACTTTCTTGCCTTACAAATGTGGAAAAGAAAATTATAATGAATGTTGAGAAGATTTGAGCCTGTCATCGAGGTTCCATTTCAGTTATCGAAACCTCATTCTTTGAGAAGTTGCTGAATATGCATTTGGAAATGCTGGATCCTGCCAGCATGGGTCGTTCAGCTTCCATGTGCAGGTAAAATGCAGGTTCAGATGGGGATGGAAGAGCGACTGAGAAGCTATTGAGCATCGTCACAACTGAAGCCATTGTTGGCCGAGCAGTGACTCTCTCTTGGACGCAAAGTAACCCAATGTGAATGCATCTCAAAATTTCATTTCTTGGACCATTGATGATGACTGGATCAATCAGATTTGCAGCACTTCCTGCCCTCCAACTATCCCATGCCTACACAGAATAGAAAAGAATAAAGCATGTCAGAGATTGAGTAGCAACTGAACATTTGAATTGAAAAAAAAATATATTACAAAGCTTATAAGATACTCCGCAGTTTCTCCAACTCGGAAACAACTATTCTTTTGCCCGCTCACAAGTTCCAACAGTAGCACACCAAAACTATATACATCTGACTTCACTGAAAATTGACCATGCATAGCATACTCGGGCGCCATATACCCACTGTTAATAAAAAATGCATTAAGATCAGTGATGAGACATACCAATCCCAACCAAACAAGAGACTGGAGTACTTTATTGAAATTAAAACTTACTAGGTTCCAACGATTCTGTTGGTGTTGCCTTGTGTTTGATCCATTATGCACAATCTAGCCATTCCAAAGTCTGCTATCTTGGGGTGCATTTCTTCATCTAACAAAACATTGCTAGCCTTAAGATCCCTGTGTATGATACGAAGTCTAGAGTCTTCATGCAGATAAAGAAGCCCTCTCGCAACACCCCCAATGATTTTGTTGCGCCGCTCCCAGTCCAAATATGAGCGCCTAGAAGGATCTGTTGATAAATCATTGTAAACTTATGAGCACATTGTGCTCATTCAAATAAAAAGCCACAAAAATAGTGATTTTAATGATTCACAAATAAGATGTCATTGATGCAATTGAGATAATTTACCAAAGAGGAACTGATCAAGGCTTGCATTGGCCACAAACTTGTAGATGAGGAGTCTTTCTTGTCCTTTTGAACAAAAGCCAAGAAGTCTAACCAAATTTCTATGTTGAAGCTTTGCCACCAATACCACCTCGTTCTTAAACTCAAGGTCCCCTTGTCCAGATCCAGTGGCCAGTCTTTTCACTGCTATTTCTTGTCCATCTGCAAGTTTTCCCTGTAATACATTTACAATCAGACAATGAGTAAGATTCATGGTGACAGCAAGATAAACAAGTATTCCCAAACAAAGGTTGGAAGGTGACATATATCATCTTTGTGTGTATAGTCAGTCACCTTGTAAACAGAACCAAAGCCACCTTGCCCAAGTTTATTATCATCGGAAAAGTTATTAGTAGCAGCTCTAACCATTCCAAAATCTAATTGTAAGGTGTCTGCGCTGTCTATTTCATCCACACCTGTAAAGAACAAGAAGTATTTATTTAAAAAAAAGAAATTTGCATAAGAGAAATACTGTAAGTAATGAGTTAAGATTTTGAGCAAATGGCATCAAGTCTTAGTTTGCCTCATGTGGCAAAAAGTCCACACCTTTAGTAAAATAATGGCAACATCAAATGCATAATTTATGAGAATTGATCTGATACTTACAATCAAGCTTTTCTTTTCGCTTCTTTAGTCTTAGATAAATAAATATGGAAATGATCAGTATCACAAAGCAAACTGTCGAGACAACACTGATAATGATGTTCCGAACTTTGTTGCTCCCTCCTGTAGTACCAGGAATAGAAGCATAGCATTATTATAAAACAAATAACAGATGATGAAAGTTAGCAATATTACACACTCCGTTGTCAAGATGGTGCATTTATCTACTCTACCATGTTGCAACTGCTCTGGTATATATGGTTTACTAGAATGATATAAGGTGTGCAACGAGTTTAAAATTGCTTAGTCTGCAGCGCATGCAATACATCTATACAACATGAAATCAAAGCAGACTATGAATCTTGCCTAAGGGGAAAACACAGTGATAATTATCAGTAAGAAAAACATTCACTACGCCATTTTTACTATTTTGGCACACCCGACACGCTGAGTACCTAACAATTAAAACTAAGGAGAGGCAATAGAGCTTACCTGTTCGTGGAACAATTTCAGTCGCAATAGCTGGTGGTGGAGATGCTGGCAAGGAAGGAGGTGACTGGATTTCATAAAATTGATTCATCCCGTATCGGAAATTACAGCTGGGACCAATAACTGTTCCTCCCTGCTTCCCTGGAAATACATCTGACATACCACTGAATGATGTATCGAGGCAATTCCTACACTGCACCTCAGTTAAGTCCGGGGTGCACTGCACAAGCCCATAAATCCGTGTAAAGTTTTCATAATTTGTATTCCCGGTAGCAAACTTTACACGAGAATCACCCATTGAGGCCTTCTCCCGTAGAATAGATAACAAACCACCAAGTGATAGAAGGAACTGGTTCACATTAGAAACATTGTTTACATTGAATATATAATAAGCAAGTCCCTCCAAATTGCGAAATATCGACTTGTTAGAATATCTAAGCATACAATTATCTTTCCAAGCAATAGCATCTTTTTGGGTAAGGCACATCTTAGGGAGATCAGTAGTCAAGTTATTAACACATTTGCGGCATGCGATCTGACCAATATCGCCCCTGCAAAGTGCAATGGCGTTAACCTTGTCAATACCTTCATCACCCTCTGAGAAGTTGTAAAAACCATAGTTGATATCATTGTTGGACGACAGAGAAGAAAGCAAGGTGTTCAGATTTTTCTGGTAAATGCTATTGCTTGTGTAGTTAGCCCCTGAACACGTACGTGGAGGAGGAGACAGTAGTACTTCCTGGGAACTTCCAAGACAAATAAAGCTTGAAAAAAGATAAGCCAAAACAAACAGCAAGCGAGAAAACCTCATCATCCTTTCTTATCCACCAGCCACCAGCTCAGTATAGCAAAGACAGCACGAAATCGCAGCTATATGTTAATAGTATAGTATATAGTTCCACTTCCATAAAGGATGATAAATATAAAAAACTGCAGCTTAGCAATTCCCAGTCTTCTCAATTTGAGAAGTCAAAATCATTGGAATATTCAATTGTTTAATAATTCAACTTCTTTAATTAGTAATTGGTTGGCTTGTCAACCTCAATAAATACAAGAACACGTAAAAGAGAATAGGACTCGACTGTATGATGTTGAAATTACGACGTGGAATAATCTTGTGAAGATAAGCTTGAAAAACAAACAACTACATTATATATATTAATTGACATAGAAGACTTGGAATGTCAATTTTCAAGACATGAAGCAAGTTTGTAATTCTTAATTAACTTGTGGTCTTTGGATCATTAATAAGTCAATGCATGTGGCGTGGAAGAGGGTGTGGACTGACCTGCTAGTATTTAAATTTCCATGAGGCCTTCTCACATTTCATCTTTCAGCTTTACTTTGATCATCCCCTGTAAAGTGCTCATGCATATGAATTTTTGACTTACTATTTACAGATACATAAGTATAGTTTTAACTAATAAGTAATCAGATTCTAATGAGAAGTTTTCAGCTATTAGCGTCATGATTGATTCAAAGCATTGAAGCACTAGTGCATACACAGCATGTCACTAGCTAGCTTAATTAACACAGACCTTACAATATTTGAGATGATCTTTGGCATAAAATTCAAAGCATCGGAAACAAGGCCAAGTGGTTAGCTCAGTGGTGGCGCGCGCCCTCCAGTGTGCTTTCAAAAGCCCAGGGTTCAAGTCCTCGTCTAACAAAAATCTAATATATTAACAATTAACACATACTAACACTAACCTAACAAGACATAAAAAAAAAGCATGGGAAACAGCGTGTTGAAATACATGATTTGATATAAAAGGCCATCATCAAATGGCAATTCGGGCTCGAAACCCTTTATTTCACCGCGTCGACGACTTTTGATTATTCATAGGGATCCTTTTGGTCTCATCAGGAGAAGTCTTCGCAAGATAATATTTTCTAACAGATAAACTAGGGGTAATAGCATATGGAAAAGCAAGATTACCTTTCGTAGCAGATGGCGCTACATGAGAGAGCTGGATTCTCATCTTGCGAAGAGCTCAGCCTTAATGAATAATGAGGAACGAATAGGTAGCTAAACAGACATCAGAATCTCTAGACCAAAGAACTGCGGCTCAGCTGCTCACGAGTTTGGCTGCTATGCTGCACATGCTTGAAAATACGTACAAGCGGAATACTTTGGTTCGCCTCGTTCCGATGTGGGATACAATTACACAAGGAAAATAAAACAAAAATCTTATGTGTTGTTACCATTTTTGTTATTCTTATACTTATCCTTCAGAATCAACTTTGACTTGATATATGGCTCTATCAATCTCTTATCGGTCCACAATCAATATGTTTAAGACTACTACTGGTAGGAGCTATTTGATGCAGCTATTCAGTCCTCAAAAATATCGTATACCTAAAAAATATATCTTCAAGGCAAAAGTTTCGCATTTCATTCCACATTCACACGCATTACTCAAGTGACTACCAACAACCTCAATTAGACAAAGGCCTGTCCAACATCATCACGCACTTCTACCAATAGCCAATACTAGGACACACCAACATTTTCCACAGATTGTTCCCGAAAAATCAAGCCATACAAAGGAGCCAGCAATTCTGGCAGCGCAATGTAAGCCATGATAAAGAGTTCTAGGACATGTAGAAGACATCATCAGTCATCAAAATTATATACTGCAAAATCCTCAAAGCCACATTCTTGAAATCCATCAACGGCAGCCTCAGTTCCCTAACCCTCCCCTCTCTTCCATTTCCATTTCTACATTCACAGCCTCTCCGAAGCTCAATTCTCATCCGATTTGCTTCCACTTTCCTATACAAATAAACCCCTGAATCCCTTCCAGTTGAATTTGGTGTTGTCTTGAACAATGTCCATCCAGCTCCAGCCATGGCCGAAGAAAACTGATCCATCGTCTCGATCTCCACACCACTCCTCTTACACAACAACCTCATCATGCAGCTCTCCCAATGGCTCTCATTGTCAGCAAAACGGCGTCGTTCGGCAGCCACATCGACGAGGTCGAAATAGCCGTTAGCTAGTGAAACAAATGCGCGGAGGTGTGCGGCCGAGGCAGAGCTCAGAGAAGGAAACGGCAACGGAACGGCGTCGTTTTGTAAACAAAGCGATGACGAGAATGTTGTTGAGGACGACGTCGTTTGAGCGGCGGAGGGAGCGGAGAAGACGATGTGGGAGAGAGAGGGAGTAGGGTGGAGGTCGAGTCCGATATCACGCGCGATGGATGCGAGTCTGTAAGTGTCGATGACGACCTCGTTGATCGGGACGAAGAGGAGAGCTAAGATTTTGTCGGATTTAGGATTTGGCAGTGTCGGTTGTTGATCTGAATCGTCGGCGGTGGCGGCGGTGGCGGCGGCGGTGGCGGGAGGGCGGTGGTGGTGGTGGTTGGGGAGGAGGAGGAGAGGGTCGGCTAGGGCTTCGCGGAGGAGCTTGAAGGATAGCATGACGTGGTGTTTCTAGTTGGGTGTGGTGATGGTTTTGGAGCTGGCAGCTCTGCCATATTACAAAACAATTCAACGGTGTCGTTTTGAGAAATCTTAAAACAATATTTTTTATTTAATTGTTTTTTATTGATATAATATCATTTTGTCGTTCGCAATATTTTGTGCACCCAAACTTTTTCCTAAATATTGAATGAAAAATAAATTCTGCATAAGATAATGCATTGGCACAATATTATAGGATAATGTTATAATTTTTTTTGATAATGGGGTATAACCACTAGTAAATAATATAATGTATATGACGTCTTATCATCTAATATATGCATAGATCCGAACATCTAATAAGAAAGCATCGATTCGGACCCAGAATATAAGAAATCGTATGTGACTCCTTAATCAACAGGTCACCATCTGTTGGCAGAATAATGTTACAATTAAGTCTTCCAGAAACATAAATTCCATTATATTATGCAAATTAAACGAAATTCTTTTCCAAATTTTGACAATGTGCTTCTCAATTTACATCACATGATTAAATCACATTCCGCATTTATCTAAAAACGCCACTTACAATAGCACTTCGAATATAAGCGTTACTTCAGTCAAGTAAAATGTTTTCTCAAAAATAAAAGTCAAGTAAAATGTGCGGCTTGAGGAGCAACAAGTACATGAATAAGCCATCAAATGTCATTTCTCATTTTGTTCCGCTCATATTCTACAAAATGATAAATTGATGGCTTGTGCAATTGTGTCAGCCAATTTGTGGAGGAAAGTTTTGGAATTTGATGCAGATTAATTCCCCCCATCATCTTCAGACTTCAGTCCACCAAGCGCGCTGGCCTTTAACTTTAACTTTTGCCTCGATGGAGCCTAGCTGCACACTTTTAGTACTTTTGTCCAGTCCGATGATGCTGAGAGCATCTCCAATGCATGCCCACTTCATGCATTGGGCCGCGTGAAGTGTCTACCATTTTGCACTATTTTGAGCATCCACAATGGTTGTGGACATCCACAATAGTTGTGCAAGTGTCCACTTGACGCTTTGGGACACGTGAAATGTCCATGTCCACCATTTAGAGCATCTTCAATGGTGCACACTTGACACTTGCACGCGCCCCAAAGTGGGCATGCCCACTATGGTGTCCATTTGACGCTTTGGGGCGCGTGCAAGTGTCAAGTGGGCACCATTGAAGATGTTCTAAACGGTGGACATGGACATTTCACGCGTTCCAAAGCGTCAAGTGGACACTTGCACAACCATTATGGATGCTCAAAATGGTGCAAAATGGTGGACACTTCACGCGGCCCAATGCATGAAGTGGGCATGCATTGGAGATGTTCTTATGCCTCGAGCATTGATGCACACATACCGCCTAGGCGCCTAATGCGACATCAGCTCACTCTCAACAGTACAGAATGATCCAGCATTGCGTTGAATTTTATTATTGAAAGTCATAAACTTGAAAAATCTAAATTGGAATTAAATTTGAATTTAATTGAACTGAATCCTTGAATAGTACCATAGCGTGTAATTAGTTTCTACTTTATCCCATCTTTTATTAAAATTATAATTTTGTTAGCATTCAACTGGACTGAATCACGACAGATGCATGATTTGTAGATTTTTTTTTTATTGAACATGATTTGTAGATGTAATTTATAACAAGCTGCAATCTGATCAAAAATATGTAAAACGCAGGTCAGGCTGTCTCATTTGAAATTTCAAGGCATTATTATGCACATGCTTGGTGCCCAAATAATTCATCTCACAAGTCAATCCTGGCAACTGGGCGGGCTGGCATAGTATTTTTTTTTTTATTTTCAGCTCAATTTCCTTTTTTTATAATTTTTTTATTCGAGTGAACACTGCAATTATTTATATATAATGTACGGAGAGCACTCGGTTGAGCCAGAATTGTAAGAATGAGCCAGTGAGGCATGATCCGAACCGTTGATCAACTTGACCGGATGCATGTGGTGAAGCCTTATGTACGTGTTCATCTAAAATAAATTGTAATTATTTACTATTACCACTTTGGTGAAATACTAAACTAAAAACTCTACATTATATAACCCAATTACAACCGTCCATCACTTGATCCCAACCTCTTCCACAAATTACAAAACACATTCTACACGTGCGCGCAACCAATTTAGCCATCTACATTGGCCTCTGCTGAGCGTACATAAACATGTCTTGCAGCGGTGAGAATTGGTCGTGAAACTGGGCCTGATTTGGGCCGGAAAACGACCCGTTAATGAAAAACGGATCGTCCATGAAGTCAAACGAATAGTCCAGCAACTTATCATCATCCATATCGCTCCATTTTGGCTCGCTTTGGACCTCACGCTCGCACGTGACGTCAGGAGACGACACGTGATCGGAGCACGTTGATCTCGGGTTCGAATCCGATGCGTTGATGAAATGAATTTGCGGCGACCCGATTTCGATCTTCGGCTCGGTTAGATGGATTTCTGGTTTTTGATCCTCAACGAGCTCGTGGTGGTCGAATGATGTTTGGTCCGATGTCATCGTCTTTTCTATCTTCCCTTTCTTGTTGTAAATCCGACATAACACCCAATCATCGAGCTGTAATGAAAACTCTAATCAATACAAATTCAATTGAACCGAGTTAAATTGAACCGTATGAGTGATTATTGAAAAATCTCACCTTCAAATTATTGTTGGATTTTCGGGCGGACCGGTCGACATTGGCTAACCGATACTCGTGCATAATCCAATTGGTCTTGATGCCTCTAGGAGCTTTGCCTGCGTAAAATACTAACGCTTTCTTGATTCCAACTGTTTGGGGTCGCCCAATAGGCTTATCAGCGCCTGTGGCCTTCCAGTACCCGGTCCCGGCCGCTCGGTTCGGCCGGGATCCATTCGGGTACTTACGATCACGCGGTGAGAAGAAATACCACTCCTTCTCTCCGTAAAGCGCCATTTCTGCAATCAACCAAATTGATCTCAATCAGATAACTAAAAACATTTAATACTACAGTTCAGATCCGAATTCAATTGATTCAGATGAATTGGGACTTACCGGGAAGCTGCCACGGATCGAACTTGTACAAGTCGATTTCGCGAATGACTGGGACGGAGATGGGCTGCGACGCGCATCTTCGGATTAAGTAATGCATCACTAGCTCCTCGTCGGTTGGGTGGAATCGGAATCCTGCTGGTAAGTTCAGACCTGCAATCATCTTCTTCCTAAACTTCAATGAAACTTTGCTCTGCTTTTTTTGCTCTGTTTTGAGCTCTGCTTTTTGGTGTTGAATTTTCTCTTTGAGCTCTCTGCTTCTCTCTTCTTCTCTCTTCTTCTTTCTGGTTCTATGAGTCAAGACAATTAACTTTGATGCTTGGTTCTTATTTATAGCTCCGTGTTTTTCTGTCACGTGCGGCTTTGAATCAATGACAGAGCTTTGCTTGATGGACACGGATTTTTATTATTATTAATACTTTTTTAAATGATTATTTGATACACCATATTTATTTATTAAAAGTACAATTAGATATTTTTAGTGGATTGGAATTTTTTATATATTAAATTTTAAAAATTATTTAACGGACACCGAAATAACATAAAATATTAATTTGTCTGTAAATTTTAGTGTCTGGATAAAAAAGATTTAACATATTTTTGGAATTAAAAAATTAGGGCAGAGTGAGATAATGTCGACAGACAAATGGACGAGGGACACGTGGAGGTACTACTTGGGGGAAGTGTCATTGCCTGCGTCATCTAATTTGGAGGGATACGTAGAGAGGATGTTAGAGTTACTGGTGGGTTGACTGCTGTGATCTTTTGTCCGTCGGCTGGAGTGACACGTGTGGGGACAAGCCTTTGTGCGTGGCGAAGAGGTTTTTAGGTTTGGAGTTATGTGAGTTTGAGGTGGGGACGAATTGTTTCATGACACGTGGGCATTCCAATTGGGTGGTCAAAAGTGATCGGTCAAACATACGAACACGTAGTAGTCTTTATCTTAATTAGGAGTAGTAAGATACAGTAATTCCCTGTTTGGTTAGTGAAAAATCTGAGGGTTGGAAAGAAAATATTAATTATAAAATTAATTTGTATGCGGCTAAGTAGTGTTTGTTGACGTCGTCTGAAAGAGCTAATTGATATTTATGTTAAGTAGATTTATTATTAGGGTTAATTGCAAAAATATATTATGGACTATCAGCTAATTTTAAATTGAATATCGAACTTTTTTAATTTTTTTAATTTAATAATTTTTACATCAACTTGCATACATTTTGTTTACGAATTCGATATGTTTTTGAGGAATTAAGGTCGAAAACTTATGAATTTGATTTTATGGTTAACAAATTTGTTCAACTTTATTTTTATCATGGTTGGGTTATGATTAATAGGATTGAAACATGTGTGAATTGATACAAAAATCACTAAAGAGTTGAATTTTTTTATTGATGAGATCATTATAATTCGGTACAAATGAACACTATATAGTACATTTTCTATCAATTTGAAACGCATGTCTCGCCTATGGGCCACACAGAGCAAAAAGTGATAACAGAAGAAACAAAAGTCAATAAACTCACCGGGAATCAAATCCAGAGCACGAGGCATTGCAAACAACACCTCAATCAATGGGCTACTATCGGGTTGGCGTTGAAAGAATGTTAAATGAATCCAAAAAGGCAGCTGAAATTGAAATTGGAGATGACGTGAGGATAGCTGCGTTAGCCCTTACCTAGGACTTTTGGATGCTCATGTGTGTATTTGCTTTTTTCTTTTGTAGATAATTAATATTCATACTAATCTATCCTGGGTTATTATTACTTTTTTTCTGTCCATTGGTTAACTCGAATATACAATAAAAATATAAACGATATATATTTAAACATTAATATAAAGGAAAAAGTGCAAAATGGTGGTATGAACTACCACACTTTTACAAACTCTTGTCTGGACTATTGAAATTTTCAAAAGACAGTCAAATGTTAGATTTTGGACTAAATTGCAAATGTAGTTTATACAATACACATCAAATTCAAAAAAACATTTGTATAACTTTTGTATTTGCTTTAATTCAAATATATATTTTTGTTTCGCTCGCTAATGATAAAAAATTTAAACCAATATATTTTAAAATTGTTAAGATTATAATAAATTGCTAATCTTACCATAGTTTATACCATAAATCTTTGAATGTACAATTTTCGATTTAAATTTATAAAATAAGTGTTAAGGTTAAATTTTGTTCATACAACCGCATAAAATGACATAATAGTAGTAGTACAATGAGATATAACATGTAAAATAATAAACTTGCGTAAAAAATATAGTATAGCAAAAGTTTTATAAACAAGTCAAAATATTATACATTAATCATGTATCGACATCCGTCACGTAATAATAAAAGATCAATACATGTTTTGAACTGTGTGTTTTAACCATGTATATGTGATTGATGTATTAATTATTTATTTTTTTGTGATAGATGTCGATTCATGGCTAATCTACAACATTTTGACGTGTTTGTAAACCTTTTATTATAATATAATTTTTACGCAATTTTATTATTGTACATGATGTCGTACAATTAGATTATTTGATGCGATTTCACGTCAAAAATTAATTTATTTTTAATATTTGAAAGATTTATGGTATAAATTATAGAAATTTATTGTATAAATTTTATCAATTCAAAAATATATTGGTTTAGAGAATTTATCATAAAATCGAACCAAATACTTTGGACCAAAATATATATTTAAATTGAATCAAATACAAAAGTTACATACATTTTTTATTTTGGTGTGTTGTATAAACTATATTTGCAATTTAGTCCAAAACCTAACATTTGACTGTCTTTTAAAAATTTCAATAGTCCGGACAAGAGTTTGCAAAAGGGTGATAGTTCATACCACCATTTTGTACTTTTCCCTAATATAAAAGGTGCACTCAAATAAGAGCTCTTTTATATTACGAAGACTTTATTATGCACTTTTTTGATAGGTTATCATGCACTTTTGAAACTATATCAATTTTTGTCTAAATGCAGTTTCAGAAAGTGCATGTACACAAAATTCAAATCAAAAAATGCATAATGAAGGAAAAATAATAATATTTCATAAAATTCTATACAATTTTAGAAGGACAAAATGCTTTTTTATTTAAATTCTTATTCAGCCTTATATCCAATTTTCTAAACATGCCTTTCAAAGCAATTAATGCCATTTTAAATTCCCAGATAAACATGTTTATTTTCTATAATTTGCACAAAAATTGAACAAAATCCTTAGCCATCTCTGAACGCAGCTTGGTTCACATGAGTTGCAAACAGGACACACTTTGTATGGGGACCAATATACTTTTGTCAGTTCAGTTGGACAGAAATTCAAAAAAGGCTGTTAGCCTGGTACCTGTCATACTAGAAAGATGGTACTACCGACCAAAGCCAGACAGCGAGGCTAACAATGAAGATCTTTCAAGAGTTTAAAGCTCAATCAAAAAAAAAAACAATGAAGATCTTTTATGTGGGGATTTGTCTCTATCAAATATCAATAATAAAAAAGTGTTAAAATGATGAAAGAATCATCAAACAGATTAATAATTAAGATGAAATGATATGTTGAAAAGATACCTGTCTTATGTGTATCTTTATGGAACTGAACTGAAGTTACATCTCCGAGAAGACCCAACTGACAGTGACAGTTGGAAGGATCCATTGTATATGGCCTGAGACCTGAGAGCAGCCTATCTTTGATTACTGTATAAAGGAGGAAAGCAACATGAAAGTTTAGGGGTGGTGGCTTCTATTCTGAGTGAAAGAAAATATCTAAGGGAGACACCATGTTCCATGGTAAAACAAATTATTAGCAAACATAGACATTGGTCTTCCCTCTTCTGTCTAAGGCTTCTTATTTTGTACTACTAATGTTAAGATGATTATAAGTTGAAGAGATGACAGGCATTACCACAAGTAAGAATAAGGTTACGAGTGTTTTACTCCATCCGGCATCCATACATGAGATCATCCAAGGAGCTCAAAAATCCTTCTTTCCACTCAATTTATGGGTGGAGTAAGGGATCTGTGATGTTGCCGGCAATGATCAGATAAGGAACGTACTGTAAAACACAACGAATCTGTATCACAAAAAAGAGCATTGAGGTTTACCGTAGTTTACTGCTCGATGGAGTTAGTAGATGCCTAGAATGCTGCATCTTAACCGCAGACAGTAGCGTCATATCCAACTACTATCTGTTATCCAAACCAAAACCAAAACCAAATTCCATGAGTTTACTTCTCAGCTTCAATGTTGCCATGCCCACAGGATCTGCAACCAACCTATGCTCGTACCCCAGCACAAGTGCTCGAAGAGTACTCTCATTTGGAAGTGTTTCATATTCCACCATCATACCTACCATGTAGATTGCATTATCAACATCTCCCGCACGACAAAAGCCATATATGAGTGTATTGAATAAAATGAGATCTGGTTTAAGCCCTGCACTGAGCATTCTACGAAATAGAAACATTGCTTCTTCCATTCTTTTTTGCCTACAGTATCCACTTAGAAGAGCACCGCAAGTAATAACATCAGGTTCAACTGCACGTTCACTCATACAGTGCCACACGAGGAACGCATCTTCAAAATTACCTTCCTTCATAAGCCCACTAACAACACTAGTGAATGTTATCGCATCCGGATATAAACCCCTTCGAGGAAGTTCATCTAACAAAGCTTTCCCCTCCTCCATGAAACCCCTCAGCATAAGCCCCTCTATTATCGTGTTATAGGTAACAATATCAGGGGAGACTTTACGAGATCTCATTTCATCTAGAAGCTGAAATGCCTTGTGCAACTGACCATTCTTTGTATAGACACTCATTATGACGTTGTAAGCAACTTTATCAAGAGTCAAACCCTCATCAGTTATTACTTGCAGAGTGTGTTCTGTCATTTCCATATCTCTCTGCTTGCTAAACATATTGACAAGTGAAGTGTATGTAACAATTGAAGGTTCAACACCTCCCTTCAACATCATTCCAAAATATTTTAAAGCACTGCTTGGGTCCTCAGTATTACAATATCCAGTAATTATGGTAGTATAGCAAAAACAATCTGGACATTTGCCCGACTCGATCATATCACAAAAAGTCTGACAAGCTTCTACCATGTCACCTTTTTTGCATGAATCTGAAATAAAACTGTTGTATATAAATAAATTGGGAGATATGTTGAAGTATTTCATAACCATTAGAGATTCCTTTAACCTCCCATTTTTGCAATAACCATCAACAACTGCACTAATAATTACTATATCCAAAGGCATTCCCATCCCGATCATCTTGAATAAAATGGAACTGGCTTCTTTCAAAAGAGACATCTTGCATAACGAATTAATCACCATTGTATATGAAACAACATCAGGAGCAATTTTAAAGCTTCTCATGTCTGTCAGTAATTTCCATGCACTTCTAATGCATCCTTTACGACAATGGTAATGGATGAACAGGCTAAAAACTGAAGCATTCAGACCAATATATTGATGCACGTCCTCAAATAAATCCCATGCAATATCTGTCAGCTCCAATTCTAACAATGCAGCCAAAAGTCGATTGTATACGGCTATGGTAGGAAATAGGCTGAACCGTTTCATCTTATGGGTAATTTTCCAAGCTTCTTCTATCCTTTTCTCACTTGTGTAACACTCAACCAGCATACTACATACAATTTTCAAAACCCTTCTATCCGTATGAGTCTCGTAAAGGGCTTCAAACAACTCCTCATGCTCAACATTTCTCAAAATATGAGCAATCAAATCTACTGCTCTATAATTCATATTCCCAGACACCAATATGTGTATCATAGTACATATAGTACAGATCGAATGGCCAGAACTCTTAAAATCCTCCGACCACCTAAAAAAGTACAGCACGAGCGAAGCATCCAAGCTCTCCCGAAATAAAACATTCATCATATGTACAACATCACCATCCAAAAGCACTGATAAACCTCCGCTTAAATCCCAACCACACTTTATCAGAATCAAAGCTATCCTATTTAATTTACCAGGCTTGTGCCTCAAAGTTATCAACTCGTTACTACCATGCGTAAATATCTCATTGCATTTCAGAAAAAGAGTCGAAAAAGAGTCAAAAACACCCAACAATTTATCATCAACTGATTCGGATTTTCCGACCAATTTCTCTTCTTCATCTGATGAATATGACAAAGAAAATGCCGCGTTCCCAACTGACGACAATCTGGACACTCTACCTCTCCCAGTTATAAACTTTAATTCATTCGAACATATTTTGATTACCGGAAATAAACACCTCATCAACCACTCTAACTGCACCAAGGTCCAGAACTATCAACATCAACAATTTCAACCTCCTACAAATTAAAAATAATAATTGAACACATCAAAATCTGAACAGAAACAAAAAAATGCAAACAAATCAATCTCCGAACCATCCTTCGGAAAGCAAACAACATACGTTCCTTTCCGGTTGCTAAAAAATGCAACATTGAAATTGAACAGGTATATATGAAATTCTAGTTACCAGATACTTGTCGGCGGTTGGCGGAGGACTTGCAAGCGGCGAAAGATTCGCCGGAGAGGCGCGCTGGATTTGTTTACCGGCGGATGCGGCTCCCGGTGGCGATGGGGTTTAGAGGGAAGAGGAGGGTTTTGGTTCGATTTCTGAATTTGACCATTTTGTGATTCAGTTTGTTCGGTTTAACTAATTTTGGTTTCCGAAATCATGGGTTTTTAGTGGCTTATTGGTTCAATTCGACTCAATTTCTGATTCTTTGTTTGTTGGTTCAATTTTCGGTGCCGGTTCAATTACTGGAAAGAGATTCTCTACAAGCAAGGAGTAGGAAGACGTCGACGCAGTGAGAAGCAAACCGAGCTCCGAGATTCAAAAATGGCGTTTACGATCTCCGTTTCAACTCCGACGACCTCCACCACTCTCTCCTACTCCACCTCGCCGTCCTTATCCGCCAATTCAATCCACCTCTCCACCAGTTCCCGACCTAGAAACTCGTATTCCAACTCGCTGCCTTATCCCCACTTCTTGCCGCTTTCCTCTAGACGCGGAATGTCGATACGATGCGCGGCGAAGCAGCAGAGCGGGCCGGTGAAGAAGCGGCAGGCATCAACGACGACGTCGACGACAGCGGCGGCCAAGAAGAAGAGGAAGAAGAAGAGCGGGGAAGATGACGGAGGTCAGGGGTTTAAAGGTGATTTTCGAGATGTTGATGACGAAGGTGAATCTTCGTCTTCGGCGGCGTCGGGCGTTGTTACTAGGTCGCAGTCGTATCAGCCTGTGCCGCTGCCGAATCCGCCGGCTGGATTTGTGTTGGATAATCATGGAAGAGTTCTTATGGCTTCGTCCAAACGGATTGCAACGATAGTGAGCATTTTAGTTCTCTATGTCTACATCTTTATATTTAGCTGGAATTTTGAGGTTTTGAGTTGCTGAGCAAGTTTCCAAAGAAAGTGTGATGTTTAAAGATATTTGAATTGGACTGTTCATGATGTGAGTTAAGTTGATTGTAGAATTTTGGCTGTTTGGAACAATATAATGAAAGCTTGTGTTTTGTAATGTGGAGCGAATTGGGATTTGACCAATGGCTTATGTTGCAGATAGATCCCACCAATAAATTCCCACTGGAGTGTGTGATAAGGAGAGTCTTCAGAAGTTCACAGGGAGAGGAGTGCATGCTGCTTTGTCCGGTAGACACGTGAGTTTTATTTGTCTATTTTAATTTGGTTGTACATTATGCTGAAGGTATGTGTGAATAGTTTTCGGCATGTAACATAGCTGATTATGTGATGCAGGCCTGTGCAGATACTGAAGAGTACAAACATTGATGGATGGTCAGCGGTATGTTGTGTTTTCCCTTTAGATTTATGTATTTTATTATTCATAAGTTATAATCATCAGTGTATTTTAAGTGAGGCTGCAATGCCTTTTCAAGATATGTAAAAAGAAGTGATATCTTATTTTCAATTCTGAACCTTTTGTGTAGAGTGCTGAGTCATTAGAAAATTTACAGGATTAATAATGGAAAAATTGAATCATGCAATAAAATTGTTTCTTCCTCAATCTAGGTCAATGATGAAGAAGTTGAATCTATCCTTCCTACTGCCGCTTATGCTCTTGCAAAGATACACATGCACTTGGTTCATAGTGGGTACGAACTTACAATTGAATATCGATGCCTATATAGCAATATCAGAAAATGAACTTATAAAACGGCAGAAGTCTCTTCTTAAAGAAAACAATGGTTTCTGTGGTATGGTCATTCATTTTTACTAAGTTTCTTGCCCAAACCAGATTTTGCTATACAGCAAGGGGGGGATTTTGCTACTCAGATGATGACATTTTTGATTTCCGATCAGGTGATAATTGGCAGAAAGTCTGTCTTTTTTAATGTCTTATGTTTCCTAGTTTTGGCTCTCTATGACCAAAAAGCATATTCAGCGACTTCTGGTCAAAACATGTGCAGCTGAAAGTTTTTATTTGCAACTATCAAGTTTAGCTTTCGTATACAATACTGCAACCTCATCTTCACGTTGGTTTTACTTTTATAGATGACGGCCAAGATGTTGAAGGCATGCCAACTGAAGGTGTAGAAATCACCTGCTTCCACATGGTACAAAGCCTGATAATGAGTTACATTGTCCGAAATTAGTTGGTTCTTATTTACATCATTTGTTTTATGGAGTGTTCGTATAATTTTACATATAAGAGGCATTTTCATTATCTATTATTGACTTTTAAATACCAATAGGGTCTAAAAACAAAGGGCACACTTGTCTCCTATCAGAGAGCAGAATGCAGTTTTATTTATCATATTGGCCATAGATGATGTTAGTTTCCTATATATCATTGAAAGCACGGAACTTTGTCTGGTTTGAGCCATTTACTAACAAAACTTATATTCGTGGTGTCTTATATGGATGTATAGTATCCCTGCTATGTCCGAGGCAGCTAAATTTCTAAGATATTTGATTATTAGAATTCCCATACATCATTCATTATTTGTTGTAATTGCAGGATGGCTCGCACTACATGATATATACCCCTTCAGACCCCCTTCTTTTTGTCGCTGTGAAGGTAGTTCCATCATTTAATTCTATGGTTGTCTCGATATTTGATAGAACATTCGAAGCGTTTGAATGATACCTTATATATATGTTGTCATTGTATTTGTTTTATGTATCTACTGTCTAAGTTAGTAGCAACTTGCATTTATTGCAAGGCTTATTTCATAGAGTGAGAATTTTCTTGTGCAGGATGAAAATGGGTTGTTGCAAATTGCTGACGATGTAAGCATTGTATCTCCCTGCATTCTAATTTTGCTAAATTGACTTTTGAGACCTGCACACCAACATTTTTAAAATGCACGCCTGTTTGTATGATTGTTGTTAAATCTAGAGTTGGAAACCTACTTCAGTTTTAGCTGTCAGCAATATTTGAAACAGTCTAGTGTATTTGTAGTTGAAATTTGATTGGCAACTGGAAACAAATGGGTGCAGGAACTCTTGGAGGACCCTGCAATCATAAGTGCCATAGATGAGGAAACTGAATTCAATGCCTTGGTGGTAAGTAACTATTAATTTTAATTCCTCCATCTTCAAATCATAATTGAAGTGCCAAATGCAATGTTGATAAACTCCAATTGCATTCTTTTGTCAGGAGGAAGAAACCGCTCTTCTCGAGTCATTGATGGGTGAAAGACCGTAATTTAAATCTGCAGTCTGTTGAATATAGCTGTTCATGTGTAATCTTATGTAGGATGCAATCTCAGTGCCTTTTCTGAAGTGGCTTAATGCTTTAGTTTCGATTTGGCCAGACGATCAATCAGGTGCGCAATAATGGAGTTACGAAGTGCTGTTTCTTTTCAGCGCATCTATTGGAAATTTCTGTTAACATCGCTCAACACATTGAATATTGTCTGATATTAATGCAAATGAGTCATGACCTTCTTTTAGTATCACAGAGCTAAAGTGTCCGTTCTCAGGTAAATTCAGGACGAGTTTGTAACTAGGGATTCGATATGTGATTCGTGGCATCCTGCGAGCTAGTTGTATAAAGATTGATTCATTTATTTCAGGTATTTTATTTCAGATGTATTGCTGCTCGTACTTCTAATGGGTATAAGAAAAAATCAATTCATAAAATGTGTATAAAGGTACACATTACAAATCATTGAAGCTTTGTTTGTGTTTGTATAAAAAAAAAAAAAAAGAGGACTCGATGTCCCCAAAATTATCTTTGAACCACTACATGGCATCAACGACCCAACAGAGCATGTTCAGGCCCAAGCCTATCCCCAACGCCTCCAGCTTGTGTCACCTGAGAGTTTTGTAGCAGGTACTGAAAAAGAATGCATGATCATCTCCACCAGTGGTGCTGCCTATTTAATTACTTCTGTTCTACATCTCACAACACTGTCGTTTAGAGCATGGGAAACTATTGATACACGGTAACCCGAAACTCTGAATATATTGCCACTCTAATGATCAAGTAAATAAAGCTCGGACACATTTATAAAGCTTGAGCTCCTGACAATTTTAAGGTGTTTGAACAATTTCATACTCGAGAGAGTCTAGTCAGCTCGAGTCATTTGCAAAAGAAATTTTGCCAAATAGGTTTTGGCATCTCAACAAGAAGCTATACGTAAAGCTTCCTCTGCAAATCTTCCGTGATGTTGTCTAAATCTATTACTTCCTTTCCACCTTGCTTTGACAACCTCAGCTTCTGAAGCTCATTATTCAACTCTGCAATCTGCATTCTTATCTTCTCACCTTTGTCTGGCAACCTTGAAACCGTGTTCTGCGCATGTACATAGGATATCCGACTTTAAATAATGCATGAGAGATCATTGGCATGATTGACAGGGCAGGGAAGCGAGTTAGTTACATACCGTATCTGCGTAAATAGTGGATATACGATTAATTTTCTGCTTGATATCTGATTCTGTCGGCTGAGCCACACCTCCACTATTCGAAGGGCTTCTCTTGGTTTCAATATCCTTAGGCTTAAATGCAAAGGCGGCCCTGAGAACCAAACATAAATTTCCAGTCAGTCATTAATTTACACATGCAGATATTCAAGGTGTGGACAGTGTTATTTCCATACCCATTAACATTTGGCTCAAGCAAAGAAATTGATGATGAGTTCTTGTAGTACATGGCAGTTTCCCTAAGCCTGCAAAGCAAGATATATTCATGTTTAAAGTACGGTATATATCATGGAAATAAGCTCGTGTAATAAGGTGAAACAAGATCACAGTATTGTTGATAAGCTCACGGGGCGAGGTGCTATAATTTATGAAGACTTTTACATATGGGCGAAGTAAAAGACACTTGCCTCACTAATTCATCTCCCTCTTCTGGAACCGGAACAGGTGCTGTTTTTGAAAACAGCAAACTGTGATTGCTAATTCCAGCTATTCCAAGATTCTCCAGGAACTTTACATGCTGTATAAGAGCCTCATTCCTATAAGAGGACGATGTAATCACGTCACAGTCCAACACAGAGACGTGAAAGAATAAAACGAGAACAGATGTAGCAACTCTATTGTGTAAATTTATAGTCAAGGGAACCAATTCGTTCAAACTTGATCTATCAGCCTTACATTTATGATTTATGTCCATGTAATAACTTCTAATATAAAATGTGGCATATAATTTATTTAGAAACGTATAAAATCTCGAAATATGAATGGGCACGCCCAGTGTACGTACTAAATTACTAATCCTATATCCCAAAAGCCATCAAATAGCTTCTCTAACCACTATCCAATTGTGAGATCTTAAAACTATGTCATTGTTTGAACATAGTGGGTATTGTCTTTCTTATGCTACCTACCACAAATAAAGGATATAGTGTAAATGGCGATATTTCTTGCTCGAGTCTGTTACTGTTTCTCCATTAATGTCAACAGATATAAACTACAGAATATCAAGTTAGTTGCAAGAATACCAGCCTTTGTTAAGGCAAGTAAGGAACCTAAAACAATCCTTACATGTTTTGCTGGTGACCGTGTTCTGCTTGTAATTGCTGCTGAGTGACTGAAACATCAAATCCATCTTTGGGAAGACTGAAAAGTTCGCAAAGGTCCTGAAATTTGCAAGAGCACAATGCATGAATACTTATACAGAAACAAATTACATTTGGATTCTAAATAAAGCCTAATTACCTGTTGGCTAAAGTACCGAGTTTGTTCCTTATGCTCAGTAGCTGTTTTGAACAATCCTCCCTTGTATACCTGAAATAACAATTGGTATGAGCACAATAAAAGAACGTTCGGCACCTACTTCCCTTTTCTACCCAGTGCTAAAATAAGCAAACCCAGTAAAGAGGTTGAAATGGCAAGAAAGAGAGCTATTGTTACCTGCTTCCTGTATATCTTCTCCTCAACAGTGCCGGATGTCATTAATCTATACACAATAACATCCTTCTTTTGCCCAATTCGGTATGCGCGATCAACACTCTGGTTATCAGTGCTGAAATAGCAAACACCAAAGCATTTTAACATTCTACCCTACTTTTATAAAGCAAAAACAATATACAGTTAACCCATTAGTACTATTTTAAAGACATGGAGGAATCAAATGTACGGTTGAATACATTATATATTCCAGGAAGTTTTCACAGACCTGGGATTCCAAGCAGGGTCGACCACAATAACACGATCAGCCTTAGTCAATGTGAGGCCAAGGCCACCGACTTGTGATGTCAGCAAAAATATTGGACCTCCCACCCCATCTTGAAACTCCTGTTGGTAAAATTAAAAGTTGTAATCATAACAGCCCGGGCAGCCTAAATGCGTTATTTTTTCAATTAAACTAATAATATATAATTCTTACATTTACAATTTTCAACCTATCACAGGGTTTTGTTGTACCGTCAATTCGTTGAAACATATAACCTCTTGTTAATAGTGATTCCTGAACATGGAACAAACGGAAATGCTTAGAATATAATCTCATCTAAGAATCGTGTAATGTTTCAATAGTGGATAATAGTTATATGAGACAAAAACATGCAATGAGCAAACGGTACTGTCTAACCTGGATAAGATTAAGCATCTTGCGGGTCTGGGAAAAAATAAGAACACTGTGTCCTTCTGGAATTAAGTTGTCCTGTAAACAAATCCTATTCAACAAATGTTCACTACCTTAAAAGTATGAACTTAATAAAGGCTTTAGCTCTTACCAGTAAAGCCATAATAAATGATATTTTGCAGGAAACATTGTCATGTTCATCTTGAAAATCAAATGTATCACTGGCATCTGCTATGTGTGTGGCCAATTTTTCAGCAGCGCGAAGATCATCCTGATTAAGCGTTGAATCCATCCCTTCGAGAACATCTTCAGCAGCTCTCCGTGTCAATAGAAGTGGATGGTCACATATCTTTTTCAAGATCTGGCATTCATATTAGATAACATTATGTTACTGTTTTGAACTGCAAAATGTTGACCTGGATACAAGGTCTAAGACATGAAAACTAAAGAAACTAGTCTAATAATGTAACTTTGAACTCTGTTGACCTTGTAAAAAGATTATAAAAAAACAGTACAAATAACCAATTATATGGCGTACCGTGAGGGCTGCCAACGGCGAGCCACCAAATGCCGAAAGAACGAGTTCTGAGTTTAAGAAGGCTTCATAAAGTTGTCGCTGTACCAAGTTTGAAGAACGCGGAAATTATCTAAATATGGCATTCAAAAATGCAGAGGAAAAGTCAAAAGAGGAATCAAGAGCTAAAAAGTGTCAGTAGAACAAACCTGACAAGCTGTCAACTTTAACCAAACAATTATCTCATTTTTTGTAGATAGAGAGGCACTGTTTGAGTCGTCACTTTGGTTGAAGACCTCACTTTTCATCCTTCTCAGAAAATAAGGCTGAATGAGTTCTCTTAACTCCTGCTCGTAGAATGAAGTTAGACACGACTTCTCAATCTCATCAAAATGCATAGCGATAACCAGGTATATTATATATATTTGTAATACAGAATGACTCTTTCGCACAGGGAAGCAATACCTTCGCAACTGTAGAACCAATTCGTTTTTCCCGGTCGGTGGCATTTTTGTCATTGCCTCGCAGAATGTGATGCTCATACTTGTGCTTGAACCTGCCAGATAATGAAAAGGAGCTTAACACTTCAACTACCTACAGGCTACAACTAGCTGATATAGTTCTAAAAAGAACTGATGCAATAAACATACCAATTCTTATCGCCTAATAGGTCTGGACAACAAAAGTTGAACAAAGCCCACAATTCCTATAAAAGGTGTTATCTGTCAAAAGACCATTTATGTGAAACTTTCATGTATCGGAATTATAAACCTTTGATAGTATGATACCTTTAGGTTGTTTTGTATTGGCGTGCCACTTATAATGATTCGATGAGCACAGGGTATCTGAAGTAAACTTTGTGCACGCTGTGTGTTAGGATTTTTTATGAGGTGTCCCTGAAGGAAGGAAGGATTAATTAGTAGTCAAAACCTTCTCAAGAGTAAAGTAACTACGAAGTTATTTTTCTGAGTTTCACACTGGGAATCGTGACAAACCTCATCTAATATCATGTAATCCCACACGGACTCATCGCCTAGTTCCTCGCCGTAATAATTAGCACCGCTAAGAGACTTTGCATTGTTCCGGACAATGTCATATGTCGTCAATAGAACTCCTTTGTCCTGTGGAGAGATAACCTCAAAACATGGGATCATGACATTTATAGCTTCACAAAACAGAAACGTATTCAAAACAAATAGGAAGGCATGGGATCATGATATTTATAAGTTACAACATTGCAATACAACCTGAGATTAGAATTTTCAAAATTGATGCTCAAAGGACAATAGTTCATCAAATTTGACTACGAATCAGAAAACGTATGCATAGAAACAGAAATATGAATTTTCACAAGTTATGGACAATGGTGTGATAGACACATTGCATATTGTCAAAAGAAAATCTAATTGAGACCTGAAGTATGTACTGAAGCTCGTATTCCCGTGCTTTGGAGCAAGTCCCAAAATAACTGAAAAGAAGGGACATTAACGGTTAACTACTATTCAAGACATGAAACAGATTGCACATTACAAAGGAAAGAAACTATACTCTCTTGTCTTTTGCGAAAGGCCCACTACCGACAACTCTTTAAGCCAATGGGGAAGCAATGTTTTTGGGGCGACGATTAGGACCCTCTTAATAAGTCTTGACGTAAACAGTCCAGCCAAGAATCCACAAATCTGATACAAATTTATAGCAGTCTCAGCATGAATCAAACTAAAAGACAGTAGTTTACTTATTGCTTCATTTAAATACCTGCATTGTCTTGCCAAGGCCCATGTCATCTCCTAGTATACCACCCTTTCCTTGACAATGAAGAGACCACAGCCATCTCAAACCCTCACGCTGATGTGAGTACAACATTTTGGCAATCTTCCCAGGTAGTGTGTATGTTGATTTTGGGCCACTTATAACAATAGATTGGGCATCGTCATTATCACCAATATCAAAGTGCTCAGTAGAAGAACAAGCATCATCTTCTATCTTACCGTGCCTTCTTGCACCTTTATCAAACTTGCTACAGCTCATTATAGTACAATCATCATCATCATCAGCTAAATTGATAGTGGATGGTTGCTTATTCTTCATAACTGAACTTTTGGTTGCATTAGAAATTAGAGATCGGCCAACCGATGTACGATTATAATCCTGATTCCCTGTGATATAGTTCTTAGACTGTTGCACCACCTCATCTTTCTTCTTTAGCTTATTTGGAAGTTTGTCATCCCTACTTTGACTAGGAATACCCTTGAAAGATTTATTAAAGGCGGATGAAACAGAAAACGAAGCTGATTTATCTTCAAGATCCTGCAAACCAGCATTCTTCTCTTGTCTTCCTACTTCAGTAGCAGCCACATCCAATGTATCCTTCATTGGAATAACAGCTTTTGGCACCCTTGGCCTCTCCATAGATAACAGATCCATCTTAGCGCTAAGCTCATTTAATACATCCCTTATATCCTCCTCCTCATTTCCCTCCACCCTCTTCTTCACTGGCGTGGGAGAATCCAAATCCGACATGATCGAAAACTTAGGTTCCTCAACCTCAGCTTCACCATTAACATCCGCACCACCACCCTCATCCTCTCCAAAACAAACTTCACTCTCCCTAGTTTCACTCTCACCCTTCCTCTCCACTTCATTTTCTTCATCTGTACCAAAAACAACCGATTATTCAAGATCCGAGAATCTCATTGCATAACAAACATTTTAACATGCTGCAATAAAACATTAACACACCGACGATCGAAGCCGGAGAGTCAAAATCAGAAAAACCAGAAAACTCAGGCTCGTTCTCGTCCTTCGGCTCAACGTACGACGCCTTACACAGACGACGCCGGCCTTGGATCTTCTTCACATTCACCGTCTTCATCACCTCTGCGAAAAACAAAATCAAAAAACCGATTGACGAGATCGGAAAACAGTAAAACTACGATCGTCATCGATTCGGATTGGGGAAACGAAGCTGTAGAGCGTACCGGAAGACGGAGGAGGTGGATCGCGAGGGCGAGGGCGAGAAGCGGAGAGGTGTTGAATGACGCGATTGCTACGCTCGTTCAAGCTCAGAGGTCTTCTCTCTGACATCGTCACTGGCTCGATTTTGAAATTTGAATCTTAGAATAAAATGCAACGTTGCGAAATTTGGTTTTATAGATGAGAAGAGAGAGAAATTAGGGTTTTTTTTTGAATTGGGAAAATGTATACGAGGAAGATATATTAATTCAACATTGGGTCCCTGCATTTCACTTAAATTGCAATTAGGAAATGTAGTAAGCGAAGATCCGGATGAAAAGCGGTTGGGCCCAGGCCCCGTTGGGCTGATCTGGGTCGGTATGAATTCGTAATTGGTCTTCAAAACATTCGCACCAATGAGTCAAAAAGTTATTAAAAAAATAGTCATAAAAATTGACCAAAAATTTATGCATCACACTAATGAATTTTTGAGTCACAAGGTATGATCAAACTAAAATTTGATCAATGGGTGACCAATTTTTTTAGGTCATGAGGATTGACGAATCACCACGCAACATGTGTACTATCTTGAAATGTGTACAAATGAATACAATCTTGAAATGATTGTATTTTAAAATGTACATAGTTTAACAAAATTTATTAAAAAACCTACCAATTTTTGTAACATATTTTCTATCAATTTAAAACACTAAAAGATTATGAATTTCTTATTGATCATTAGTGATGAGTTTGATCAAATTGGTCATGGAAGGAATTGAGGATGATAGAGAATGTGAAGAGAAATAGTGATGACCAACTTTTTGGTCATTTGTGTTCACGGTCTAATTATTTTTCGTCATAACTTTTTGGGCATCGATCTAGTTGGGTTGATCTGGGTCGGCCGATTTCCTCTCTCATTTTCAAAAAGGGTTTGACCCCTAATGATTGACTTAATAGCATTAAAGTTTAAACCATGACAATTTACCAAGGATTTATTCCTCTTGAAAGAATCAAACCTGAAACTTTGCCCATTTCAATTGACTACCTACCTCACTCGGCTACCAACTATGTTAGCCTCTCTCACATTTCACTTATATCTCCTTTAACTCTTTTTTTTAAATCTCTTTTAACTTAAATATCAGAAGTCATCCAGCAGAAAAAAAAAGTTGCGAATAAACGATTGAATTTTTAGCTTTATAATAATAAAATCGTCATCATTAAATTTCTCTACCTTTTTTAAAAGTTTTCAGCTGAATCCCTCATCATCTAAACTTCTAAAGTAAAGATTTTAAGGCTGGACGCAAAATTTTAAATTTAAATTCATAATAGGTTCAATTTTCCTTAAAAAAAATACATAGAATTAAAATTTTTACATGGTTAAAAAATCTAATAGACCCTATCAAAAAAAATCTAATAGACTATTTTACAGTGGCTTTTTAAAAATAAAAAATTTCAGAGTATAAATTTGAACTTCTAACCTTCTAATCATTTAACAAAAACTATGAGCGTCGTTAGGGGAGCGTTCGGCGACATCACCCTTGGTAGAATGAGGCAAGTGAGGCACGATCTCATCCACCCATCTCGGTCGTCAAACGCACGTGGCGAAGCCACGTGTCCCACTCACCCCATATGCATTCACACTACTGTTGGTAGTGGATTTCACTATTTGCCACGTGGCGCGCCCACGATGCACGGAGATTGATGAATGACTGAGATCGTGCCTCAATTGCCTCATTCTACCAAACCTTGCCACATTTGATCGCTTATCCGTCGTTAAACTACTACCTCTTCTACAGCTATTTTGTACCGACATGAATTCCTATATCAACTGAAAAAAATGACATCTTTTTGTTCTTTTTTGATTTTAGACCTCTTATTAAAGCCTTAAAACCGCCCCTCCACCTGGTCTATGACAAATCATAAATATTTGAAGGAACAAGTCCACATTTAGAACGACAAAGTGACTTCAATATAATGTCTAACTGAGGAAACAAAAAAATGTACGATTAAAAATTAATTAAATAAGAAGATAACACACAATTAAATTCTCAACTACACATCCCATGCCAAAGTCCATAATGCATTCAATTCTTGGACATCTCTACTAGCTCAAATTTATCCAATGCATGACCTATTCAATTTATGTTTTCCCAATCACCCTTTTGCCAACTTCCTACCTATCTAGGTCGCCTTAACTTGTCTCGCCTCTCCCCCGTATTTTCATGAATGATCGTTCGAGTTCTAGATTTAAGATCACCATTAAGAATACTCAATGAGCTAGCGATTTAAGAGGTGTGTGCCCTTGGCGCAGAGGCGGAGTCACATGGGCAACTTATTGGGTTCAAGTCCAAACTTTTTTTTAATAAGCAAGGAATGGACAAGCCCCAAACTCATGCTGGTGCATCCGAGGGAGTTTGAACCGTCGACCTCTTGGTCATTCGACCAAGACTATGACCGCTAGACCACTACCCATGATGCCAGTCAAAACTTCTTTAAAAGAATTTTTTTTTGTATAAAAAAATTTCAATTTTCGACTTTAGCCCAAGTAATTAAAGTGTAGGGTTAAGATCAGATACAAAGTTAATTTTTGGTACAAAATATAAAATTTGTCAAAATCATGTTATAGTTCGTCAAAATTCAAGCCGAAAAATGAAAAGACGACATAGTTCGTCACAAAAATAACACCAAAAAATCAAGATTTAATATTATCCATTCAAATCACAAGATCGATGATTATGATTAGTTTGTATTTTGTACCAAAATATAAACTTTCTACCTGATCCTTTTCCTTAAAATGTAATCTGAAAGAAAAAAAATTACCCTATACAATTTTAATTCCTAGCTAGTGCCTGCTTTTTACGTATTGGTGGGTATATGAAATATTTGAGTCGCAGAAATGGGGGATATGGTTCGATGGGAGGACATTTAATGGCCAACTTGAAATTGGTGGTCGAGCCATTTGGACTAGGCCAACGCCCATGCGATCTGGGGGCAGCCCGACAGCAAGTGAGGAACTAACTCCCAAGTGCACGAAGTCACACGGCAGACAGATCCCCTTAAGTGTCACACTTGTCCAGAATTTGTTGGAAGGAAATATTGGGCACTTTGGTCCGAAATTTGAGTCAAAATTTTAGAGGTCTTAAGCTATACCTTGGCTGTATTTAATGATTAGTTGACCTACTTCAAACACAGGTATATGGCCGGCGGTTCAGTCTCATTCTAACTTACACTTGCTTCTACAATGACTCTATAACAAGAGTGTATTGTCCTTCGTGGCCATTTTACTTTACGATACTTTGATTTAAAATTTATTATATAATAATTTTATGTCGGTGACAAAATAGTTACTAATTGTATGTAGGATTTGGATTAAATAAAAATCACATTTAAATATAAAAATTATAAATCAAATAAATCTATTAAGTCTGAATATTAGCAAATAAGTTTGAAGTTTTACATTTGTCAAGTCTGAATATTTATCAAATAAATCTGAATATTATTGAAATAAAGTTATAGTTTTTATAAATAAATATGATTTTTACTGATCTCTACCCTTATATATATGTTAAATTTGCGCAACCGGTTGGTATTGTAGTTACTATAATCAAGGTTACAGAAAGCGCTATGCGTGCGGACAAGGTCCTCGAGGATTAATCGGGGATTAATCGGTTTTTTATTTTTATTATATTTTTATGTTTATAATTGAAAAACAGTTATATAAATATTTTCTATAGATGCAAAAATCTTTTTTATCATATTTTTATGTTTATAATTGAAAAATAGTTATATTTTTATCATATTTTTTTAGTTTTAATTTTCAATTTTCAATAGTCTATTGCTAGTAATCTACATAGAAATTCAAACTACATCATTCATAGTCCATACATACTTGATATTACATCATTAACAAACTAAACAATCAAATTTGATCTAAATATCCTAATTATTACAATAAAGCCCTCCAAGTTTAATATTTAACATTTAGCTGTCTGAACCGATTAATTGTCGTCTGAACCGATTAATCACTGCCTGGACCGATTAATCGCCGATTAATCGCTGCCTGAGCCGATTAATCGCCGATTAATCGGCCGATTTCTGGAACCAAGGCGCGAACCGATTTGTTCATCCGTTTTACCCAAATCGGTGCGGCTTCAAGAATTTGGCCGCATAATTGCCGATTAATCCCCGCATCAACCCGCTTTCTGGAACACTGACTATAATCAGTTACAAGTCATGAATAAATATATTCGAGATATTAGGTTATTATATTCTTAATCAGACATTGTATATATAGATTAGGGAGCACGCTCAAATGTTAACTCTTCTTAGTATGTTAACATATTAATCCAATGAGGATGAGCCACGTGTCTCACGCAACTAATGAGAACGCGCACCTCAAAAGCACTTGCCCATTTGGACATGTGAGTTGCATGTGCTTGGGTGTGGCACATCATGGTTGGTTGGTTGAGACACGTGGCACGTCCTGATTGGATTAATAGATTAACATGCTAAGAAAATGTTAACATTTGAACACTTCTCTATAGATTATTATACGAGAGAGATAAGTTCTAGTCATGTGGCCTCAGTAGTGTAGTATTGTAGTTACATTGTAAATGTGGCTTTGGGCGACTGGTTAAACGTGCCTTTCCGATCTCGATCAAGGACTAATGAGACCTTTCATTTTGTTTCAAATGTTTTTTCTTGGACAGTAGACCTTAATTTTATGCAGGTACTTGTACAACCTTGTCACTTATAGTATACCGGTACACTTGTATGTAAAGGAGTTACACTGACACAGTTAGGTGTCGTAAATGCAATTTTAGTAAGAAAATATATTATTCTCATTAGATACACCTGAGATATTCTAATATGTTCTGCATAATCTCTCACTCATTATGCTTGCCGATGTAAACTGAAGTATTCGACACATATCAATATACACTCAATCTGATTTGGTAATTAAACTTATAATTTTACTAAATTAGTTTATTTCTTCTATAGATTGTTTTATTTACCGTCGGCTTGTATTTTTTGTTATTGGCTTTCCGCTTGTATACATATAAGCATATTCTCTAATACAACAAAATTAAGCATAAATATAAGTAATCAAAAATTAAGTTCACGGGTCATTAAGCCTGAGGTAAAATGCGTGGGCGTGGCACGGTGCGCAGCACGGTGAAGTACTCGGGCAGCATTATATATAAGCCATGAAATGTTCAATTTTTTTTATTCCAACCACTCTCTCCTTTTCTTTCAGACAACTTCAGTCCTACACAAGAAAAAAAAACATCCAAAATGAGCAACTCCGCCAGTTCAGTTTCTACTGCTGGAAAAATCCCCGAAAACGCTAAGAAAAATGAAGAGGAGAGTAAGAAGAAGGCTGCGGCAGGGCGCAGCGTGCCATTTTTGAAACTGTTCAAATTTGCAGACTTGAGAGATTGGCAGTTGATGGCTGTTGGATCCATTGGAGCATGTATCCACGGTGCCTCCTTGCCCGTGTTTTTCATTTTCTTCGGAAAGATGATCGACGTCATGGGGTTGGCTTACTTGAACCCTCCTGCAGCTTCGCATAAAGTCGCTAAGGTATCAAAATACCCGTCCTGTTTCTTTATGCAGCCAAATCTTTTTATTTCCTGCTCATTTGACCCAGACTATGACTGCTAAACAATTTATTTTGATCATTTTTCGTCTGCAGTATGCGTTGGACTTTTTGTACCTCAGTGTAGTAATTTTATTTTCATCTTGGATCGGTACGCAATTTTTTTTCTTCTTCTGAAACTCGAACCGTCGATTTTTATTTTGTTTTGGAAAATAGAATAAAAAATCGGAATTCACATTGCATTGCAGAGGTGGCGTGCTGGATGCACACAGGAGAGCGTCAAGCGGCGAAAATGAGAATGGCCTATTTGAAATCGATGTTCAATCAAGAAATCAGCCTTTTCGACACCCAAGCTTCCACCGGTGAAGTCATATCCGCTATCACCAACGACATTCTCATCGTTCAAGACGCCCTGGCGGAAAAGGTACTTAACAAAATTACATATCTACAAAAACTTAACTTTAAAAATAATTTCTTGGTGAAAAATCCTAGGCGAGATTTAATGCTAGCCAATATATTACTTAAAAGTTCTTAAAAGTTGAGAAGCTGAAAATCTGTGAGCCTGTGATTAATTCAATACATTCTGCTGCAAATTTCTGTTCTGAAAAAATCTGTCTCATTTTGGCTTAATTACACAACATCTAACTTCTAACTACCTTTGAAACTTCATCGGATAGCATTTATAGTTTTTGTTTTAAACTGTTTGTAGTGTGTTTCACTTTGAAGCTCATCTAGAAAATTAATTATTCAGATTTTTTTTAAATACATTTCTTTTTTGAGGATCGCTAGAAATGGATCCATCCAAAAGTATAAAATTTGAAATCGCTTATTGTATTTTTTGAGTGTCTGGGATTAAATGAAAAAAAAAAAGGATCGACGAAGACGATGAGTAGAGATAAATTCAACTGAACGTACATTTCTTTTATTTTTATATGAAATTTAAGAACCGAATGTGAACTTTGCTGACATGTTTGCAAGTACTTCATTTTGACTAGCACAAGTTAGGGTCTGTCCATTTAAACTGAAATTTAACTGATCTTAACTGTAACTGAACTGATATTAACTTATATTGACTGATTTTAACTTATATCAACTGATATTAACTTAAATGAAACTTATATTGACTGATATTAACTTATAATCATCATAATTATATATAAAATCGACGGAGAGAATGAGTAGGGATAAATTCAACTGAACGTACCTTTATTTTATTTTTATATGAAATTTAAGAACCTGAATGTGAACTTTGCTAACATGTTCGCAAGTACTTCATTAAATTCGACTAGCACAAGTTAATGTTGTCAAAACGGAAACATCGCCCCACATGTTTTCGATACATTTATTGATCGAAACCGACATTTTTTTAGCTGTAATCACAAGACTAAAGATCACAAGCATTCAGATAAGTAGCTCACATTTTTTGTGTACCATTATTAGCATTGAATTCGTTCCTTCAAATACCAGAAATGTACTAATTTTACGAATTCTAATATGTATCGAATCCTAATATAATTATGAGTGGGTTCCATTACGACATTTAAATTTTTACACCAACACTTTGTTCATAAAAAGAGTCCAAATTAAAGTGATGTAGAAAGTAGGGGTGGGTAAAACCCGGCCCGGCTCGACAATCCGGTTCGGCCCGATTCACTAAATGTCAGGTTTAATTCAATACGGTATGAGTTTCGGATTGGATTAGGATTGAGGATCGGGTTACCAGATTTCATAAGTAATATAAAAAATATTAAATTTTTAATAAGATTCGAACCATACACCTCATCTGAATAAATATGACTACACATACCTATTAATTTATTTGTGTTCTCATGAAATATCACATTACATACGAATATGTAATTGATTTGCAATGAAAAATAATACCGTAATACTAAACTTTAAATCACAAATCAGTGATTTAAGCTTATATTTTCAGAGTATTTATATTGCGATAGATGATATTGAATGTTTTATGTCTATTATAAATTTTAGTTTTAGGATCGGATTTAGGTACACATGATTGACCCGATCTTTCAGGTCGAGTTAGAGTTCAAATAAATAACCTGATCACTATTTTGGGTCGGGTTAGGAACGAGTAAAACCCATTATACCGTTTTAGATTTTAAATTTATAAATGAAATGTTATACATTGATTTTTAAAATTAAACATAATTACACAATTTTGTATGTAGGAAGCAATTTTTGAATTATTGTCCTCATATTAAACTTTTTTTTTGTATTTGGATGGGCAGGTTGGTAATTTCATACACTACATAAGCAGATTTATAGTAGGGTTTATAATCGGCTTCATAACAATATGGCAAATAAGTTTGGTCACATTGTCCATTGTGCCCCTGATCGCCGCCGCGGGCGGCATTTACGCTTACGTCACCATCGGCCTCCTCGCCGAGGTCCGGAAATCCTACGTCAAGGCCGGCGAGATCGCCGAAGAGGTCGTCTCTCCCTCCCACTCTCCTATCAATCTCAGTTTATGATCAATTTTCACGTTTGGAGTTGGTAAGTGCAAAACCCTAATTTGCGAGATTGGAGCAGGCGATAGGGAATGTGAGGACGGTGCAGGCGTTTGTGGGAGAGGAATCAGCGCTGAGATCGTACGGAGCGGCGTTGTTGAAAACGTATGAGTATGGGAAGAAGGCTGGGTTGGCGAAGGGGCTGGGGCTCGGATCGATGCACTGCACGTTGTTCTTGTCTTGGGCGATGCTTGTGTGGTTTGTTAGCATTATTGTGCATAAAGGGATATCAAACGGCGGAGAATCGTTTACTACCATGATTAATGTTGTCATTGCCGGATGGTAAGCAAGGCTCAGTGCTGTTAAATTTTAGTTAGATTTTTTTTTTCTCTGTACTATTTTGGTTCTGGGGAAATTAATATCAGTTTGATGCTGTGTTTAGGTGATTTATGGTTGGCAGGATCATATGCCACACTATAGTTTAGCTTTTCCATTTGTTTCATGTTAAAGTTGATTTTCAGGTCATTGGGCCAGGCGGCACCAGATATGACTGCGTTTGTCCGAGCAAAGGCTGCAGCATACTCCATTTTTGAGATGATTGATAGGGATACAGTAATTCAAAATGATTCAGCAAACGGGAAAACATTGAGCAAGATAGAGGGACACATCCAGTTCCGTGAAGTCTCTTTTAGCTACCCTTCTCGACCGGATGTGGTAATCTTTGACAAGTTCGATTTGGATATCCCTGCGGGTAAGATTGTAGCACTTGTTGGTGGAAGTGGTTCCGGGAAAAGTACCATTATATCTTTGATCGAGCGCTTCTACCAGCCCTTCATGGGCGGAATATTACTAGACGATAGAAATATTCAAGACTTGGATGTGAAGTGGCTTAGGAAACAGATCGGGCTTGTAAATCAAGAGCCTGTGCTTTTTGCAACGACCATCAGGGAGAATATTCTTTATGGGAAAGATGATGCAACTGACGATGAAATTATTCATGCTGCGAAACTTTCGGAGGCCCTTTCATTTGTCAATAACCTGCCAAATAAGTTTGATACTCAAGTTGGAGAGAGAGGAGTTCAGCTTTCAGGGGGGCAAAAGCAGAGGATTGCTATATCACGTGCTATTGTGAAAAACCCATCAATTCTTTTGTTAGATGAAGCTACAAGTGCACTGGATGCTGAGTCTGAAAAGACTGTGCAAGAGGCACTTGATCGTGTCATGGTGGGGCGAACGACAGTGGTCGTGGCTCATCGGCTTTCTACAATAAGAAATGCTGATATTATTGGAGTAGTTCAGAACGGTAAGATAGTGGAAACTGGGAGCCATGAGGAGCTCATATCAATTCCGAATGGTGCTTATGCAGCATTGGCTCATCTCCAGCACATGACTACTGTGAAGTGTCACTCCTTGAAAGGATCTACCCTTAACCGTCCACTCAGTGTCAAGTATTCACGAGAATTATCTCGTACAAAAACAAATTCAAGTTTCCACTCTGATATACATTCAGTCAATAGCCAAAATCATACCAATGAGGCAACACGTGTGTCAATGAAAAGAATATATGCCATGGTTGGTCCTGATTGGATATATGGGGCTGTTGGTACCATAGCTGCTCTTGTTGCTGGAGCTCAGATGCCGCTATTTGCACTTGGGGTTAGTCAAGCTCTTGTATCATATTACATGGACTGGGACACGATGCAACATGAGATCAAGAAGATTGCTATCCTGTTTTGTTGTGGCGCCGTCCTAACTGTCTTTGTTCATGCAATCCAACATCTTTTTTTTGGTATCATGGGAGAGCGGCTTACTCTTCGTGTCAGACAAATGATATTTTCTGGTAAGCTTTTACTTTAATCCTTCTGTTACCCGAAATTCTACTGAATGTTTTGGATCTACTGCATTTTATAGCATTCTCATCGACTTTTGCAGCCATATTGAGGAACGAGATAGGCTTCTTTGATGATGCAAACAACACAAGTGCTTTGCTTTCTTCCCGTTTGGAGAGTGATGCAACATTCTTGCGAACTATTGTTGTTGATAGGTCCACGCTTCTCGTAATGAATATTGGTTCAGTTGTTGCATCATTTATCATAGCTTTTATATTGAACTGGAGGCTCACTCTTGTCGTCTTGGCTACATACCCATTAACAATTAGTGGTCATCTCAGTGAGGTTATATTTCTTGTTATCCTCCGCTGCCTTTTTACAGATATTGGAATATGCTGACTAATACTAAATCACCGTTTTTTCTTTTTCGTTTTCGCTCAGAGACTCTTCCTGCGAGGATTCGGTGGTGACTTGAGCAAAGCTTATCTTAGAGCTAATATGCTGGCAGGGGAGGCAGTTGGTAACATTCGCACAGTTGCCGCATTTTGTTCGGAAGATAAAATACTTAATCTTTATGCTCATGAGCTTGTGGAGCCATCCAAACGATCATTTCTTCGTGGTCAGATTGCTGGTCTGCTCTATGGAATAACCCAGTTTTTCATCTTCTCTGCCTATGGCCTGACCTTATGGTATTTATTTTTAGAAGTTCACTACAACTTCTACTTTTTCCGAACCTTTCTGCCCACTTTACTGTTCACATATCAAATGTGTAAAAATTTAATCTGCTACTCTGAGTGAATTAAACAAATGTTGGAACTTTTGTAGGTATGGTTCTGTCCTAATGGGGAAGGAGATTGCTAGCTTCAAATCTATAATGAAAACATTTTTGGTTTTAGTCATAACAGCTTTGGCCATCGGCGACACTCTGATCCTTATTCCTGACCTTTTAAAAGGTAGTCAAATGGTGGCTTCAGTCTTTGAAATGTTGGATCGTCAGACAGAAATAGTGGCTGATGTTGGGGAAGAGCTGGAAAAGGTCGAAGGCACTGTTGAGCTAAGAGGTGTTGAGTTTAGCTACCCATCGAGGCCAGAGGTAGTCATTTTCAAGAATTTTGATCTCAGAGTACAGGCTGGGAGAAGCATGGCTCTTGTAGGACAAAGTGGATCAGGGAAGAGCTCTGTCTTATCTTTAATATTACGGTTCTATGATCCTTCAGCTGGGCGAGTGATGATAGACGGTGAGGTTCAGCTTGTAGATAGTAGATCATCGAATAGTCCTTTTAGAATGCTCTTTTCCAACATTCAATGTTTCTTTTCAGGTTTCACAGAAATCCCTTGCACACTGATTCCATTATGACTCACATCTGATTAATTGTTTTTATTATAGGAAGAGATATCAGGAAACTACACTTGAAGTCCGTCCGCAAACATATTGGTCTAGTACAACAAGAGCCAGCACTTTTCGCCACAACCATATATGAAAACATCTTGTATGGCAAAGAAGGATCGTCAGAGAGTGAAGTGATAGAAGCTGCCAGACAAGCTAACGCCCACAATTTCATCAGCGCACTTCCTGATGGCTACTCCACCCAGGTTGGGGAACGAGGGGTTCAGCTTTCAGGTGGTCAGAAGCAAAGAATAGCCATTGCCCGAGCCATTCTGAAAAATCCGAAGATCCTCTTACTCGATGAAGCTACAAGTGCACTAGATGCTGAATCTGAGCGCGTTGTGCAGCAAGCCCTGGACGGCTTGATGAAAAACAGAACCTCCATCATTGTCGCACACAGATTATCGACCATAAAAAACGCAGACAACATATCGGTCATTCAAGATGGAAAGATCATCCAGCAAGGGTCTCATTCTAGCCTTGTGGAAACTATAGATGGTGCTTACTACAAGCTAATTAACCTCCAACAACAACAGCAGCAGCTTCCAGAATGATGTTACTTCCTCTGTATATATATCAAGCACTCATCTACACAGGTCAGATGAATCCCACAATGAAAATTGAAAATTATAATTTCATATTCAAGATCATCTTATAGTTCACTCACTAGTCACTCCTTCACTGGATATAAAAGGTTACATTTTTACACTTTTACCCCTGTAGAAATAGCATCTGTACCAGCTAGTCAGCTGCTGCCTACTAGTACCACTGGGTAGTTGGGAAGTTATTATTTTACAAATTTGGAAAGTTTTTTATATTTAGGAAAATTAAGAATCCCGAAATACATGGCCAGAAAATACGCCATGTTCCTGTCTGATGCTTTCTAGTCCTGTAGTCCACCTCTCTCTCTCTCTGTCTCTCTCCTTATCACCTTTTCTTCATCCCCAAATCCCTCCAGCTGCATTTCCCGAACCCCGACACCACTCAATTGAATCTCATCACGCTCATATTAAATCTAGAACCTTTTAAACTTTCAAAATCTCATCTTGAAGGTCTCTAGATCTGATGAATGTGTAAATTATCTCTGTTTCTTAAATTTCTAGTTTTGGATTAGGGTTTCCTGAGTTTGAGAAATTTGCGGATTGGGGTGTGTGAGGATCAGCATTTGGTATATGATTGATGGGGGCTAATGGGAGCAAAGAATGTGGTGGTGATGGTGAAGCTGGGCAGTCCTCGGCTTCAAATTCCATTGCCATGAGGGCGAGGAGATTCAGAGGTAGCAGTGTTTTTGGGTCTTCTTGCATTCGCCTGGCTTGCAGGTCTGGTGACAGTGCTGATTCAATCCAGGTCAGTTTTTTTAGTTATGTGTTGGTCTTGGACCTGGCATTGTGTTTGCTGGATGGTGGTTGATAACTTGGTATTGTTGGTTTGGAAAAAGTCCTGGTGGCCGTTTGGAATGTGATTGCTTTTTTTTTTTTTGATACATAAGTGGTCTTAAGCCACCGAAAAGACAAGAAGACCCAACAGACTTACAAACGACTCAACTGGCTGCTCAAAAACGCCACTAAACAAAGCTTCACGACTCTAACAATAACACAGATTTCCTAAAAACATATGACACTATCTGGCTGTAAATCATCTCCTCTTCCCTTCTCGCTTTGGCATCTCTAACTTCTGTGGATGTCACGCCTGGACAGTTACCAATTTTTCTTCACCTCTTCTAACTTCTGTGATTGCTTTTTTGTCCTGCTGATATTTTTATTTAGGTTTGACAGACTTATGACTGAGTGATTGAGTAGTTGGGAAGGCTGTCATAGTCAATTCTCAACTGCAATGATATTTGGAGTTGGGTGACTTTATTTAGATCATTGTAGTGTATGTTTTCGGAATCAGAATTTTTTATCTTTACTTTAGCTGGTTTTAACAATAGTGCCATTATATGTTTACTTGTACTTTATTGTGGTTCCTTTCCAGTTCTTCTTATGTACTGATCCGAGTGACATGACTTGTGCTCCAGATCCCTCGTCACCGGAACAAGGAGCAGGTCCTTGATGTGAAGTTTGCAGACCCAAAAGGGTGTGAGTCACACCATGAGTCACACCATGAGAACACTCAGGGTTGTAGAAAGGTTGGAGCTGAACAGCCATTTGACTTTGGGGTTCAGGAGTGGACTGAATCAAGAGGACATGATATAAGTGATGCCCATAATCAATCAGAAAACCATTCCAGGAGCTTGCTCTCCCGGTTTAATCTGTTCCCTTCCAGTTTGAGTTTCAGAATGGGCAGAGCAACTGGGGCTGGTTCCTCGAGAGATGATACCTCTCCGACAGATTTTATTAACTCGGAAACGGAAGAAGATATTAATGAAGGTAACGCGTCACGACCTGTAGCGTTGACGAATGGTTGTGTGAACATTCCAGAACCTGGCTCTTATACTCGTGACATTGTAAGAAATGATGGATCAAGGTATGATATAAGTGTGCCGGCCCTTACCAATTACGTTGATACAGGCAGCATTAATCCACAACCTGCTGAAATACGCAATGGTAATCGAGAGCCTATCGAGCCCAATGTTCGATTTAGTCGAAGTCTAAGTGTGGGAAGACTCCGTGACAGAGTCCTTCGACGGTCTTCAGCTTCTGATTCAACAGTGTTACCGTTGCGTCAAGATGAGGAGGTAATAAATGTAAGCAGCAATAGAGTACCACATGATGCCGAGAACTCGTCAATTTCTCGTGGGAATAATATTATCACTTCAGCCATTCCATCTATCAGTCCTCGATCCAACATTCACAGTGATGTAGCAATAGGCCAAGATTATGAAGCAGGATCATCATTACCTAGAGAAACTCGATTTCACAATGTGCTGGAACACAGATCTAACTTCCTTGAACGCAGAAGAAGGATAAGATCCCAGGTTTTTAAACATCCTTAACTAGTAATATTTAAAGTTTTAAAAATAGTCTTTCTTAGCAATCCCATGTAGTGTACATAGATCTTCGGTGCTTCGCTGAGCATGTCTAGACACTGTATGCCTATGAAACAGGAAGCATGTTATATAAAATGCTATATTAGTTGTTGTATATGTCAAATTCTCATCTCTAGAATCATCTGGGTTAGTAAATCACACGTGATGCCTCACTACGAGTAAGTGAATCTAGCAACGGGTTATCTATCTCATTAACATGGACTTCTTTCTTGTATGCACATTCTTACACTCATTCCTTTCAAAATAATCATGAAGGTCCGAGCTCTTCAGAGGCTGGGAAATCGTTTTGAGAACCTTTCTGGGCACGAAAGATCATGCATAATGTCCGGACATCACAGAACAGGCCGTTGTGCATGTCGTGTAGGAATCAGAGTTGGGAACTCAAATGATGAATCAACCGCCAGGGGTAGCATATCTAGAATTGTCATGTTAGCAGAAGCTTTGTTTGAGGTAATGACACCTTATTAACTTCAAATTTTCATACGGCTTACATTAATTGATATCTTGTAACGACTAATGAATGGCTGTTTTATAGGTGCTGGATGAAATGCACCAACAGTCTGTTGTGTTATCCTCACAGCCTTCCATTTCTTCAATTGGCTCGGTCGCTGCACCGAGCGAAGTAGTGGAATCTTTACCGGTTAAACTACATAGTAAATTGCAGACACATCACTCTGACGATGTTGCGCAGTAAGTCATATGTGATTTAATGGTTAATTTCATTACAGTGTTACGAAAAATCTGTGGTTGCAGCCTCTATCTTACTCGAGATCAAAAACTCGTTTCGTACATTCTTAAAAGGAGAGACATTTTACATTACGCCGGTTAAACTTAGTTGATGATGTTATGCTTGATGCATTAGCAACTTTGTCATAACTGCATTGTTCACCTTCACCATTTCTAATAATCGACTATCTTATTCACCAGATGTTATGTGTGTCTCCTCGAGTATGAAGAAGGGGACAAAATTCGCGTCCTGCCTTGCCACCATGAGTTTCACAAAACATGTATAGATAAGTGGCTCAAGGAAATTCATCGGTAAGCTGGTGTTATATTCATTTATGCTTTCAAGTTTCAAGCTATTGTTATAATTACCACCCGTTGCTCATATTCTCTATCCAAAACCAAATAAGCGGGTCTTTTTCATTCTAAAATCCAGACCTGTGCCCTTCCCCTTCTCAAACCATGCTAGTGTATATCAGTGATTCCATCTTTCTGTGAAACCTTGAGCCTTCGTTCATTGACAAAAGATTTGTATTTTATAAATCATTGGATCGATAATTTATTTTTAATAGACCACCTCGACTGTTTTTTTTATAGGGACCACCTCGACGACTGTTTTAAAATTCTTATACTGAACTCAACTTCATTTATCCATCATTGAAATTTTTTGGTTTTGGGTGCCACATTGATAAGTCGACATCCTTGCTATATTGGACACTTGTAGATAAGGTTTAAATGGCTACAAAATTTGGTCAAATCGTACTGTGTCTTGCATCAACTAATTATCCCTTTGTCATCCTGCTTGGCTACAGTACTATAATATTTATCACCATTTGTTTTCTGTAATAATTGATGTCACAGTACGACGTGTTCTGTTAATATTGTCCGTGTTTAGTTACTGATCTCTCACGGACATTTTTATATCCATTCAATATCTGTAATAATTGTAGTCACAATGGGACGTTGCCAGTTAATTTCATCTGAATTTGTGTGCAGGGTGTGCCCTCTGTGTCGTGGTGATATCTGTAGGCCTGGTACCTCTCATCACGAGAGTCAAATTTGAAGTCACTGCTCCCACTAATACGAGGAATGTTCTTTGAAGATATCTCAGTCAGTCATATCTGATCATACGCATGTATACTGATTTCTCAGTCACACAATTTCCACTGCAGCCAAATCTTCCTCACATTGGCTTCATATATGAAGTACACTAAGTATCCTTATTATTTCAGATCCAAAGTCTTCTGGGTTACTCTCCCCAGGCCTTTTTTGGGGTATATTTCCCAAGTTAATGGTATCCCCTAAATTTTATTTCTATATTTAGGACGTGGTCGTTTTATTAAAATTATAACTCTGCTCGGGGATCCAAATCCATGTTAATCTTGTTGCATCATTGAAAATAACCATCAAATTTTTGAAGTGATAAATTCACATTAAGTACCGAATTCAATGGTTAGAAACAAAACATAAGGTAATAATCAAAGTGAAGTTAAAGCCAACATTACATAATCAACAGAAGAGCCCAAAAAAAAACTACATTTAACCTTTCCAAAGAAGCAATTTAGAAGAAAAAGGCAACATTTATCTCTCAAGTGTGTCCCAATTCATCTCCACTGAGACTTCCTCTATTTTTTTTATCTTCACTTTTTTCTTATTTTACCGAGTTAATTTTTTTTTGTTCTCATTTCTCACCAATAAAGCTCTTCTCACGGGAATCGGACTCTAAGTATAAAAGATAACTAAAAGACGGTACAAGGAAACTTTATACTTACCGAGTTAACTTACCAAAACACTACCGTCAAAAATTAAATATTCTTATAACGTCTCCTTTTACCACAAGATCACGGTGAAACTTCTTCTTCTTTATTTTTAACCAGAAGGGAAGTTTATATAAACTCAAAGGGTAGCCAGCCAGCTAGTGTTTACTTCTGCACTTTCTGTGCATCCTTAAAAATTCATTAGGTCAAGATTTTGCTACCCAACTGGCAGCTAATAATAAAATTAAATGTATGGTAAAGACTAAGTGATCTTCCTTTTGTCATAAAATCCGCAAATTAGATTACAATAAGTACTGGGGATTACGCATTTTTGGATTATGGGCACCTCGGATGACAAATGAACAACCCTAAAATGTACCTAAGATTTTATATTATTGTATATGTATAAGTTTGTTCAGATGATAATGTGTCAAGTATGTACATAACTTTAACCAACAATTTTGATTTGGATTGGCCTAAATTGGATGTTTAATTATATATACATTAATTAATTAGTTGTTGATTTCCATTGTGGCTTCATCATCAATTCCATGATCATATAAAGATCAATGTTCTGGAGTATACGACTAATTAATATAAAGCTGTAAAGTGTTCATATAGAATTTTGAGGGAGATCAAATTAGGGTTTTGTTGGATCATTTTAGGGTTAACATCTATATGAACACTAGTTGATTAAATATTCATCATAACCGTGTATGTATAAATTAGTTGCAGGTCAATTGATGGGGCTAAACACATCTTTTATATATATGTATTATGATATACAACGCTCCAATCAATTATCAAAGGTTGAAGGGTCATGTTGGTGTAGCACATTTGGCCATTCAACTTAGTAATAATAATACACTGAAAAGACACTTTTTATCACTACATAACTCATAAACATACAATATAGAAAATGTTTTATATATTTAATAGAAAGTGTGATCGAATTCTCATTCAAAAGATAATGCAAGGAAAAAAAAGCAGTCGAGAGAAATCGTTTTCCAACTACAAGTCAAGCGTTTATACCACTAGACGATTATTCTGTTGGCACAAATTATACATTGTAAACTTCATTTAACTGTTCTAAATAATAGTGTTTACGGTACTAATTACTATGTTAATTGTCGATGTCGACAAACTCTTTCCAACAAAAAAAATACTTTTTTACTCTATACTCACTAACTGCAACATTTTTCTGAATGGAATGATCTCACAAACGCAAACTACTTCATTCCCCCAAGCCTAAAAATGTTATATGTGGTTTATATATATATATATATATATATATATATATATATATATATATATATATATATATATATATATATATATGATTAAGGCCCTGTCCAATTGAAATTATATTTTCGACTTATAAGTCACTATAAGTTAATATCAGTCACTATAAGTTAATATCAGTTAAGATCATTCACTATAAGTTAATATCAGTTAAGATTATTTAAGTTAAGTTTCAGTTAACTTGGGTCATACCATCATACTATTCATCATACTATTCATCATCATACTATCATACTATTCATCATACCATCATCATCATCATATCATCACACTATTCATCATCATCATCATACTATTCATCATACCATCATACTATTCATCATACCATAACCATCATCATCATACTTTTCATCATACCATCATCATCATCATTATCATCATACTATTCATCATACCATCATCATCATACTATTCATCATACCATCACACTATTCATCATCACACACTATTCATCATACCATCATCATCATCACACTATTCATCATAACATCATCATCATACTATTTATCATCATCATACTATCATACTATTCATCATCATCATCACAACCATACTATTCATCATACCATCATCATCATATTATCATACTATTCATCATACCATCATCATCATACTATCATACTATTCATCATACCATCACCATCATACTATTCATCATCATAATATTACTATTCATCACCATCATCATCATCAGTCTATTACTATTCATCATCATCATAAAATTACTATTCATCATCAGCATCACAACCATCACCATCATCAGTATATTACTATTCATCATCATCATAAAATTACTATTCATCACCATCATCACCCCCCATCATCATCATCAGTATATTACTATTCATCATCATAAAATTACTATTCATCATAATCATAAAAATACTATTCATAATCGTCATCATCGTCATCACTACCATCATCATCATCATAATAGTACTATTCATCATCATCATCATCACAACCATCACCATAAAATTATTATTCATCATCATCATCACAACCATCATCATCATAATATTACTATTCATCGATCAACATAAGTTTCAGTTAAGTTAATATAAGTTAATATCAGTTAAGATCATTCACTATAAGTTAATATCAGTTAAGATCAACTAAGTTAAGTCAAATATAAGTCAAAATGGACATACCCTAAGCTTGAGAAAAAAAACAAATATAAAGGGAGATATATTTAACAAATAAAAAGAGATCTAGCAGGCATCATCGTGGATATATATATATTCCCCCACATATAAGGGATATATCCTGCAGTGTATACACGTAGAGGAATAGTGATCTGTACATTATTGTATGCCAATTAAGAACCGTAAAATTATTTCCCATTAAGAAATATTGAAAATATCAATGGCAAAATTAATAATTTAATGCCAAAGTGGACCATCAAAAGTTACATATAATTTTATTTAAACAAGCTCAGACATTTAATTATTTAATGTGTGTCTTGGTAGGGTTTTGGATTTCCAATTTGCAGTGGGGATGAAATGACCTAACTATGATATGATAGGTCACTATTATTTGTGTATGTGCTTTTACATCAACCAGCTAAAGCTTCAACTATTAAATAGCTTAAAGACAAAGATTGTCAACAATTCATGGCTCCAATTTACACACTTCTATCATCAGAGAATTGAATCCTGATCAGGTGTGTTACATAATGCGCAGGATGTCTCCACTTTTGGCTCTCCTATTAATTCTCGCTTAAATGGCAAATGCATATGCATTGTGAAATCTGATCCAACCCTAACTAATAATTCTGGCCAGTTCAAAGATTTTTTTTTGATGGGATGTATACATATATTCAGCGGCGGACCCAGACTTACATTTTACGGGGGGCATAATGCTTTCTTGGAGAAATTAATGGGGGCAATATGAGTATTTTCTAAGATTATTACCATAATTTAGTCTAAATATGCTAAAATAAAAGATCAAATCAAACAACTAATGGGGGCAAATGACCCCATTCATTAGGATGTAGGTCCGCCACTGCATATATTGTACAAGACTACTGAAATTCTCAAATTTCACCAAGTGGTGAGCCAACTCGGCTACAATCCCACATGCGGCCAGTTCAAAGATTTAGATAGTTCATTTTGGACTGAGTGATCATTTCGATTATCTATATTGTTTGAAAGGTCATTTTAATTGATTGACATACCTCAGCAATTAGGTCAAAATTCAGGTACTAGGGTTTTCATGTATATTACTCTCTTTCAAACTGATGTGAACAACTCTCCTGTGTTTTGCTCAATACATTTAGATATGATCGATGACAATTTTTAATTTCTGAATTACAGAATATGCTTGAACAGTTTAATTAGGGCACCAAAAGAATGATGATGATATTAATGTCGATCATCTTGACAGCGTCACACAGTGATCGAGCAATTTGTATAAGTAGTGGTATTTATATTTATATAATTGTGTGGTTATCATATCAGAATCAGATCAAGAAAAGAAAGAGAAATCATATTCTCTCGGTCTGATGCTCAACTTTTCATATCTTCATTTGTAACAATCGAATCGAATAAAGCACAAATTAAGAAAATACTCTTACACTTGAGCGTTCGGAGCTTATTAATTATATTATATTAAACCCTAAATCTAAAAAATACTTAAAAAAACTTTTTTTCTCATTCTCTTCCACAGAGGTACTTCCAGTTGATGAAAATAATTTATTAGGTTAGTTTAGTGTGGGACTACGTACATTTCTCTCAAAATTCTTATACATTAATTGACTTATCGATCATATATTTAATTAGTTATTTAAATCTTATGTGTGTGATAAGTAAAACTGATCATGTACGTACTTTGTCCATAGACAGGTCGTTATATATATATTGCACTACGTAGTGATGGTTGGTTTAAGAAATGGACTGTGATTTCGACAGTTGTGTGTATGATCGATCGATTCGACTATACATCGATCATTTCATGACGTTTCAAGTTTGACGATCTCTGGTTTTGATAATGTGATGATGATGATGGATGAGGACTGATTGCAATATTCTAAGACTATATACAGAAATCGGAATGAATAAAATTATCAAGTGGAATCCAAGTCGTTTTTGCATTAACACATATACCAGGAGCAGAGACCTAATATTTGATGTTAAGGGATGAGTAAAAAGTTGGGGTAGGGCCAGGTACCAGTAAACTTTTCCTTGCCCTTGTTTTTTAGGGCATATTGATTGATATATACATACACAAAAGAAGGCTTGCATTTGTTATTGTGAGGAAGTTTAATTACACTTTTAATCAAACTTTGTGCGCCCCACCCTATCGATAATATTTTCTCACCCATGCATCAAAGGAAATTTACTCTGATTCCATCAAGATTCGAACACGTGATTTTTCATGAGCATTACTGCTCTTACGCGCGCCAAGCCTCTGATGGGGCAGGTTCGATCTTTTCAACGACGAGAATGTAATAATAAGGGGTACATGCATGAATGTGGGGAACCCTAAGTTTTGTCTTGCAATCCGGTTGGGGAAAGAAGACAATCATATACTGCAATTTGTACCACCTAGACCCAAACGTGTGTCGAAGACAATGTTGCATTTATGTTACTACATGCCTATTTGGGATTTTAGCTAGCTAGGTAATTACAACATCAATCTTAGAATGGTCGTTGATGAAAATAGGGATATGATATTGATGTAAAGCTCTATTTGGATTGGCCACATCATATATGGATGGTTAAATCAGTCTAAAGACACATCATATTATTCATGTGGCGTGAACTGTGAAGACACCAAATCCTATGTTGTCCGTAAATATTTGATAGGTATAAACATATTCTTTCCTTTAATAGTACCAAACATGATGAGCAACATGGTAGAATCCCTGGAAATGTAAATTTGGAAACCTCCAAACAATTAAGGGAAAACACATATCATGGATTCTATATTCTTTTAGTGTCATACGGAACTTCTTGCATCTTTACAATGATATTTATTTTCAGCAATATCAAGCTTCGTGGCCCTAAACACGAAATCTTAAATCCTAATTAAGTGAGATATGTGATTCTATCTAGTGATTTATAGGAATTATTGTTCGTTGTTATTCAACACACTTAGTTGGATGATATGGTGGTGAATGATGCACATCAGGATATGGTATGGTGGCAAGATGAGATGTCAAAAGAATTAAACAGTCAAAACCATATCCACGTTTGAGATTTTGGGGATAACGGGTAAAATTTTACAAAAATGGTGCCTAATATGATCAATAGAATGGCCGGAATTTATAATAAAAAGTATAATACGAGAGACTATAGAGAGGTTATACATACAAGTTGAACGACAACAAATTAAATACCACAATTATGGAACAAAAAAATATCATCTTTTTCCAATGGAAGCAAATTGACATAAGAATACAAAAAATAATCACTAGACAACATAATAGTGTTTTAAAACAATGATAAAAATTTGGATCCATTAATCTTTAAGGGGCATATGAGTCATCAACACCTTGCTGCCACATAATGGATTTGATTGATCTCACTGCGCAATCTCTCCACCCTTCATATGTCCAAGCCTTCCTCTATTTATATTCCCATTCTTCACTAGTAATTCTCTCAGATATATCATCAATCAAAATATATAAACACCTGCAACAATCCGATCCTCTCTCTCTCTCTCTCTCTCTTCATATCTCTCTGCTGTTTCAATTTGGCCTGCATGTGCTTTTTATACCTTGTTTGAGTTTCAAGCTTGAGAGCTCTTCAGTTGATATCATCAATGGATTGCCTTGAGATTTCCAAAAAGGTTGGCCTTCTTGCTTTGACATCTTCAACGACTTATAGATCATTTAGTGCATGAAGAACATATAATGCAAGTGAAAATGATCGAAGCTAAAAAGTTGCTCTAATATGAATCATATATAATATGCATGACTACCATGTTTTTATTTCTTTTTTGAATTTATAAGACCTATATATATGTGGTTTAAAATATGTTGTGTACGTACTAAGGATATATGTTCTTGAACCTTAAAATTGAATATTTAGCCTAGTATTTTGTTTGACAGTTTAGAAAATGACAGCACGTGAAGAAAAAAAACAACGGAGGAAAACAACTGGTGATAGGGACCAGATGGTTGTGTTAATTAGAGATAGTTTATAAGCTAGGGTTTTTAGTTACTCTCACTAATTAAGAGAGATTTTAATTAAATGACTATACTTTTTCTTTTCTTTCTTTCTTTTTGTTTGGAAAAGAAAGAGAATAATGATAATTTTGTACAGTGTAAATTTGAGGAGGAGGAGGATGATGAGGGATACACGAAGGACGGAACGGTTGATGGCCGTGGCCGCCCCGCCATGAGAGGCTCCACCGGAAGATGGCAGGCCGGATGGATCATTCTATGTAAGTTCATCAAATTATTCTTTTATATATATGTTGATCTTAATAAAATAATAATTCATCAAGAGAGTTATGTGATACTTGATAATTAAATATGATGGATTAGTTTATACTTTTATAAGTGAGGATTAGAATTAATTAAAGTGAGTGGATTATCTCACATCAAGACCAGAAAAAACATACACCCATTTCAAACGTGTTTACATTTATAATCATCAACAAGCCACAATTCATAACACAAGTTGTATAAAATATGCATAGCTGCTGGAGAAGTATGTAAGAAATTAAAAAACCCATTTTTCGTGTCCATGTAAATTCAGAAAGAAAAAAAAAAGAATGATCGAAACCACTATTGTTTCGAAAATTAAAAATGACAAAAATTTATATTATTCATTATCTCTGTAACAAATTGTCAGACTCGACCAATATTTCAAAAAATTCATTCACGTAATAGCGACACTCCCTTTGTTCTTGCTCCACGTGGCTAATTTCTGCAGCAGAAGCTGGACCCACGTACAACTGTCCTCCGCCTTGTGTTTCAAACACTTGTCAATTGTTGTTATTAGAATGATTGAGCGGAGTACTTGGATTTTCCAGGGCATGGAATTGTTATAATTTTGACTGATGTCGAATTCAGTTTGACCATATTTTGACTGAATTTGAATCCAGTTTGACCATTTTTGACTGATTTGCTGTCGGCAGTGAACCAAGGGCTGGCAACGTTGGCGTTTTTCGGAGTTGGAGTGAACCTGGTTTTGTTCCTGACGAGGGTGTTGCAGCAGGACAATGCGGAGGCAGCTAACAGCGTCAGCAAATGGACAGGAACTGTCTACATTTTCTCTCTGGTGGGAGCCTTCCTAAGTGACTCTTACTGGGGCCGGTACAAGACCTGCGCCATCTTTCAAGTCATCTTCGTCATCGTAAGCAATTAATTCATCATTTCAATCATCTGATCGCAAATGATCATCATCTTTGACATGTCGTCTTGGATTTATTTACTACAGGGCTTGGCCGCTTTGTCGTTATGTTCATATCTGTTTTTGCTCAACCCGAAAGGGTGTGGGAAAGACGAGGACCCCTGCGGCCCGCATTCATCTATGGAGATGTGCTTGTTCTACATTTCCATATACATGGTGGCCCTTGGAAACGGAGGGTATCAGCCTAACATTGCGACTTTTGGGGCTGACCAGTTCGACGAGGAGCATCCAAAGGAAGGGCATGCTAAGGTTGCATTTTTCAGCTACTTTTACTTGGCCTTGAACCTGGGCTCTCTTTTTTCCAACACTATTTTGGGGTACTATGAGAATATTGGCCTCTGGGCTTTGGGATTCTGGGTGTCAACTGGCTCTGCGTTGGCTGCACTGGTTTTGTTTCTGGCCGGGACTCCTAGGTATAGGCACTTTAAGCCGTGTGGGAATCCGCTGTCGAGGTTTTGTCAGGTGATTGTTGCTGCGGCGAAGAAGTGGAAGGCTGAGGTGCCAGTGAATGCTGATGATATGTATGAAGTTGAATCAAAGAACAGATCTTCCAGCACTGGTAGAAAGATCCTGCACACACATGGATTCAAGTGAGTCCTAAAAAAAATTTCATCAGCTAGAAAGATGTAGAGAAAACTTCAAGTGCTAACTTTGTACCCTTTTTGTATGGACAGGTTTTTGGACAGAGCTGCGTTTATAAGCTCCAGGGATATAGACAACAAGGAGCTAAGCAGTGTCAGTCCATGGAGACTTTGCTCAGTGACCCAGGTGGAGGAAGTGAAATGCATACTGAGACTGCTTCCTATCTGGCTCTGTACAATCCTTTACTCAGTTGTGTTTACTCAAATGGCATCACTCTTTGTCGAGCAAGGCGCAGCCATGAAAACTACCCTAGGGAACTTCAAGATCCCTCCAGCGAGCATGTCGAGTTTTGATATTCTGAGTGTGGCTCTCTTCATTTTTCTGTACCGGAGGGTTCTTGACCCACTGGTGAGCAGGATCAGGAAGAGGGGGCTGACTGAGCTGCACAGGATGGGGATTGGTCTTGTGATAGCTGTGCTGGCCATGCTTGCGGCCGGGATAGTGGAATGCTACAGGCTGAAGTTTGCGCAGAAGAGCTGCACTCAGTGTGAGGGGTCGAGTTCTTTGAGCATTTTCTGGCAAACGCCTCAGTATGCTCTGATAGGAGCTTCTGAGGTGTTCATGTACGTGGGGCAGCTTGAGTTCTTCAATGCTCAGGCTCCAGACGGGCTCAAGAGCTTTGGAAGCGCGCTCTGCATGACATCAATCTCGTTAGGAAACTATGTTAGCAGTCTTCTAGTTTCTATGGTTATGAAGATTTCTACAAGTGACAGAATGCCTGGTTGGATACCTGGAAACCTCAACAAAGGACACTTGGACAGATTCTACTTCCTTCTAGCTGGGCTGACAACAATTGACTTGGTGATCTACATAGCTTGTGCTAGATGGTACAAGTGTATCGAAATGGAAGCAAGATTCGACGAGAATGAGGACCAAGAAAAATGCGGAGTGTGATGTATACAGGTGACACTGGGCTATGCAAGGGTCATTGTGACTCGGGGTTTAGGTATATGTAGAATTTAAATAAAATTGTGCGGCGGGGGGTAAACTTTTTTCTTTTTTCGAATTTCAGCAGACTACTAATTGTGCGAAGGTGATGTAGAGTGTGGGAATAAAAATAATTTTAAATCCTGACTATTGCAAAACTATGATAGTAAAATTCAAGCAGCCAGACGAAGACTTAGGCAACTAGGTAAATACTTTGAATTGTAAAGAAAGCTATAAGAAGCATTTGTCTCTTACAGTGTGAAGAACTCAGTCGCAGATGTGAGTTGAACAATCCCACCGCCAGATGTTGGACTTAAGATTTTATAATTCACTGATGGGCAGAACTTTTGATGTTTTCCTGCATCATGATAAAACGGAAAGATCAGAAAAGCCTTTCATCATCTGATTTACTTTTAAACCTGTCCTCAGAATGTAGCAATACAAACATTACATTAGTCGGAAACGAGAACAATTAAAACCTTAATACAAAAAATGAAGTACCCATTCAAGGATATAACAGCTTCCTCAAAATAATAAAGGATATAATAGCCACTGTTCTGAAAAGATCAGGAAATAACAAATGACTGAGATCACTCTTAGTGAAAACACAGGAAATAAATTTCCCAACTAAAACTTTAAATTATTAGTGGAGTTCTTACAGCAGTCATGATTAACTTCAATCATACTGCTCAGAAAAGTTATCAAGAAAGTTCACACAGTTTGTAGTGATATAATTCAAAGTTACTGTCCACCACAGAAGAAAGGTTCTCCTAGTCAAACAACATTGCTTAGGCTTTCCGAACTTCGATGTGGTGAGTGGATTCTCTACGCCATATTGACTGTGTTCCACTTTGGACAATAGTCACATGCTGGCCCTCCTTGATAAGACCCTTACTCTACAATACAAATATGAATTAGAATACACTACCTAGGTCAATGTCGCAAAAAGGAAAGATCGCCAAGTGAAAACGAACCTTCAAAAGATTAAGGGCTTTGGTAAAGGTCTCCTCAGCGTCACTGGAAAATTCCATGGATATGGGCATCACTCCTTGATAAAGAACAAGCCTTTGTTTTATCTTGTCGCTGTTAAATATCATAACATACCAGATATCTGGGTGTGAATTACATGTAAAACAACAACAATGTGGAAAAAACACTGACTAAACAAAAATTAGACATGTGAAAATTGCAAATTAGACGACTTACTCATTTGTAAAAGCAAAGATCATCGATGAAGGTCGATAGTGACTTAGAAGAACAGCCATTGATCCCGTTCTTGTGAAAACTATAATGGGAGTGTCAAGAGTATTGGCCATGGTTGTGGCATGGCATGCAAACATTTCTCCCATATGACTCTGCAAGAGTACCCGAGCAAACCCATAAAATAGTATAGATGTGGTGATGTAAAGTATTTGCATTAAATCGGAAAGACACCTTCTCAAACTAAATTCTTTAAAAAAGCCATGCCCGATAGTACATAGTAGCTATGTAGCACGGAAACCGCGAAACGGAAACCGCGGAAACCGCGAAACCGCAAAATCAAAAAATAGGCAAAAAATACGGAAACCGCTGTATTAAATATATATTAAATATATATTTATATTTTCTCGAAATTAGATATATCCTAATACAATAACATAAATATTCTGAAACATTCACCAACATCAAAAACATTTAACAATCAAATTAGGTTTCCAGAGGTTTCTTTTCATGTCCTAGAAGTTTTCGATTTGTTGACCGTTTTTGAAACGGTCAACTAAGGTTTCCGGAGGTTTCCGAAGGTTTCCAGGTTTCCGAAGGTTTCCGAAACCGGTACCACACTCATATAGAGGTTTCCGTGCTACATAGCATAGTAGTACACAAACATTGTGGCAGTACACATTTCATCCATGAAATTAAAATTAGTCTTTAACAACCAATCTTAACATGACAAAACATACCACAGAAGAAGCAGATCGAAGTGGAGGATTTGTGCTATTTGGTAAACTTGACTCAGTCCTCAGGGCTACAGTGTGCATCACTTTAACCGCCTTCAAAGGGTACCTAACCAGTAAGAGGATTAGTGCCGAACCATAAAAGAAATTAAAACATTACCGATACCGAGTAAACAAATAGTTCTTACTTTCCGTGAGCAGTTTCTCCTGAAAGCATAACAGCATCAGCACCTTCACGTACTGCTATCGCAATATCTGAGACTTCAGCTCTTGTTGGCGTAGGATGATTGATCATGCTCTCCAGCATATTGGTAGCCACAATTACTGGTTTCTGCATACTATGACAGCGTCTAATGATGTCTTCCTGTGACATTAAAATAAAGCATTCAGTACTGTAAACAATGATGAACCTCACTCATTTCTATTTGCAAATAATTATGGCTGATTCATAGATACTAGTGTTGCCTTGCATTTTAAAACTGCTCGACTTTTGATGAATTTGTTGTGACATGCAACTTGCAGACTAATTAGAAACCTAAGTTCTTGCTATGCAATCAATACATTTGATGCAGTATAGCGTTGGTAATTGTCTTTTGGTGTCAAAGACAATGCAACACAAAGTACCTAACATTCAAGAATAGCAGGCATTAAGGAACAATGAATAGCAAGTATAGTTACCTGCAACAAAGGCACTTCCTCAATCGGCAGTTCAGCTCCCAGGTCTCCACGTGCCACCATAGCCTATATGATAGAATGAATCTTGATGAAATCTACTTATGCAGAATCATAGGATAAAAGTAGTGAGGGATCGCATATGCGTATGACTGTATGTCGAACCAAGAGCAAGGTCTTAACATACAGAGGGCCTTACTTTTATCCCTCTTCATTGTATCCCCTAATTGCTTGACAGGACTATTTTAAATCACAGTTACTTTGTGGATTTAAAAATAATAAATGGATGATGGTAACAAAGATATTCGCAATGCTGTAACTTGTCTTTTAAAATGACAGTTCCTTAATCATTCTATTCTTGGTTAGACAAGTAAAGTGATAAAAGAGGGGTTCTTTCAAAATATTAAAACTAACCCCATCAGACGCTGAAAGTATCGAATGAAGATTTGGTATAGAGTCAGCGCTTTCAATTTTTGGAATAACGTGGATATCTGCTCCACAGCCTACACATGCACAGAAATCAATAAGAATTTCAAAGATTGAGAGCCTCTAAACAGGGGTCAGTGCAAGAAATATACCTTTAAGATAAGCTTTCAGTTCATGAATCACTTTGGCATCTTTCACAAAAGATACAGCATAGAAGTCAATGTCGTTATCAACCCCAAACTTAATATCCTCCCAATCTTTGTCTGTAAAAGTAATCATCCATGAAATTCATGAAGTTGGCATTATAAGACTCCCAAGTGCAATATAAATAAAAGTGTAATAAACTTTATCAGCAAATGAGTATCAGTTATAACTTATAACCTGTGATTGAAGGTAGAGTAGCACTTTTTCCTCGTACGTTCAAATGGCGCCTCGATGTAAGTTCCCCTCCGTCAACCACTATACACTTCACTGTATCATTTGACTTGCTCTTTACTGCCAGTGACATCATTCCACCTATCGTAATGAGTGTTAAGATGTAAGTGCATACGATAATAAGGTTGAATTTTGCGAGAGTAAAATCACCAAACAGAAACTGTGGATAACATGCTATTTTAAACAGTCTGAGATCATTTATATTTCATGCAGTATGATTGCAGTGCATGTTTGCAATTTCTCAAAAGTACTTGCATGCTAGATCTTGAGAAGGTACACCTTCCCTATATGAAGTATTAACGTACTCAACCAGTACCTCAACTGCACATCAGCAATAGTAGAAATACCCTAGTATATACTTACCGTCGACCAAGAGAATGTCGCCAGCCTCCACATCATTCACAAAATCATCGTAGTTCACACTAACAGTATCCTCGGTGCTAACTCCTCTTTTGATCGTGAAGTTGAATTCCTGTCCTTCTTCGAGCATAATTGGCTGAGGCACGTCTCCACTCCTAACCTCAGGCCCCTGAAAGGATATTTCGTTGATCAAAATTTGTAAGATACCAAGTGAGAAAATGACTAAAATAAGTAAAAGATATACAGACCATGAAAACAGAATAATATGTTGATCAAAGCTCTGTTTTTAACATGCAGTATTATGAAAGCACTGGAAAACTGGTTTCGGTACTCCTTTATAATTCCTTAGTAAAAGAATAAGAACACATTATTATGTGTCCAAAGAAAGCCCTCTGATATTTGTTGTAGAGGGCCAGACAATGAAACACGTGAATTTGTTGGACCATTATAGTATCAATCATCATTTGAATGACTCACTATCAAGTATTCTGGAGGTTTTGAGAATAGTTAATGGTTATGGCACTGTAATCATGGGCCTTACCGAGCAAGAATATGAATATAACAACAAATGAACAACTCGGATGGTTCACCTATGTCAAAGGAAAGAAAACAACACCAAGTGAATGAAATACAATAACAAACTTCAAACCCAAAATGTACCTTGGTATCCAGCATAATAGCAATAGCTTTATCTTCAAACTGAGCATTGTACTCCTTCACCAGATCAATTGTCTTCTGATGAGAAGCATGGTCTCCATGCGACATATTTAGCCTCGCCACATTCATCCCAGTTTCCGCCAACTTCCATATCATTTCCTTTGAACTTGTGGATGGACCAATTGTGCACACTATCTTCGTCTTCCTCTGCTCCATTCCTGACGTAATCTGCTTTTCACCCACATATACATCCCCATACTGCACAAATGCCTTCCCCTGCACAAAAATCCCCCATTCTTTATATCAACCACAGACCGAAAATCAAACACTATAACTTCACAGCAAAATCAAATCTTAAAAGCACACAGAAAGTACGCATATTACAAAATGAATCAATAGTTTGAGAAACAAAAAACTAAAAACAGCGAAAATAAAAGTAAAATAAAAATTATACATCAACAAAATCAGATTCTCAAAAATTACACATATCAACAAACAACTCAAGCAGTAAGCATTAAAAAAAATGAATCAAATTTCGAAAATGAAAAAAGTGAGAATAAGAGTAAATTAAAAATCATACATCAGCAAAGCCGCGGCCGTTGTGAGCCTTGCTCTCTTCAGTGAGGCGCACAGATCTAACGACGGACACAGCAGGTTTGGGCGGGGATCTAGACCATCTTCTAGGCTCGGAGAAGGCGCGGGCGAGTTGCTTGGAGGAGTTGAGCCGATCGGAGCATTCCGATTTCAAAAGCGAGTATCCGGCGGGGAGATTGATGCTCGGCATCACAGCAACAAATTCAAGCACAACAAAAATCGCAACTGAAAACAGGGAGAGAGGTACGGAGCAGCAGAGGAGGAGTTCAAGTTTTAATTAGTCATTGGAGGCTTCGTCGTCTTGTTGGTTTGTGGCATATTCGGCGTCGAACTCTCCGCCACAGTTTACTGATTTTGTAGTTTTACAATATGGAAAGCGCAAGAAGTTTGGGGACGTGGGCGTAATTGTTAGACATTCGAAGGATCTTTATGTTAATAATTCATTTTCCCAACTCTGGGAGGAGTTCAACCTTGTCAGAGTCGGGTGAATCTATTTGCTAAAAAGGACACACAACAGTTAACAACAACAGGTGATGACGTGGCATTATTAGTCAGCAATGAAGAACAACAGCAACCTGGATGTCAACCAAAAGTTGGACCCGTATACATTAAAAAGCAGGCAGCAACACAGCCCCTCTGTAGTCAGCTGCTTACAGTTACAATGTTGGAATTGTTTTCCTGTGGTTGGATAAACCAACAAAATTATATATGAAGTGTTAAATTTCATGATAATAGTAAACAAGGGGGAGAAAGAGGACGATATTTTTAAGGACATTCTCATCACAGAGAGTACTCCCTCCTCCTCTGTTGATCGGCTGTGACTCACGGCTGCGGTGTTGGATGAATGTGACCAGATGTATGCAGCCGATATGAGTAGAACTTAGGTGAAACACTGCAATTGCATACACTTTACAGGTATTTAACCATCCCACGTCCTTCCACACTGATCTTGGAAGCTTGAAGGTTTTTCTTTTTGGGCGCTTTCAACTGCTGTAGCTTCTTATTCATCTATATACCAAGTAACAGGTATCAAGTGAGATTTAAAGCTATGAAGCAGGCCGATTTAAAAATATCGCATGACTTGAATTTAATAAGTTTATACCTTCATTCGGCGCTGGTCCTGTTGATTCTGTTTTGCGCGTGCCCTGACTGCTTCTGGGTCAATTTTTGACTGAGGGCGGATGGTAAAGTCCAATGACAAAGCTTCTGGTCTAGTGGTAAGCCTTGCAGATGAATCTCCAGGCTTACTACCCCTGAACCATAGGAAAGAAAGCATTAGAGCATGATGAGTAAATAAATACTATCTCACTCGGAAAGGAAAAATAAATCTCTAGCTTGGAAAATGAAACATACTGCGAATGCCTTGGGAGATCAAGATCATCATCCCTTGATTCCATTCCTCCGGACTTATTTGATGATCTATGCAAAAGGTGAAACGTCAGATGAGGTCATTGTAGGGATAACAAATACACTCCATACTGAAGAAAACAAGCAGGGAAGACTATTGAGTACTTTTTCGCAATTGGCCTGCGGTAAGGAGCTCTCTCTTCTTCAAGACTCCTCATGTCCTCAAACCGAGTGCTCTTGTTGAAGATAGGTCGACTCTGCATGTAATGGGAACAAGAGGAAAAACATTTAGAACAATGTATAGATGCTAAAATTCGCACTTTAACATCTTCATCAAAAGCTTTGGATTATGTACCCATTTGTCAACCAGATCTTTAGCGAGTTTCCTATTTGATGTAGTCTCTTCATCTGATTTGGACAGGAACATAATGACCTATACGAAAAGCAGGCATATAAACATCTAACTCGATATACAAATTAAGTGGATCACAAACGTAATACCGATGAGGGAAAGTCACCTTTCCAAGGCCACTTCTTTTCAGCTGATCCCTTCGGCTCTCATTTTCAAGGTCTATGGGAAACTGCACATAATAAAATCAATTTCATCGGCAAGAACAATCCAGCTCTAGCTTTACCACAATTTGATGGGACGTTTGTAAGCAAAAGAGGACCATACATCAGTCAAGATCCTCAATACTGCCTCACGAACATTTATACTAGGAAGGCTACCATCAGGCAGGGGCTCGAGCCAGTTTTTTAGGAGAGTTAATACCCCGTGATCTAGAAACTCTTGCTGAAGTTGTTTCCTACACAAAATGGCTTCATATAAGAGGGGGAAAAACTGAAAAAATACTTATAAGACAAGAACTTTAAGAGTCTATTTGCGAATTGCGACTAGTATATTACTTCATAAGGACATCAGTAAGCAGGGGCAACTTCTTTAGTTTATTAATGGCTGGCTTATTCTGACGATTAAGCTCAGCATCTTCTTCGGCTGTAACTTCAAGCTCAGCCATGACATTCTCAACCAAAAGAGCAATTTCAGCGGCACTTCTCTCACTTTTCTTCTTTTTCTTTCCCATTTTGAAGAGCTCCGTAATTTCATCATCCTCTTCACCCTCTTCTGCCTGTATAGTTTTTTATTGCACAATGATCAGGATCAGGTTGATTCATTAAGGGTTAAAGAGACACATAATATGTATAATAAAATTCAATGTAATTATCACTAACCTGAGGATAGCGGCTAGGAGAATCACCTCCATGGTCACTTCCATATCGATCACGAGGATCAACACCAGTGTCATCGATGAAGTTATCATCATCTACAGTTCTACGAACCTCTTGATCATCCTATATCAAAACAACATACAATTATTAACCATCAGTCTAACCATGAATTAGTTACACAACAATGCCTACTTCTACTGTTCTACATGACCATTAACAGCAAAAAGTTGAAAACCAGCACACATGCCCAAGCCCTTTGACTCTAAAGATAGGTCAAGTTCGCCCACAAGCAAGACTCTCAAAACCTCATATATGTTGTTCTTGCTACAAGAAATCTTGATTGTTATTGCGCGTGAAATCTTGAATGTAACATATAGTTAGCGACCTAATCTTTTATCCAAACTGAACAAGACTTAACAATTCACATTACTTTAATATATAAAAACAGCCACAGTCAGTCTCAGAATATCGGAAAACAGTACAAGAAACACAAATATACAGGCATAGATACCTCAGAATCTCCACCAGCGACAGTGTTCCACATCTCAGTCTCATCAACATGACTCCTCCCCGAAACCCCAGCTTTCTTCACCAACCCAGGTCTCACCACACCCTTCCCACTACTCCTACCCCCATCACCCTTAAACTTCTTCTCATGCTTTTTACTACTCTCACCACCTTCCCTCTCATACGCCTTCCTCTTCTGATTAAAATAATCCCTTTCACCCCCATCCGGATTATACTCCCCAGCATCCTCATCCTCCAACCCCAAACCAGCCCTAAACCCTAACCCTAATTCCTCCCCCTTTTTCACCAACCTCTTTCTTGGTCTACTCATCGCCTTATCCGGATCGTACACCGGCGTCCGCGACCCCTCCCCTTCCTCCTCATCCAACATCAGATCATCCTCTCTTAGCGGCTCCGGGGATCCCCCTCCGTCGTCTGATGGCTGGTCGTCCTCGAAGTCAATCACCGGCTCGCCGTCCTCATCGCGGTACCTGCAAATAACAAAATTGGGATCAAAATGATCATCGAGAACCCCATATTCTTGATTAAGATTGTAAAGATTAAAAAGGCGAGAGCTTTACCGATCGTCTTCGTATCCCATCGTTCGTCGTCTAGAGAGAGAATGAGAGAGCTTCGATTTGGTGATGAACTTCAGACAGAGAGATGCTATACAGACCCCAACCCTCGCGTATTCGCATATTAGCAGTTTTCACAACCCAGTCCTCATACTTTATATTAGTCTACAAACAATTGCGTAACGGTCCTCAAATTTATACTTAATTCCAACTTAGCTTCTATCTTTATACTAATTCACAACCAAGTCCGTATATCCGTTCTCAGATTTTTATATATTTTCAAAATTAATCCCAATCCGTCCTCGGATATTTTGGCCTGTATTTTTTAGTAGGGATGCACAAAATTGGTCCGGACCGGAAAATCGGATCGGAACCGACCGGATTCGGTCCGGTTCCGGTCCGGTCTATGGTCCATATTTTTGGAAGATTACGGGTTCCGGTCCGGTCCGGTCTGGACCGGAATAAACCGAATTTTTTTATTTTCCTAATATTTTTTTTTATTTTCTATTTTTTAACCCTAAATTACGGTCGGTCCCGGTCCGGTCCGGGTTTCGGTCCAAGTTTTCACACGAATTCCGGTCCCGGTCCGGTCCCGGTCCATATATGTCCGGTCCACGGTCCAAGATTTTAGAAAATTCCGGTCCACCGGACCGGATTTGCATCCCTATTTTTTAGCCAGATACCAAACGACGGCGTTTATAAGTAGTCATCTTGTGCACTAGGGTCTTTACGGCTTTTTAAGTACTCCCAGGACTAGTAATGGCACGTGTCACTTGATGAAAAGGGTAGCACGGAAACCCTGTGCACCCGAAGCATTGGATAAAAAGTTCAACAGTTCAACGAGTCAATTTTTTTTCATACGATTGCATTCTCGTAATTTTCAATCTCTCCGTCCGATTTATCGACCAACAATCTCCGGCTAAATCCACTGATCATAAATCAATGTAAAGCTCCCATCTTTCGATTCTTTGGTCATGCAATTCGATTTTTTATTCATTCTCAAGTTCCAATTTTTTTTAATTTATTGTTTTGATTTCTTGATTTAATTGACGCAGCAGCTGCTTGGATTGGAGCTACAGCGGCATCTTGCTGGATCTTGAGCGTGAAGGGAAATTCTAGGATTGTAGGGATCGTGTAGCTTCATTCTGGATGATCAATTTGAGGTACTGGTTGATGGATTTAAGAAGCTGGTTAATTTTTGGTGATTAGGGTTTGATGGGTTAATGAGATTCGGAATGGTGAATTGGGGGTTCTGGGTCCTCAGTGCATTGAACGATTCGTCTTTTTTATGTTTTTGCAGCTCAAAAGTTTGAGTCTGTATGCAAATCTAGTGCATCACTCAGCGATTCTCCAAGTGAATTCGGCAAAGTTCCGGAAGTTGGTAACTTAAAAAAGATACTAACAGAGAAGCATATAGCTCGGTTTCTGTGAATCTGAGTTATGGGAAGCAGTGATGTGGAGAAATCGGCAAAGGAAAAGGAGTCAAAGATTGCGCCTGCTGCTACGCAGGTTAGCTTGTCGAACAGTACTGTACTGTTGATGCTTAAAGTAAGTTGTAGTCATTGCTGAGTAGAGCTTGATGTTTTCCAGGAGCAATCGTCTGCCACCAGCACTGGCGCTGTGAATCCAGAGTGGCCGGTGTTTCAGGTTTTCCCATTGAATATAATTGTATCTGGTGCTTAGCGTGATGAATTGAAATCTAACGACATTTTTAACATTGTGAGTATTTTTTTTGCAGGCGTTTTCTCCTATGCCTGCACATAGTTACTTGGCATCCAGTCCCCAACCTCACCCTTATATGTGGGGCGTGCAGGTAAAATCCATTGTGTTTTTAGTTGATGCATTATACGAAAGACGTACGTACACATGCTGTTAAGTAAGTTATAAATCATGATTTAGGTCATAAATATGTCGAAAGTGCATTTATTAGTGAAATAATGGCTGTTGATTAGTTATGAATCAGATACACAGTATTTTTCGAGCTTTAAAAAAACAGCGAAAAAAAAGTTACATAAAGGGTGTTCTATTGAAGACAAGTATTCCTGTAAATTCGATGAAAATTATGGGGGAGAAAGTAGTTTCAAATTGAAAGTGGAACGTGTGAATGTGACTGCAGATTCTGTTTACCACAGAATTTTAGTATCTGTGGTTTAATTAATGCATTTGCAAGTATCTGTGTGATCACATTTGCAATTGTTCCTCACTGCTTTTGCTTTTCGACGAAGCACATTTGGCTACGTGACGAGATTTTACTGCTATGAAATTATTAAGCGGCCAACTGTTACAGCTACAAAAAAAAGTTGCATAGTTAGTCTGCTGTAATACGTTATAAGACATTTGCTCATTCACTATTTAATAGTTGTTAACTTTTTGTTCACTCTGTAGCATATTGTTCCTCCTTATGGTGCCCCACATCCATATGTTGCAATGTATCCCCATCATGGTGGCATGTATGCTCATCCCTCTATGCCCCCGGTATATATTTTCTACTTGTGTTTCGAATTCATCACCATAATATAAATTTTTTATCAAATAATCCAGGTCTTGATGAGACTAACACTTTTCTGAAACATATGTCAGGGATCATATCCATTTAGTCCTTTTGCCATGCCTACTGCAAATGGAATTGCCGAGGCGTCGGTGAGTAACTTGATCTAGTACTCATAAGAGAATTTTGACTTTTCTGTAATTCTTACTCAAGACTGATGATCTCAAATGTCACACAGGGAAACACACATGGTGCTGCGGAGGCCGATGGTAAGTCATCTGAAGGAAAGGAGAAGTTACCTATAAAAAGATCGAAAGGAAGTCTCGGAAGCTTGAATATGATCATGGGGAAAAATAGTGATGCTGCTAAAGCATCTGCTAACGGAGGATATTCTAAGAGGTAGTGTAACATATGTGAAAGCAACGACCTCAATACAGACTAGGTTTTTTCATGCTTGCAATTACTGTTTTTAATACAAATCTTATGAATGCAGCGGGGAAAGTGGCAGTGAAGGGTCAAGTGATGGAAGTGATGCCAATTCACAAAATGTAAGTTCGAATGCTGTATTAACCTGCAGACAGTGTAAATGAGAATATGTGCTTGAACATTTTCGCCTGATCCATTCGCTCAGCAATTTCTGAATAGTAATTCGATAGAATAAAGTGTAGTATGTAAAACAAGCTTGACTTACTTAGAGATATTGCAGCATAATCCCTTCATACTGTTTCACACAGGATTCACAACCAAAGTCCGGGGATAGGCAAAATTCATTAGAAGGTATCTATTCTTATAGCCATTCTTATATCACAAGTCATTATTATAATATACACAGATGATAAAATTAACTCCTTTTTATATAGCTGAAACGTCACAGAACGGAAGCTCCTTACATGGTTCTCAAAACGGGGGCTCTGGTGCACCTAATACAGCACCGAATCAAACGAGGGCCATTGTACCTGCAGCACCAGGTGCACCAGGAGGCGCTCCAGGTCCTGCCACTAATTTAAACATTGGAATGGATTACTGGGGAGCTCCTACCTCATCTTCCATCCCGGTTATCCAAGGCAAGGTTCCGTCTGCAGCAGTTGGCAGAGTTAGTGTACCTGGATCTCGAGATGTTCAACCGCAAATATGGCTACAGGTTACTACTAGGTCTTGTTACTGCTGTTACAAAGTCCTGGAAATCCGTCTCTCTTGACTAACCTTATTTTCTGTAGGATGAGCGAGAGCTCAAAAGACAACGAAGGAAGCAATCAAACCGAGAGTCTGCTCGCAGATCTAGGTTGCGGAAGCAGGTATAAACTATATCATTGATTATTTTTATGGATAAGTTTTGTTCCATTTCGTCTTCTGGTCCGAACTAAACTTGAGTGAGTCTTGATTTATGGCTTAAGGCTGAATGTGATGAGCTAGCTCAGAAGGCTGAAGCACTGAAAGAAGAAAATGCGACACTAAGGGCAGAAGTCAATCGCATCAGGAGTAACTATGAGCAGCTTGCTTCAGAGAATGCATCACTGAAGGTTGAATTTTGTCTTCTTTTCTTATTCTTATTATATGGAAAGCAACACGTTCGCTGTCATGGCTAAGTTATATTCGGTGTTTATTTTGTGTACAAGATTTCAGATCATAATTTTCTTTTATAGAGATACCGCATTAATAGCTGCGGTGGCTCTGTAATTTTGTGTGTTTCTCATTATGTGCTGATTCCTTTTTATCAGGAGAGACTAAGGGACAATTCAGGGACTGCAGATGCGCGGTCTTTGAAGGATAAGCCAACTGTGGGCAAAGATGCGTAATTATTTATCTACCATCTAATGAAAACAACGCACCGCCTTCAGGAACCTAGTCTAACAGTGAACAACAGGGTCATTTAGCCCGTAATTTTAGAACAATGACTCGCGTCAGTAGTTTAAGGTCATGCTGGTTTTCACATCAGCACATATTCAGTACGAATTGTTTCGTGAATGCTTCTTATTTGGATAGTGAAGGGAGCTTGTGTTGTAAATTAGGCATTGTTAGAACTTCATGTTTTCGGATAACGTATTTTGTATCAAAGGTTTGATTTAACTATTTAGTGTATTCATAATGTCTGATCTAAATATGGGCCATATGGGTACTTTTTTGTCTTTGATACGCGTCTTATTCAGTCATATATCGGATATTAAACTGATAAATAAAATACCATATTTAATTTTAGTCAAAACTCGGAGAGAGGTATGAAGTATTATTCGAAATATGAAAATCTACAAATGCTTTTTAAAACTAGTTAATTCATGTATAAAATCATTAAAAGTAAAAACTAGTAAATTATTGCAAATACTTCGGTGCAATAGATTCCAAGGGGAAAAACAGAAAGTGCGTCTGCCAGCCTACCTAGGGTCCGGGACAAGTAGTACGTCCCGGACCTCCAAAGGTAAATGAAAAAGGATGAATGAGAAAATCCGCATCGTCACTAATTTTAGTAACCTCCAAATTGTAACAATCAGTCGAATCCACATGTATTTCGAGCTCCTCTGCTGTAATATCCCGATGGTAGCCGTCCGTAATTAAATGAATATTTTCCCAAAAACAAGCCGAAAAATAACTACCAAATGGCTTCAAACCATTACCCATATTGGGGTAAATTCCATCCTTCCCAGGGTAAGTTGTCCCTCCCCATGCAATTGTGTCACCTCCGTTTTTTAGTTCCGTAAAAAGTTCACTTGGCCAGTATCCGATGCTTACGAATTCCTCATTTCCGTCGGCTAGGTCTACTTGCACTCCGATCAACCACCAATTCCCAGTTACAGTATCCTGTATTAGTAATAATTTCAAGTTTTACTTAAATAGTCAGAACGCCGTCATTTTAATTCAAGTAAAATTCAAAACATAACAAAACGATAATATTTTGTTTGAAATGATGTCGTTTTAACATTCGCAATATATGACTGCGCAATAACAGTTTTACCTGATTAAGGACGAAATGAAATTTATACTGTTGCAAGGGATGATCGGCGTATGAAGAATGTGGAAGCTGGTAGTTAATGGGTAAAGATTTATCAATTTGGACAAAACCCGAGCAAAATGTGTTGTAGCATCCTTTGTTACTTGCGTCACTCTGCATACAAATATCATTCAATAATTTATCAAAAAAAAAATTATCATTCAATAAAAATATTAGTGCCATGAATCATAATTCAAAAACAATTATAAGTTGGAGTATTATTAACTTACATGCCAATATCCGAATAAATGAGGTTCTAAGTTTCCATTGATTTTCTGGGAAACCTGAACAAATATAAATTAATTTAATCCTAATTTATTATTCACTTATAACTGTGAGATCGAAAATGAGTAAAGTTTTGATGAAAAATGAGATGAGTGTACATACAATCCATCCGACCGAAATGTAGTCTTTTTCTCCCGATGGACTAGTTCCGTCCATCCACATATTGACGGAGCTAGCTTGATCCGGCTCTGTCGAGGGGCTGTATATAGAAACAGACCCGTTCGAGCCTTGCAACGTACTTCCCGTGAACTGTTTTCTCATATTAACTTGCTGTATAAGAATACATGAAGCACAAATGACAATGTTAGTGAACATATTATTGAAAACACAAAATTTTAGAATAAATAATTAATCAAAAAAAAACTTTAGAATAAATAATAGGATAAATTACAAAAATATTGTCTGGACTATCACCTGATTTCAAATTAGTTATCAGACTTTTTCAATTTTCAATTTAGTGATTTTTGTATCAATTCGCACATGTTTCAATCCTATTGATCATATCTCCAACCATGATAAAAATAAAATTGACCAAATTTGTTAACCATAAAATCAAATTCATTAGTTTTCGATCTTAATTCCTAAAAAACACATCGAATTCGTAAACAAAATGTATGCAAGTTGATGCAAAAATCACTAAATTAAAAATTAAAAACAATCCGGTACCCAATTTGAAATCAGCCGGTAGTCCGGACTATGTTTTTGCAATTAACCCTAACTAATATATAGCACTTAAAATAAATAATAAACCGCATTTACAGTATCTGAAAAAATTACAAATATTGACATTTTGAACTTGAACTTACTTTATAGTTTACAGGGACATTTTTCTGATCCATTTTCGTGCCAGTGGCGGGTACTAAGACCAATGAATCCGCAGCGATCAAGCTTTCCTTGGTTACTCGCTTGATCGGAACAGTTCCGTCGGGGCAAGTTTCTCCATTTATATAGTCGTGTAAAAGTAAAGAAGCTGATTTGCGAGAAGATGATGACACTGGAAATGATGTGGGATGAAGCTGTAAAAGGTTAAGGAAGTTAATTTAAACTTATTTTTCTTTCAACATTTGTTAATGAAATTTTACAGTAATCCTTTATAACCTGAATTTTATGATTCTTTAAAGCCGGATGATCGAAAGCTGGTTGCTTGTTGATTGGAATGCAGTCGTAAATATGTCCCTCACGCGTCTACAAAATTAAAGTAGCATTAAAGAATTTATTCACATTTCGAATTCTAACATAATAAACTTAAGACTAAAGTAGTGTATAATTATGGATCCATCGCATTTCAGATTCAATTGTTTTTTTTATGGGAATACAAGTGGTACAGAAGTTGGACATCAACGAAATGATGACTCAATTCAATACATTCGAATGAAATGAAGCACAGCCACAGCGGCAACCCATCGAAAACATGCAGAGAAGATATGCGAAGGCACAGTGCCTCAACGAAAACACCTCCACAAAAGGAGGGAGAATACCTCCACAAAGGGAGCGAAAGCACCTCCACAACGGAAGGGAAAGCACCTCCTACGAATAGGAGGGAAGACATGCATTTCATATTCAACTGTTAGACATTCAAAAAATGAATCTTACTGTGAGTGTCTTTTCAGGAGTTTTATTAAGGCTTTGAAGTCTTCTCTCCAGTTCTGCATCATCATGTTGCGCCTCGAAAGCGAGCTGAGGTCGACGGCCACATTCAGATATGCCGACCAACCCAATGATCAGAACCGCCACTACGGCTAATCGGCCACACATTGTTGCTAGTAGTTTCAGGATCAATATACTTGTGGTCGAGTTGGAGAAAGGTAGAGTTTAAGGTAACATTTTTATACATGGACAATGTCGAGCAGTGATGTATAAAGTTGTTGATTTGGACATGTTGTGATTGTAGCTGGGATTTGGTAGTAAATGCATGATTACATATTTTTATATTTTCCATAAAGGAAAAGTATCAGGTAGAATACACAATACAAAGTTGATATTTTGATACAAAATATCAATTAATCATAATTCTTGATCTTGTGATTGAATAGATGCGATTAAATCTTGATTTTTTGAATTTTTAACTGATATTGACCCGTTCATAAAAGAATAAATGCATATAAATCCATTGATATGTTATTCGGAAAATATGAATCCATAAATGCATATATTTTTTCTAAAAATTAAAAGTTTTATGCAGTAAATGCATAACTAATTTATAGTTTTTCGAATTTTCGGTGCCATAATTTTTTTTTGATGGGATTTTCGGTGCCATAATTGTATTTACATAATTTGCAATTACACCCAAATACATAAATTTACGAATCACAACCAGACCCTAATCTTCCCGAAGAGAAAACTGAGCCGTAAGCCACGAACACAGGCCGGGCGGCGGAGTATCCGGAATCCCCTATAGTGCGCTCCTGCTCAATAAGACTAAAATTCAGGTTTGCAAATTCATGTTTCGATTCAGTTCAGCTCAATCGTGTTATTTTTCGTCCATTTTGTCACTTGAATTTGGGATTGAAAAACCCAGTAGGGTTTGAGTAGCTCTTTTCAGTAAAGCTATTACATTTTCCGGTACTTGATCGATTTGTTTTCCATGTTCTATTTCGCGGAGTTTGATTTTCGTGTAATTTTGTTTTGTTTTGTTTTGGTTATCAGTCTATCTGAGATGGCGGGTGCTGCTGCAAGCACATCAGGCATTGCTGCATTGTCTCGGCCAGTGACTTTTGTGACTGGAAATGCCAAAAAGCTCGAGGAAGTTCGCCAAATTCTTGGAAATTCAGTTCCTTTCCAGTCTCTGAAGCTTGACTGTGCGCGCATTTTCATATCTGTTGCCTAAAGTTTTTAACTGATGGTATTTTTCTTACTTTATGAATTTTTTGGGTTAAATTTTCTATAGTGCCGGAGCTGCAAGGTGAGCCCGAAGATATCTCCAGAGAAAAAGCACGTTTAGCTGCCAAAGAGGTATCATCCTTATTATTTTCCGCGATAAAGAATGTTCATAATAGTTTGAATGACTGAGCTGCATGTGAATGTGGTGTTTGATTGAGTAGGTGAATGGGCCGGTACTGGTTGAAGACACTTGCTTATGTTTCAATGCTCTCAAAGGCCTTCCTGGTATTCTTTATATTCCCCTTTCGTGTAACTTGTTTGTTTAGTTTTCCGAGCATTTTTGACTCATTAACTTAGCTATTTTAATTTTGGACTTTTTTTCAGGACCTTACATGTAAGTTCCTTATACTCATCGTATGTAACTCGACTCGCAGGTAATTTTGTTTTATTTTGTTTTATTTTTTAAATTTGAGTATGACAGTCTGTTAAAAAAGAATATGACAGTGTTGCAAGCATTCGCCAAAGTTAAATTTTTGTAGTTTTAGAGTTCCTTCACGCTATTATATTGTTTATGTTATTTTTCTACCTTGGTTTTTACCTCTTATGACCGAGATACGTCGTACTATGTTTATGTTTTGGTTTTGTAAATTCTAAATTATGCTTTCTCATAACATCCAAGCCATGTAACTGACTACCACGATTTCATCGTTCGTCTTTGCAGAAAATGGTTTCTGCAGAAAACTGGCCATGAAGGTTCATGCTATTTTCCCATTATTTCCTTCAATACTAAACGTGCTATCATTATTCTAATCGGCTTCTCATTTCTCAATCTCGCAGGCCTAAACAATATGTTGATGGCTTATGAGGATAAATCAGCATTTGCCTTGTGTGTTTTCTCTCTTGCACTGGGGCCAGACTCAGAGCCCTTAACCTTTATCGGGAAGACCGACGTGTGTTTTTCTACTTCCATCACAGCACTCTTTCCGATTCAGTAGCACTGGGGCCGGACACCAAGCCCTTAGAGAACAATTTTATTGGATATAATTGAATAGTGACAATGATCATCAATTTTCTCTTTATGTGAATGTTTTACAGGGAAAGATAGTTCCAGCTCGTGGCCCTACTGATTTTGGTTGGGATCCGATATTCCAACCTGATGGATACGACCAAACGTAAATCTTTTATTTTTCTCTCACTTCTGTCTCTCCTAGTTTAACTTTTTGATAAATGTCCGCCTTTAGTTGCACACACAAACACATGACCAATTTCACGGCTATGCTGCAGGTACGCTGAGATGTCAAAAGAAGTGAAGAACAAAATATCACATCGCTACAGAGCTCTTGCTCAGGTTAAATCTCACTTCGCCAAAACTGGATATGTTTTCCAGACAGATGGATCTGCTGTCTAGTAAATTATCACTGACTGACCTCCCAAACAAAGTTTGAACGTCGTGTCGTCCTGCCAAACAAAACGAATCGCTTTTCTAAAGTCATCATCAACACAAAAATTAAACAGGCAGTCTGCACAATGTTATTTTGGTAGTTTTTTTTAGCTGCACATGTACTTGGTTTGAATAAATATTCTTGCAATGATATCAGGATTAAGGAAGACGCGCATGAGCTTATTTTTCCTGTTGATCAGATCGATTTTCAAATTATTTAAGCATATTATAATTTTAGCTGGCACGTCGGTCTTTTACTTGTTCAATCAGTGTCGGCTTCTTTGCCGACCAGTTGTATGTTGTGCCCTTCTCGGGCGAAAGTCCTGCTCTGTAGTCCGTATGGCGTTTTAATCGGAAAAAAAAAGCATATTGTAATTTTACTAATATTTTACTTTGATGATGTAATTTTACTAATAATTAAAATCCTTTTAAAAAAACTACGAAACACTAAATAAACTCCAAAAAAAATCTGAATCGTATTTCGATCAAGCAAATAAACGACTCCGTTTTGCACAAATGCTGCACTGACCCAGTTCGACTCGCTTACGCTTTTCTTTTTCTTCTTCACTTCCCGGAAGGATCGTTTTCGTCTTCCTCTTCTACAGTCTCAGATCAGACCTCTCGTGATTTTATTCACTGTTTTCTCCACTCAATTTCCGCCATGGATGCAGAAAATTTCTCCGAAAAAACCGCCGTATTTCGGAAGCTGAAAGCGAAGTCAGAGAACAAGGTTTTGACCCTATTTCGGTTTCATTTTCGAGCACTTAGGGTTTCGATTTTTTTTTTATTTTTTTTGAGGGATCGGGTTGCGATCAAGGGTTAAATGGGTTTGGATGTGGTGGTGCGTGTGATTTAGGGTTTTGTGTGGGGTTTTGGCAGGTGTGTTTTGACTGTAACGCGAAGAATCCGACTTGGGCTTCGGTTACGTATGGGATTTTTCTATGTATCGATTGTTCTGCTGTGCATCGGAGTCTCGGCGTGCATGTCAGCTTCGTGAGGTATTTTTTATTAGTTTATTTATTGAATGGTTGGCGATGGATGGAATGAAGAATTAGGGTTTATTATGATTTTAGGCTTGGTTTGGATCCTCTTTTTTAGAACAACTGATAAGGTTGTCCATTAGGTTGTCCACTCTCTGATCTTAAGAGAGGTTTGATGTATATGAATCCTGGGAGTTCTTTTTAAGTTTTTGGTTGTCTTGGTTGGTAGATATGTGTCAGCAATGCAATTATCTGCTTTCTGGATTGTCTCTCACGGGAGATATAGAGGGCGTGTGTACTGGATGCTTGTTGCATGTTTTTTCTGTTTGGTGCAAGGCATGCTGTAACGTATTGTGTAAGTATAATGTAGGAATCACAGATCCATTTGGTTTTGGTTTTCAGACTGTTTTACAATATAGTATTGGTGGGAAATCACATCAGTGAGCCACTTATAGGAAGGCGACTTAAATTATCAAAATTGACAATTGAGTAGCCCTGAAGTATGTGTTGTTAAGAAATTAGTAAGATTCATTGTCTGGAGCTGTGGAGAAATATAATTTTGTTTGTGTGTGCAGACATGAACTTGCTGAAGCATAGTCATGTATATTCCTACACATCCCCATGGACATGATGCATGTATGAATATTGAAGAATATTCACTTTCAGGTCCACAAATCTTGACTCATGGACCCCAGACCAGTTGAAAACAATGTGTTTTGGAGGAAACAACCGTGCGCAAGTTTTCTTTAAGCAGCATGGTTGGACTGATGGTGGGAGGATTGAAGCAAAGTATAATTCGAGAGCTGCTAATATGTATAGGCAATTACTCTCTAAAGAGGTAGCTAAAAGTGTTGCAGAAGAGGCAGCTAAAAGTGTTGCAGAAGAGGCAGCTAAAAGTGTTGCAGAAGAGGCAGCTAAAAGTGTTGCAGAAGAAGTTCCTTTGCCATCCTCACCCGTTGCGTCCCAGCCTCCAGAGGTGATGAACGGGCATCCTGATGTGAAACCTGATGAGGTGAAAAATGTTGAGAAGCATGAGAGCTCTGATATACCACCATCACCCAAAGCTCCTCACACTACTGTCAATACTTCAATAAGAAAGACTTTTGGTGCAAAGAAAGTTGTAAAGACTGGAGGGCTTGGTGCTCGTAAGCTTACTAGCAAGGTGAGTTGTGTTGCTATGAATTGGAAATAAAACATCTACCGTGTTAGCAAAATGATGCTTTAGTTCTGATTTCTTGCGGGACTTCCTTGGTTTGTCTCTAACATATGCAGCCAAATGAGGATTTGTATGAGCAAAAACCCGAGGAACCAAGTTTACCTGTTATCGCATCTGCTAAAACTGCTAAGAATACCGAGTCAACTGGTGCCTCAATTACATCTCGCTTTGAGTACACTGAGATTGTTCCGTCCTCTGATACTAGTTCTGGAGGAAAACGTATTGGTGGCCATGTGGCTCCACCATCATCATCATCAAATTTCTTTTCAGACTTTGGGATGGGTAGTGGTTTCTCAAAGAAGACGAGCTCCAATTCTTCCAAGGTGCAGGTAAGAATCTATGAATGGTGAAATTGTGAGTGGATAAACAACTTTTCACTTCAGCTGCCTGCAAAAAGGCACTTGATTCATCAGTGTATTTTTGTTGTTGTTCCCAACTGCTTAGTGTTGATGAATTTTCAGGTCGAAGAGACTGATGAAGCTAGGAAGAAGTTCTCAAATGCAAAATCGATATCCTCATCACAGTTCTTTGGTGATAGTAACAGATCTGACTTGGATGCCCAAGTATCCTTGCAGAAATTCTCGGTAAGCTTCCTGCATATAGGCAAAAGCTGTTCGCATTATGTTTTATTTTGATAAGTTAGTTCATAGATTGCCCCCAAGTGTGCCACTCGTGTGCAATAAACAGCTTTCCAGTAGGGTGTGTGTTTAACTTAAGTGAGATATTATGGGGGAACTTGAAGGGTCTAGCACGGAATGCCATAGTTGGGGTACTGACATTTATCGCTCTTTGGTAATGATTAAGATATGCAATTTTCGGTCACAGGGCTCAGCTGCTATATCGAGTGCTGATCTGTTCGGGCGTAAACCAGAGGATAATCTAGACCTCAGCACCAGTGACTTGATCAATCGACTGTCCTTCCAGGTTTGATACCTCACCACAAAGAGATTCCTATATCATGACTGACACTACAATGAACTCAGATATACAGTCGAGCGCTTGTGGTTTAAGAACCTGCATACTAACAAGTGTCCTTTAATATTTCAGGCACAGCAAGACATATCTTCTCTGAAAAACATAGCAGGAGATACGGGAAAGAAGCTGAGCTCTCTGGCGTCCAATTTGATGAATGATCTTCAAGATAGGATCCTCTGATGGCGTGGGAGAATATTAACAATATAACCTGAAAACAAACACTCTATTGTGTCTCATTATCCAATATGGAACAATCTGTACCCCTTTAACATTTTACTTCTCTTATCTAAGGCTATTATAACCTTTAAAAACATTATGATTTCAATCTGTTGTGGAATCTTCCAGAATTGCTTTCTTGTAATTAATATAAAAAATACTTGAATAAATAAACTTTAATAAATAATTCCTAAATCTGAACTATTCCGAGATCACCTCCCGAATTTCCAATTCTCACTTTTTGCCACCATCTTCGTTCGCTCCTCCTCGCGAAAATAATTTCAGTGTTTCCTTTCCTTCCCTCTCTTTTCAAACCCCCATCCTAAAACCAAACCCTAGAAATTTTATTGATTTCGGAAAAATCTACTCTCAGTTCCCTTTGCGTTCCGAAGTCACACTGACTTCGTTCAAATGCGTACTCCACTCAAAACCCTAGATCATCCCGATCAAAGCCCGTCTCCGTCTCTGGAAGGAGACGGTGGTGTCGATTTCAGCGGCGAAGCGGTTTCCGGCTCGGGTCGGGCGGATAGGGATAAGCGGGAGAGCTATGTCGGTTACGAGCCTCGTAGGACGAGGTTTCAGAGCCGTTGGGCGCCTTGGAGTTGGAGTGGGAGCGGGTCACCTGAGGAGAGGAGTCGATCGCCTGAGAGACGGGATTATTCGAATTGGAGGAGTCATGAAGGTGATCATGAAGAGGAGGGTGCAATAAAGGAGGTTTCTGATTCACCTCCGACCCCGACCCCGACCCCTGCTGCTGTTTTTGTGGCTCATGAGCCGGCTTTCAGAGTGGTGTGTTCAGTTTTTTTTATTAAATTTTTTATTGTAAACCTGCAATTTGGTAACGAGATTGTTTATTTTTAGTGATGTGATTGACTGAATTGATTGATATGTGGAAGTGTAGGGTGCAGGGCTAAGGAATTTGGGGAACACATGCTTTATGAATGCTGTTTTGCAGTGCTTGGTGCATACACGTCCGCTTGTACAGGGGCTTTCTATGATCAAACATTATACACCCTGTAAGTATTTTGATCTCATGCATTTGATTGGTAATAGTCGGGTATTCGTTGTTCTAATTTGTTATTTTGTGATTGTAGGTTTCAGTGACGAATTTTGTCTTGTATGCGCCTTGCGCGAGCACGTGAGCCTTTCATTCAGCCTACTTGATGTGATCTCACCGTACAAAATTGCCGATAACTTGAAATGTAACCATCTTTTTTCTTAGATATTCATGTCAATTTATGTTAGTATTTTTTTTATTTTAATATTTCTATTTACTTGTTATGGAGTTGTGAATTTATTGTCCATCATGTATTTCATGCTTAGCTGGTTTCAGGTTCCAATGTGATTTGAAATTACCAATTAAATTTGATCATATCGTACCTGAAGTTTCAAGAAATTTATTGCATTATGCTATCATGATTCGTTGATAATCTAATATGTTACAGTGCACTGCTATTATAGCATTATCCTTAATTTGGTTCTTGAATTTCAGATTTCTCACCAGACTTTGTGAGGTACCATCAGGAAGATGCACATGAATTCTTGCAGTGCATGTTAAATAAGCTTGAAAAGTATCCAATATGTTCCGAGGATCCGTTTTCTGTTACCCCGAGTGATAACCTGGCGAAACAAGTTTTTGGTGGTAGCCTCGTTAGCAGAGTATGTCTCTTTTGTTCGTATTGCACTGCTGTTAAGAATCAGTATAACGGTCTAACTAGTCGCATTCGTTATTTGTTTTTTTTCAGCTACAATGCAGCCAATGTAATCACATTTCGTGTACGCCCGAGGATCTGATCGACTTTAGCCTTGAGATAGGTGACATCAGTACACTTGATGGCGCCCTGGATTCATTTACTAAGCTAGAAAAGATTGAGGACATAAAGCTGACTTGTGATAGATGCAACGAAAAGGTTTTGATGGAGAAGCAGTTAATTGTTGATAAGGCCCCGCTAGTTGCATCTTTTCATTTGAAAAGATTCAAGAATGATGGCATAACTGTCGAGAAGATCAGCAAGCACGTAGAGTACCCATTGAGCTTGAACTTGCATCCTTACGTAGTGAGCCATTCAGAAGACAATGTAATAATCTCCTATCCCTCTCCTTGCTTCGAAGTATATTTTACACTCCTAATATCTAAAAATGGATGCTATAATATTACGATCCAGGAGAGTAGTATAGTAGGAATGATAATATGAGTGTGATCTTCTAATATACAATCTAGTAACACTAACAGAAAGATATCTGGTAGTGATTAATATAACATGATTGGAATTTCTCATTTTATGTCAGATGGCACCATATACCCAGTTACCCACATCTCAGCTTGATTCGTTCCGCATTAATTTAAAATTGCTAAATTTGGCCTGGTTCGATTATGTTTAGTAAATAATTTTCAGTTCACTACTTTGTAATATAATCGAATATTTTTCCAACACATTTTATGTCAGGTTGGATTGATATATGATCTCTATGCTGTTGTTGTCCATTCTGGGTATTCCTCAAATAGCGGGCACTACGTTGGTTATGTGCGTTCCTCGCCAAGCACATGGCACGAGTTTGATGATTCGGTGGTAATGTTTCTTGTCCTCATTATCTATCCTTTTTATTTGTGTAAGCATGCCTTATGGAACTTTGAAGTATATGTTTTGTTGGAAAAGTTACGGCATGAAGCTATGCATTGTCTTGTGTTTTGTGTTAATGTCACTGCTTGGACACAAGGAAACTGATTGTATGAATTCACAGGTCACTAGAGTCGGTGAATCTTATGTGCTATCGCAGGAAGCATATATCTTGTTTTATGCTAAGCATGAAAATTCCTGGTTTTCCAATGATAAGGAAGTCCAGAGTCTCTGCCCTTCAACCATATCACCAATATCAGTTCTGGATAATGGTAATCTGTCCAGTGAATCAGATTCCTCAACTGAAAACCAGCACAAGTGTGATATCCCGTTAAGTAGACATCAAGAATCCGGTGAGGCAGCATGTCAACCTGCTTGCTCAGGATCTCAACAAGCGAATATTGAAGTTCGTTTTGAAAATAAAGGACATGGAAAATACTCTGACTTGCTGCTCAATGGTGAGGACGATAAGGACGAGGTGGTCGTGGATGATTTTTCCTTCAATTTTGAAATGCTGCTGAATGGCGAAGATAAAGAAAATAAAACAAGGGTTGTGGATACAAATGATTCATCTCTCAATTGTGACATGCTAAAGGATGAAGCTAGGAACGGATATGCTGGCAACTTGACAAACAACAACACAATCAGACCAAGGGGGGATTCGATACAGTCGCCAAGCTCCCAAGCTGCCTCCACTGGCTCTCTGGGTAAAACGTCGACTGTTGGCATCCTGAAATTTATCACGGAAATCCTTATCACAATAACTTAACCCATTGCTATACATGCAGAAGCTGCAAAAGTAGAAAAGCGCCTGCTGCGTAAAAGGCCAGCTGCAAAACCCACTGACGATCCAAGAAACAAGCAAGTCCTCAAAAGTCTAAAGAGGACCAACATGAACATGCCCATGTCCAGAGCCAAGAACATTTTGGCTTGTCTGAATCTGAATGGATCACCAAACAAAAAAAACGAGAAAGCTCTACTACACCCCCCTGTCTACAGTAGAAAATCAGACCGTCTTAATTCCTCCGTTCGATCTGCAATTTTCCGTTGATGAGTTACAGTTACAGTTGCACCATATCCTAGTCCTAGCCAACCTTGCTCTTGTAATTATCTATGAGGTGGACTTCATTAGTTTCTTTTCACCCTGAAGTTAAAAATGTTCTCAGCTGTTGTTATATTTTTGTCATTTTCGAATTGCTACCCTTTAACCGTGTCAAAAATTAATTAGAAAATGGAGATGAGCCGTGTAGAATTTTAATATTTAGTGAAAAAACTTAATTATATTGCACACTATTTCTTATTATATCCGAAGATAAAGTACATTCTTTTCGTCAACCAAAATCCCAATAAATACTCATAAATTTGTATTTTCGTGTACATTATTTTTTTTTGGGTAAGGTCTTAGTGGCTCTTTGGTTCATCTGGCATCACAGGAATAAGTCTGTGTTATAGGAGTTAGAATAGTTGCACGAGACTCAAAAGGATGTGTTATAGGAATAGCATCAAGGTTCCTGTCGGAGATTTTAGGATTTATGAGTTATAAATCACATAAGAAACCTGTAAATATTGTTTTGTGAATAAACAAAACAAATCTGAATTCATATGAGCTCATTTTGAATTTTTTCTCAATTTTTCCCTCTGGCGTGTTGGACTGTTGGAGCATCCTTTCAATAAAGCGTTGCTGGTAAAAAAAAATGTTGTGGCAGACCTCCTCATGCGAAAAGTTCATACGGAAAAGTGGAATTGGCACAAATTGGATGCGATTCCCATATCAGATTATCTTGTCCAATTAAGCACGTTGCCTTGATCAACAAAAAAAAACGTGTGAGGGGGACTTTCAGGAAGAAATAACAAACCTCTTTACCTTCCCACTTGTTAAATTCCACACTCATATGCCATAAAAATCCTTATACAAGAATCCTTACACGAATATTCCACACATCCATTGATCCATTCCCAGTGTTCCACCAACATTAATAAATCCCAAAAATAGCCCTCACAAATCCCATAAATCAAAACCCTTAAATTGGCCTTTTAATTACGTCGTCGTTGGCCCCATCAGGCCCAGTTTCGACCCTGGCCCCACATCATTCACTCTCAATGGCGTCATCCCAACCGTCCATTGTCCCAACGCGTTCCTCCCTCAGTTCATCAATCCGGCATCGCCCTCCTCTCCGTCCGCCACGTGTCCATCCTCGCCGCTTAAATTAAATAAATGAAAAATAAAAATAACTTTTCCAGCAATTAATCAAAACCCAAACCCTCTCTGTATATATATACACAATCATCTTCATCTCCCCTATTCCCAAAATCTGATCCAATTCCAGTGAAAATTTCTACATCTTCTGACGCTGACAGGTTTCAATTTTAGTTTTTTTTTTAAAATTTATTGTTGGGATTTATTTTTTTGATTTTCTAGGGTCGAGCAATTGAGCAGCATTGTGATTTTGGCAGAATTGAAGAGTGGAAGTAGTGATTTGTTGGTGTGTTGGAATCAATGGCGGAATTGGCGAGCAGGTTCGAGGTCGGGTACGCGTTGATGCCGAAGAAGCAAGCGAGTTTCATCCAGCTATCTTTGGTGAACATGTTGAAGGAGAGAGGGATCGATTTGGTGAAGATCGATATGGAGAAGCCGTTGGTGGATCAAGGACCTTTCGATTGCGTGATTCACAAGATGTATGGGAAGGAGTGGAGGAAGCAGTTGGAGGACTTCGCGGTTATGAACCCTAGCGCGTGTATTGTGGATCATCCGGATGATATTATGAGGCTGCATAATAGGATTTCGATGTTGCAGGTTGTGGAGGAGCTCAGGGTTGAGGACGAGGACGAGGAGGAAGGTGGTGGTGGTGGTGGTGGTGGAGAGACGTTTGGGATACCGAAGCAGATTGTGGTGTACGAGGAGGAGAGGCTGTTGGATGTGAAAGTGTGGGAGGAGAGTTTGAAGTTTCCTGTGATAGCTAAGCCGTTGGTAGCAGATGGGAGTGCGAAGTCACATAAGATGTCGTTGGTGTTTGATGTGGTGGCGTTAGGGAAGCTGAAGCCGCCTATAGTGTTACAGGAGTTTGTGAATCACGGTGGGGTGATTTTTAAGGTGTATGTGGTTGGGATGAGAGTGGTTTGTGTTAAAAGGAAGTCTTTGCCGGATTATTCTGATGAGAAGTTGGGAACTCTGAAGGGATCCATGCCGTTTGCTCAGATTTCGAATTTGACAGCATGTGTGAAGGACCATGAGAAATATTATGAGAGTATGAATTTGGAAGAATCTGAAATGCCGCCTCAGAAATTCCTTATGAAGATTGCCAAAGGGCTGAGGAAAGCTACGAATTTGAACCTTTTTAACTTTGATGTGATCCGTGATGTTCGAGTTGGGAATAGGTATCTGGTGATCGACATAAATTATTTTCCAGGATATGCTAAAATGCCATCCTATGAGTCGGTGCTGACAGATTTCTTCTGCGATATGGCACAAAAGAAGGAAAATAACCCAAATGTGGGAACTGATCCGCTTTTATCTGACAAAAAAATCAGGAAGATTGTCAGCAGCAGTTGCTATAGTGAGGGAGATGATGGAGCTCTACCTGTATCGCCTCTTAAGATAGAAGAGGAAAACCCCATTATTCAAGTCTGAGGAGAAATCTATTCTCATTTCACTTAGGTAGCATTCGGTACAGTCTGTGGTGAAATAAGTAAGGCCGTTCAGCTGCATGACTTGAACTTTCATGTCCATTGTGTAAATCCCGACCCATTCTCCAGAACCAGGGAAATAGGTACTCATATAAAATCCTTAGAAGAGTTGTAGGAAGCTCAAGATTTATCTTGAGACTAATGGTGTTTTCCTTTCCTAGTGGTTTTTAGTTACATGTACCTGGAACATTTAGAGAATGGAACTTTGTCTTTACCTTTTAATCGAAGTCCAACATTTTCATATTATACTTGGCAGCTGACTTGGGATGTACCTAATAAGTTTAACATGAAAAATGAATTTTTGGGTATTATCGGTACTTACCTTGTACAGGCAAACAGAATCAATTTTTCCCGTACCATAGAATTATTCTCAGGATGTAATATGCATTGAATTTATGATCCACCCAATGTTTACTACTCTTCCATGTCCTGGAGCTGCATATGAGGTTCCCAAATGTTGAAAGTCATACATCTATTGGTAAGCATTTTGCCTTGTGGATGATATCGATCACTAAATCTTCTGATCAGTTATATGTAGAGTAATGAATCCTATTTATCTTTTAATGGCAGGACCTGACACATTTGTGAACATATCTTTGGCTGGTGTGACATACTTTCTTGAAGTGATTCAGAGCAGCCTGAGTTTCTATTTTCACGATATAGCTCCATCTATCAGGTGAGTTCAATTTTATATTTAATTCATACCATGGTGTCTGCACTTGATGAACAGGCTAAACACTAGCTGAGGTTGATCATTCCATGAGTTGATTTAGTAGTTAATGACTTAATGTTATCGCAACGTGATAATGTTTCATATTCCTAAATGTACAGGGTTGTGAGCTTTGCAGATACTATATAGGAAAAAAGTATGATCACATTTGTAAGGTTAACATCAAGAAAATAAAAATTGTTTTGCATGAACAAGGGTTACTTGTATTTTTATATGTATTTGGTATGCAAGCCAATGACATAACTGAAAACGGCTATAATACCTGTGGTTAAAAGTTAAAACCTATGTTCCAGTTGTCTCAAAAAAAAACCCTATGTTCCATTAGCTCAATAGATAACTCAAAACTGTCAATTGCACTGGGATGTTCCAGTCCGTTTTGTCAACAGTGATGATCTCTGTTCCAGTAAAAAACCCGAAGAATAGAATATGAGGATGCATCATGGAATCCTGTGTACTAAGACAAGCAGTTTTAGAGTAAATTTATTTGGATGTAGAATAGAAGAAGTGAGACTCAACTCACTCAAGTTGAAGAGTCTTAACTCTTTTAGTGGAGTAAGGCACCTTTGGAAAACTTGCTAAATGTCCCAATCTTTTAAGTGCAAGCGGTTTAATCAAGAATTCCAGGAGATTAGAGTTTAATACTTAGAAGTTAGAACAGGGTACTATGTGTTAAATGGGCGGTGTATTATATCCTTGTTGGGTTTTTTGGAACTCTTATAGAATTCGTTAGAAAAATTTAATGTATCAGAAATATAAATAACATGCATGTTGACTGTAACGGTTTATTTGTCGGATCCTGTCACACCGTTGCGGATATTTGTTAGTTACTGATTCATGTTGTGTGCATGTAGCCTAGAATGTAAATATTTTTGAATTAAATCAATGTAGGAAGTGTATCTTTCACAGACGATGCATGAAGTTCTGCGTATCTTGTCGATATACGGCGCAATCATCGGTTATATGGTACTTGCAAAGTTATGGAGTGCAGAATGGTTTCGAGATACCAGCAGTTAGTTGTATTTCTGATTTTGGGGTCTTCCCGTCTCTTTCCATCTCTTAAAACTTCTACAGGCCGTCTGTTGTTACTGAATATTTTATCTGGCTCGACATTCAGCTTAAGCAGGTGAAAAATATGTTTCTTCGAAGTCGTTGATTGTTTGCACTGCTTGAACTCTTGGTATAGAAAAAACGAACATTTTCTGTTCACTCTCAAGTGGCATATATAACCTTTTTCGTCGTGTCCCATTTGGGATTACCATGAAAGTTGAAAACGAAACTTCAGCTATTACTTTCACACACACAGTGGAGTGATTGTGAATCAATCACCTTAAACTGTAGCTGAATCTCATGTTGAAAATTTAAATATGACAACTTCCCATTTCAGTCTTTACTTAAACTTCTAGTTATCTGACACTTCAAGATTTTGTTTTTTGTTTTTTTGCAGGATGCCTGGCCATTCCTGCGACAATTGTCCAATAGACCTCCTTTTATTCAAGAGCCATTTTTTGGGGTATGCAAGTGTTATGCAATGGTGAACAATGAACACATGTACCATCTGAGTTTGCAACTGCGTGGGGCACTGCATTTTTTTTAGCAGCTACTTATTGATTGTTTGTGTATATGATGAATAACAATATCTAGATCGGGAAACATTTGGAGAATTTTGTAACAAACCAAAGACAAAAAATAGTTGGACATTAGGTACGCTGATACAATACTGCTGTATCCAAAAGAGAAATGTCTTCTCATTTTAAGCGCTCTTTCTGCTGAATCCTCTACTTAGAACATGCCTTTGTTTTTAAGAAAATACTCATTACATATATAACTTCACAGTTGATAAAAGTCATTTAACTGCAGGAACTTTTTTTTTTGTTGTTGAAGAAAATGTGTATATTCATCAACAAAAAACAAAAAAGCCCTACAAGATTACAAGACTCTCAACACAGAACAGACCTGGAGAAGAACAAGACACAGCACAACTCGAGCACAAAAAGTACCATGTCATTGCCACTTACAACAAAACTAATTTAACTAAACAGACTATTCAACAGTAATAAATCTCCGGTCAACAAGAAACTTATGTGCATTAAAACCTGTTTTACTCTTCTTGATAATTTCAATCTTCATCCTAAGCATCTTTCCAAACATAACTCCAAAGTTGATATGTGCTTATAATCTCTTCAAGAAAAATTCTGCTGTTGCGAGCTTTCCACGTTTCATATACAGCTGCTGTAATAATGAAATAAACCACTAGCTTCTCTGCTTTGGATCCCCATATTTTGCTTTTCCGCCACTCTATCAAATCCTCCCAGTTGAATGCGCTTGAATATCCAACATCTCCAGAAACTTATATATTGGTGTGAGACCTCAGCAATGGAAAAATAAGTGATTAACACTCTCTAACTCGGTAGTACACCAACAACAACAAGAGCAGAAGCTGTATTTGGGATGAGAGATACAGTTCCATACCAAGTCAAACCAAGGCACATCAGTATCACTATCTACTAGTATTTCATAGGAACCTTGGGCAGAAAAAGGCTTGTTATTGTGAGTTCAAGTACATACCAGGTTACTATCAAACTGAATACACTTGGACTTGGTTTTAGTTTAACTTCTTGAAAAAACTGCTCCAGATGGGACTTTTGCTTTTGCTTCTCTTCCTGAAAACTCCACTTAGAAATGCGTTATTGATAGCTTCTCCCAGAATGATGGACACCAACACGCAATATAACACTATCACGCATCCAAGAATCCACGTCTGGTGTCCATGTCCGCACATCAAATAGATTCTTGAACTTAAGGCCACCATCATGGATACTGGGAAGATGAACAAAGTGAGAAACCCGATTATTAGTCTCGCTGGTACGGCTCGAAGAAAATCGCCTTCTTCATATCGGGAAGTAAGGATGGACAAGAACATCAATACTGAAGCACATGAAGAGAATAAAGATGTTGCTGCTAGCCCTCCTCTCTAAACCAAGCATTTGTCTGTCGTTGTCGGACAATCTGGGTACTTTTATAGCAGCCACAAAAGAAACTGTCGCAAAAACAACTGCCCCAATCGCGTATGAGCTAGCAGTGCGTCTCACCCATTTCTTTTCGTCTGACATCACCTTCTTGTGACACTCGGTGAATACTTCTTGAGGTGTTTTTCCTTCATTATTTCTTTTGCTTTTGTATGATGGCTTCACTAGGCTTTCTATTTCCTTTACTCGCACAAAAGATGAAACATTTTTATTAGATAATGCAAATAAGAATGATGCTTGTTTGATTGAAACTGATAATTACCTTGAACCATTGCAACTCTCGTTGCATTCGTAGAGGCGCACAAGGTACACTGCTGAGTTGATTACAAGCTGCCAATCGTCCTGCTAAATGTAGAATGTTGTCTCCCGTTTCTTCTTCTATTGATCGACTTACTCGATCAACATATATATCATCCATCTCAAACAAAAGGTTGTAAACTTCGTGATGCCGGTTTTCTATTGAGAGTCTAAATACGTCACCGTCACACCAAACAGCTTCTGGGAATGCATCCGTGATTTCTTTGACAATTTCTGGTATGCCATTCTCCGCTGCACGGAGAAGTGGTATCTTAAAAAGTAGGACAGTATCGGTCGACGTTTTCAAAAAAAATTGCTGCCTCCTGGCACAAGCATTTCACTAATTCCTTTGCTTGATGCCCCTTCAACTTCTCACTTTTAATGTGTTTCAAGACCGGGGCTGCATGTTTCCGATAACGGTTTATGTAAGTCACGGAGACATTGACGGTAAACAATACATGATACACAAAACTAGCCAAGTATAAAGGTTCAGGTAGATATACCTATTTTCTCAAAAGTCCCCCACAGCACTTGATGTATCTTTTGGAGCCCTGTACATTTACATTTTTCAGTGAACAAAATCAAACAGTTGTATATGAAATTTTTATAATCGTATTTTATTCTTGTGAGCGGGAAACCTGAAATAAAGTATCTTTGCCAACAGAGATGAGACTTGCCTGATAAATTTTGTTCACTGGCAGCATTCTCAATGTCAAGTGTTATATGTCGGTAGGATTGCTTCTGCGGTAGTTCTGGTTCTGGCATACCTGGATATGTAAATCATGGATCGTAATTAGAGACATGTAGGATTTACAACAAAGACAGTGCACAGTTGGAGAAACTTACATGCATAAATGATTGGTAGGAAAACACCTTTACTCCTCCAACATGAAAATGCAGAAGGTTTTTTAGCTATAGTGAGTAGATACTGATTGGGGTCCTTTCCAGATACCACAAGTTCAGGCATGCGCTTAACCAAATGTAAAGCTACATCTGTGAATTGAAGCGAGACGAATTATTCCAAATGCTCGAAAACATTTTTATTTTTCTTTGAAAGGGACAAAGGGAAAGAAATAAGTATACCATAGAATTCAGCTTGGATAATGAGACAGAGGAGCTTAGGACCACTTCCTATAGGGTCATAAGGATCGGGACACTGCCCTTGTTGAGTGACTTCCAGCAGATACAAAAGCATCTCTTTATGCCCATACTCGGCTGCACTATGTATAGGAAAGCTGTCATCGCTACTTGGAATGTAAAGCAATTGTGGATGCTTCTCGACTAACACTTTTGCTGCTTCCACGTTTCCAGCCCTGGCAACTATATCTAAAGGTGTACAACCATCGATGTTCTTCGCCTCTAAGTCTTCTTCTGTCAAACGTTCCAGCAATTTCCGAACAAAGATTATGGTTCTTGGACCACGGCCCACGGCAACATGAAGTGCAGTTCCTGAGAGGTTCTTAGCCCTCAATACATCTTCTCCATGACGATCCAATATTGATTTTGTTTTTTCCCAATCTCCATCCACTGCAGCTCTGTACAGTGGGAAGTACCAGCTCGGATCACTTTTTCGCTGCTCTATGATATACGACTTCAATTGGAGAAGATCTGGGTTGGCAATTTGGCATTGCAAATTTAAAATAATTGTTAACTTTTGTAACTCATAAGTGATGGTAAACCCCTAAATAAACCAATACAAATACAACTATGAAATAACCTGGCTTTAGTTGAGATGAGGAGGTTTCAGAGAAAGCTGTTGGATGGGCTTTAGGTATATGTTTTCCACGAATCAGAAACCGGTATCCATACAGATTTCGGCCACTATCGAGCCAGTATCACCCATGGATGCATCTCCCATATGGCTTGAATATAATGCACTGAGAGACTTGTATTATTCCCCATTAATTCATCTCACCGAGTCAAAGAAAACTGCTCATGCTCGCTGTTTTGTCCAGGACCTATTCTAACCTAGGCATGTAGGACTTCTAACACACATGTTTAACCCCTTCCAAAGCATCCGAGGGCATATAATTCCACTTGCAACCAAACTATTTACAAATCATCTTCAACCAAGTCACCTTAACTCCACTTTACTGGAAAAAGAAATCAACAACACTAAACAATTTCCTTACCTCCAAGTTTACTGTCCGGCCACTAAAAGTTGAGTCCACAACTCAGCTTGAGGTCACTGCCGAAAATTAGACTTTCTTTGCCAACAGAACTTCACAGCTCCCACCTTGGATTTACTCCTTGATTTAGGCACTGACTCTTAACGACTCACTTGTGCCTCGACCCTCTGAACGATTGGCTCATTGCCATCAATCAACATCCAATTTCTGAAACTCGCACATCTAATTAGGCTCAGCAGCCATCTATTAAGTTGGCAGAACTTACCTCAGTCGTCGGCTTGCTTGGACTAAGATGCGACGCCTGATTTTCTCTAGGTTTGTTGACTTGTTGAGAGGAGCGATTCTCTGTAGGGATTTCGACTGAAAGAGAGGTGAAAGGCAAGGGTTATGACTACGACCTAAGCTGTGATTTTATTTTATTTTATTTTATTTTATTAATTTAGATTCTGATCAATAAATATATAAAAAAAACTAGGAATATAACATAGGGCTTGCGGGCTCTTGGCTGAGTTTGTCACTGCCGGATTCGGTGCTGGTGATGGTGCGGGTGATTTGCGTTGAGGTTGGGGCGGTGGGTTGGGTGGTCTTGGGTGGTTGGGGCGGTGACTATACTTGTTGCATTTGTTCGGTGGTCTGGTGCCCTCTATCGGCGTGCGCTAAGTAGAGCATTTTACTTATTTTCGGTTAGTTAATTTGTCCTAACTTTTAAGTCAGGTAGTCATGGCGTTAGATAGATAGACTTGCCACTAGGAACTCTGATCTCTGCTCTGCTCTACTCTAGCAAACCTCCATGGAAAGGAGTGCATGCTTCTTTCTTTCTTTCTTCTTCAATGGAGTATTTTGCATAATTCACGTGGTGCAGGTAGGTAGGTATATATAAGTTTTCCTTTCTTTCAGTTTCACACTTATAGCCATGCAGTGCAGCTTTCTGCAAAGCACCTTAAAGAATCAAGTTTGAAGTCAAAATCCTCATTAAGCCGCTGTTCTTGGCAGCGGCTAAGTATTTGGACGCTGTTGCCAACAGCGGTTTAAGCTTACATGGCAATGTGTGCTCAGTCAGCTTTATTTTTGGGCGTATACATGACATGAGACTTAAATCGCCGTCCACAAGAGCGGCTTAACCCTAAGACGCCGTTGGCAACGGCGTCTTAGAAAACGTGAGTAAATTGGGAATGTAATTTGAAGAGTGAGTAAAAAGGGAATGCAATTTCCAATTTTGAGCAAATTGGGAAATTTTTCCGAAATTTGGCCAGAGCTTCATTGTTGTTTCGAAGTTGGCTGATGTGTCACTTCTTCTATATTGCCAACGTGGATTGGACCTTGGAGCTTTGTCCCGTGCGATGATAAAAAGGCAGAAGAGATCTGGCTAACTTTGCATGGATTACTTTTCATATTTTGATGTTATGCTCTTGTAATTGTTGGTCGATTACTTTGATATTGTTGTCCTATCTTTTATACAGGTGTTTGTATGAAAATTTCTTGTATAAAAAAAGTATTTTAGGATTTATAAAAAAAAGTATTTTAGGATTTATAAAAAAAAAGTATTTTAGGAAGTTTCATTTTTTTTATTTGTTTATTTTTATATTTATAGGGAGCATTCGGTTGAGGCAGGATTGGTAGAATGAGGCACGTGAGGCACGATCTGGGCCACTCATTGTGACACGTGGCGAAGCCACGTTCACAGCCGCTATTTTGCGTTGACACTACGGTTGGTAGTGAGTTTACTATTTGGACACGTGGCGCTCCACAAATGCACGAAGATTTGGATGTGTGACTCAGATCGTGCATCAGTGCCTCAATTTACTATTTACTGTCTCATTTGAACGCTCATCTATATTTATATATATATTTTTTGATTGAGGTTTATGTTTATATTTATGTATAGAAAAGAATTCTCATATTTGGGCCTGCCACTAATAAATATTCCATTATAGCTGTTTATAATCAAATTAGCAGTTTGAAGCCCTAAATAAAATCCCAAATCGAGCAATAGACCTGCGCACGTCGATTTGCGCGGGGGTGTGATTCGGGACGATATGAAAAATTGGAGATGCCGAGCGCTGAAAATATCTATTGATTTGGGACGCGGGGTGGTTTGGGTGATTCAAGATGGAATCTTTTAGAGCGTTGGGAATCAGTCTGGGATATGGTTTATGGTTCTCAGGATTGAATATTTGTGAAATGCATTGATTGAGAGGCGTCTGAGTTCAAGATGGGAGTGGGTTTGGCAAAGAATTATATCATGCTTGGTTGGATGAGACGAGAGCACGAAAGTGGAATTTCAGTATCTCACAATGATGAAGATGTGGATGGTATTGGTATTGGATGAGTTATATTATTATACGATGAATGGAAGAGAAGGATTTATTTAGTAATGTCTGACAGATGCGCTTATTCATTTGAAGACTCATTATAAATAGAGCAGTGCAAGAGACATTAGTCTTGCTTCTATTATTATCTAAAGCCTTGTGGAGAAAAAGATTGTATCCTCTGCATCAAGTTTCATCATCATCATCTGCTTGGTTCATCCTTTTTCTTTCAACTATAAACCTTTGTTCTTTAAAGGTATGTCTTCTGTATTAATCTCAGAAATAGTACAATAAAGTTTGTTGCTTCTCCCTTCTTCTTGATATAAATGTCTTCTTGCGGACATCTGTACATTCTCCTGTCACTGCAATTTTATTTTACTCTACCAGCATCTGTACATAGTCTGCATTTTGGTCACTTGTGCTGATCAAAATTCTACTGAATATCTTGAAATTGATCTTGAATTGAGACAGTGTTATATGGATGGTTTGCATTCTAGAAGCTTTATTTTATTTCTTGAAGAAGAACGCTATATAATTGTTTCTGATGTCTTCATGTTTCCACTTCATCATCATCATCATGTTTCCACTTCAGTTTTGTTCTTCACCAGCCCTAGCTCGTTGCTTTTTCCCTCTGGTTAACTATTTCCTGAGGCGTTTTGTGACTTTCATCAGGTATTAGTGTTAAATTTGATTATTGGCATTTGTCCTTTCATCTGCATTTTTATCTACTCACAGTCACAGACAAACTTAATTTTCAGTCTCCTTTTTTCGTGTTAATACAGGAAATGGCACAAGAAAGTGATGAGGGGAATAAAAAAGTGAATGCTGCGATTTTGAGAGGAGAATCGGCGAGCCAAATGGAGGAAAGTATGGAAAATATTCTCTTAGATTGTTCCCGGGATTGGGATGTAAGCCTGGGCAATATTATTACTGTCGAATCTTCAAAATCTATAAAGGAGGATGACAATGGCCCCTTAGATTCTTGGAAAACTAATGAGGATGACAATGATGTTACTAAGGATGGGAGTGGATACAATTCATTTGAGAAAATATCTTTGCCATCATCAGATTCTGAGGATTCAACTGATTCGATCTCAGAAGAATCGATCCCTCCTCAGTTCATATGTGCTCTGACTAAGCAACTCATGTCCGATCCTGTTGTATTATCATCTGGACAGGTGTGTGTGAGTCTTAATATTTTTGTTGCGCATTTAACTACAGAAATTTTTAAAAGAAAATTTAAAGAAAGTCTACTTCAGAATATGGTTTACAGAATTTAACAGAATTGGTATTTTTGGACTATTATCCTTGGTTTGTTAATTAATTTCTGGAAGTAATAGAATCACTCACTTGACTATCATTGTGTTTCAGACAGTCGAGAGGAGATTCATAGAGGCATATTTCGACATTTATCCTGGCTGCCGAAAATGCCCAGTAACAAGAAAAGCAGTACTATCCTCACATGACTTGACTCCTGATGATGCTGGTCGAGCCCAAATCAAAAGGTGGCTTGAAAATAAATCAATTAACGACGAAAGAAGAGAATATTTCAGAGTGCTGCTAAGCAGATTAGCACACTCTGGTGAAGATCAGGTAGCATCAGCGGCAGAACTTAGAGCGTTGGTAAAAGACTTCCCAGCATATGCCAAAGTCTTTTATGATATAGGACCGTCTGCTGTGCGCCAATTTGCAATGCCTCTTTTATCTCATGAGCCTGCTACCCTTGAGTCCTTGCGTGAGGACCTACTAGTGACGTTTGATCTACTTGTCGAGCACAAGAAAAAAATACGTGGGTTTTTTCTGCACCACCCTGCTGTAGTTGATATAATCGGTCGGTCACTTAGATCTGGCAGCTTTGAGACGAGAAAGGCTGCGTTGTCCCTCGTTTATTATATTGCCGGTTTTCCTGCTGGCAGAGAAATACTGAGCGAAACAGGTGTGGTAGAACACCTTGTCGAACTTGTGGAGGAAGACAACATGCTACGATTAAGTCAAGTTCTCACTGCACTTTTTCAGTTTGACGAGCGTAGCCAAAGGGTCATTAACGGCATACTGACAGCCATTTTAAATCATCTGGAGAATGAAAATCTTATTCGCGAATTAGGATGGCTTTTAACAATCATACGGAAAGACACGGTGGTCTGGGAGCATGTCGTTGAAATGGAGAAGATACACGCTAAGCTTCTAGACATCCTGAAGGAGCACAAGTCGGATGCAGTGAAGGGCTTTTGTGTGAAATTTCTCTTATGTATCATCCAGAGCAACGACCATGCATTGTTGGCAACCAGGAAGTGTGAAGATGAATATAGGATAATTACTCGAATGTTCGAAGGGGGAGACCCACAAGCAAAAAAAATTGCTGTAAAGGTCCTCAGGTTGCTTGATGAAAATAAGCCAGATAATACGGCTGCAACTGATAAGGATCCCTTGGATTTTCCCTTAGGTCGGAATGAATGCACTGGCAGTTTCATAATTGCTAAGAATGGTAATGGATACAAATCCTTTGAAAAAGTTTATTTGCCATCATCAGATTCCGAGGATTCAACTGATCCGACCTCAGAAGAATTGATCCCTCGTGAGTTCATATGTGCTCTGACTAAGCAACCAATGTCCGATCCTGTTGTATTATCATCTGGACAGGTCAGTGCGCGTCTTCAGATTTTTTATTCTTCCTTTTGTGCATTTAACTGCAATCTGATATCCTTTAATGAGTACATTTCAAACAATTCATGTTATATTACCTTGATTTGTAATTGTAAATTTATCTTTATGGAGTACTGGAGTCTCTTATTTGACCAGCATTGTGTTTCAGAGAGTCGAGAGGAGATTCATAGAAGCATATTTCCACATTTATCCTGGCTGCCGAAAATGTCCAGTAACAAAAAAAGCAGTACTATCCTCACATGACTTGATCCCTGATGATGCACTCCGAGCCCGGATCAAAAGGTGGCACGAAAATCAAACAGTTGACGACGAAAGAAGAGAATATTTCAGGATGCTGCTAAGTAGATTATCACATTCCACTGAAGATCAGCTAGCTACAGTGGCCGAACTTAGAGAGCTGGTAAATGATTTCCCAGTGTACGCCGAAGTCTTTTACGATATAGGACCGCCTGCTGTGCTCGAATTGGCAACACCACTGTTATCTCAGGAGCCTGCTACCCTTGAGTCCCTGCATGAGGACATACTTGAGACGTTTGATCTACTTGTTGAGCACAAGAAGGAAATATGTGAGTTTTTTAAGCACCACCCTACTGTGTGTGATCTAATCTGTGAGTCAATTAGATCTGGCAGCGTTAAGGCGAGACTATCCGCGTTGTCCATCGTCTACCACATTGTGCATGTACCTGGCGGCAGACAAACACTGAGCGAAAGAGGTGTGGCCGAACCCCTTGTCAAACTTGTGGAGGAAGGGGACCTGCGATTATTAAATGATGTTCTCCTTGTAAGTTTTGGGTTTGATGAAGGTAGCGAAAGGGTCATTAATGGCATATTGACTGCCTTTTTAAACCACCTGGAGGATGAGAATCAAATTAGCAACTTAAGATTGCCTTTAGCTAAGGTAATTGGGGAAAAGGTGGTTTGGGAGCATTTCGTTGAATCGGAGAAGTTGTACACTAAGCTTTTAGACATCCTAAAAGAGCACAAGTCGGATGAAGTGAAGAACTTTTGTAGTGGAATTCTCTTGAGGATTATCCGAATCAACCATCGTGCATTGTTGGCAACCAGGAAGTATGAAGAAGAATATAAGATAATTACTCGAATGGCCGAACAGAGAGGCTCGCTATCGGAAAGAATTGCTGTAAATGTCCTTAAGTTGCTTGGTGCACCTAAGGGAGATCATACTAGTGCAACTGAGACAACACCCCACAATGAGCTCGAGTCTGCCGATGTGATGGATACAATAAATAAGCCAGATTATACAGCTGTAACTGTAACTGAGATACACCACGATGTAATGGATGCAAATGAGCCATATAACACAGCTGTAACTGTAACTGAGATGCACCATGATGAGCTTCTGGACTTGCTGCAAGAAGCCGATTGCGAGGAGGTGATGGAGGTTTGGGCGGAAACTCTATTATGTCGAGTTGTGGAAAGCGAGGCTGCCAGAATCGCAACGTGGAAGCGAGAAAACACGTGCAAAGTGATCTCCAGAGTCCAAATGCTGGGAAATTTCAGGGCACAAAATGCTGCTATGAAGATCCTTAACTGGCTTGATACAATTGACACAGATCAAGTATAGATACATTTTCGTTGATTGTAATCACATAAGACAATATCTTCATTGCTAGATACCAAAGTTTCGTAGCAAACAATTATAGTGTCGTCGCTAATAAACACACTTTCGTCGCTATAGATAACATTTTCGTCTGTAAAGCTGTTCAGTTGCTGTGATATCATCAGTAAGCATTTCTTCAACATCAAAATCCCTCCCGCTCTCTCCGCCATGGATTCGCTCTCGATCTCCGCTTCTCTCATGACCCACAAGCGCACTTTTTTCGATTCAACTTCAGTCATATCTTCGGCGGCGCCACAGACCTTAACTCTAGGGTTTGAGTCGGAGTATGGTTCGTTTTTCAGCTCTTATGATGCCATTTGGGTGGCGGTGAGAATCTTTTGAGAGAAATTAGGTGAATGATTGTGGATTGAGAATTGGGTATCAGCCTGGGATGTGTTTATAATTCTACGGATTCAATATAAATAGACTGCATTAGATTCTTCTGTTATCTAAAATCTTGTGGGAACAAAATTGTATCTTTTGCATCAACATTCGTCAAGAAGACATCTGATTGGTTTCTTGCATCTTCCTGTTATATTGTCTTCTTGAAAAGATTGTATCCTTTACATTCAGATTGGTCAAGAAGGCTTAAAAAGTCCATCATCTGCTTGGTTCGTCGCTTTTCTTTCAACAATAAAACTTGACAAGAGGTATATCTTCTGTATTAATCTCAGATATTATACAATAAAGTTCCTTGCTTCTTCCATCTTCTTCTTGCTGGCATCTGTAAGTTGATACCGTAATTACATGACACGTTCTCCTCTAATTGCATTTATAAATTCCTCTGTTATACTCTCGTCGCGTCTTCCTCATATGGAGTAAAAATGAAAAAAAATTGAGTCCTTTTTTGCCTTCACACTCATTGCATTGCCATAACACCTCAGTTGTACATAATCTAAAATTTGGTCTATTGTACTTATCAAGATTCTACTGAAGGAGAGACCAAAGCATGTAACTGAACCGAACATCTCGATGTTGATCTTGAATTGTGAGGCTGCAGTTTGGATTGTTTGCATTCTAGAAGTTTTATTCTCTTTTGTAAAGAAGGATCTTATATAATTGTTTTTTCTTTCTACATGATTTCAATCCATCATCATCCACGCTTTAATTTTCTTTCTGTATCAACCTTCATTGTTTTTTTCCCACTGGTTAAATATTTCCTTAGCAGTTCTGTACCTTTCATCAGGTATTTGTGATAAATGGTGCAAATGCATCACCCTATTTTTTTTTGACATTTCTGCTCACCACAAAACTTTATTTTTCAGTCTCCTTTGCCGTGTATAGACAAGCAATAGAACAAGAAAGTGAAATGAGGAAGAAAAAGACCAAGGTGAGCCTAGTGGAGAAAGTTATTGACACGTATCAGTCAGATTTTTCCTGGGGTTGGAGCGAACGCATGGACAACTTCGTAAGTTCTGAGTCTTTGAAAACTATGGACAAGTATCCCCTAGATTGTTCCCGGAGTTGGGATTTAAGTCTGGGCAATATTAGAATTGTCGAATCTTCAAAATCTATTAAGGATGAAAATGGTCCCTTAGATTTTTCCTTGGGTTGTAATGAATTCATGGACAAGTTCATAAGTGCTGAGTCTTCGAAAACTAATAAGGGCGACAATGATGGTACTAAGGATGGGAGTGGATACAAATCCTTTGAAAAAATTTCTTCGCCACCATCAGATTCTGAGGATTTAACTGATTCGAACTCAGAAGAAACAATCCCTCGTGAGTTCATATGTGCCCTGACTAAGCAACTCATGTCCGATCCTGTTATATTATCATCTGGACAGGTCAGTGTGGGTCATCAGATTATTTTTTCTTTTTGTGCATATAACTGCAATCTGATATCCCTTGAATAGTACTTTTGAAATAATTCATCCATTCTTCTCTAATGATTATATTCTTCTAGTAATCACATAAATGTTTGAAATGGGATTGTAGATACATCGATGGGCTTTCCTCATTTATTCAGTTTTTTTCCTTCCTTTGATTTTATGTGCAAGGATTCTGAGATTTGAAGCTATTTGGAAACTCTAGTGTCGGATTTATTTTCTCTGTGAATTTCTTATGAGTTATTGAACTACTGAAATATTTTTTTTCAATCAATGAAGTTCCACTCTAGTTTTGTTGGACTTCAGAATATGGTTTACAGAGCTGAACAAAAATTATTTTTCTGAAGTCGTGGGATCTTTCATTTGACGATCTCATTGTGTTTCAGACAGTAGAGAGGAGATTCATAGAGACATATTTCGACATTTATCCTGGCTGCCGAAAATGCCCAGTAACAAGAAAAGCAGTACTATCGTCACATGACTTGACCCCTGATGCTGCTCTTGGAGCCAAGATCAAAAGGTGGTTCGAAAATAAATCAATAAACGACGAAAGAAGAGAATATTTCAGAACGCTGCTAAGGAGATTAGCACACTCCAGTGAAGATCAGATAGCATCAGCGGCAGAACTTAGATCGCTGGTAAATGACTTCCCAGCATATGCCAAAGTCTTTTTTGATATAGGATCGTCTGCTGTGCTCGAATTGGCTAGACCTCTGTTATCTAAGGAGCCTGCTACCCTCGGGTCCCTGCGTGAGGACATAATAGTGACATTTGATCTACTTGTCGAGCACGAGAATGAAATATGTAAGCTTTTTGCGCACCATCCTGCTGTGTTTGATGTAATCGATGAGTCAATTAGATCTGGCAGCATTAAGACGAGACAGTCCGCGCTGTCCCTCGTCTATTACATTGCGGATTTTCCTGATGGCAGAGAAACACTGAGCCAAAGAGGTGTGGTGGAACACCTTGTTGAACTTGTAGAGGAAGGCGACCTGCTGTTATTCAATGATGTTCTCCGTACACTTTTTGAGTTCGATACACATAACCAAAGGGTCATTAATGGCATACTGGCTGCCTTTTTAAATCAACTGGAGAATGAAAATCTAGCTAGCGAGTTAGGATGGCTTTTGACTGTTGTAATGAATAAGAAGGTGGTCTGGGAGCATGTTGTTGATTCGGAGAAGATATACAGTAAGCTTTTAGACATCCTGAAGGAGCACGAGTCGGATAAAGTGAAGAACTTTTGTGTGGGGTTTCTCTTAAGGATTGTTCGGATAAACAACCGCGCATTGTTGTCAACCAGGAAGTATGAAGATGAATATTCGATAATTACTAGAATGGTCGAGACGGGAGACCTGCAAGCAAAAACAATTGCTGTAAATGTCCTCGATTTGCTTGATTCAAAAAAGCGAGATCATACGGCTGCAGCTGAGATACACCATGAGGAGCTTCTGAATTGCTGCAAGATACCTGGTGTGGGAATGTGATGGTGATTTGGGCAGAAACTCTATTATGCCAAGTTGAGAAAAGCAAAGCAGTCAGGATCGCAACGTCGAAGCGGGAAAAATATGTGCAAAGTGATCTGAAGAAGTCCGGGAACTGGGAAATTTTAAGGCACACAATATTGATGTGGAGAACTGGAGATCATTGACTGGCTTGTTATACTGTTAACTCAGAACAGATATTTGCACTTTGAATTCTCGTTTAAATACAACATTTCGTCGCTAAATCTCATTACATTGTTGCTAAAATTCTATTTTCTCGTCGCTAAAACCCAAGTACGTTGCTAATGTTATCTTATGTGGTTGTGACCATATCAGAGATCATTTCTTCAGCATAATTTACCTTAGCGAAATAACATTTTTTGGGTTATGAAAAAATCATAATAATTCGTACGGCGGTATAGAGTTAAGATCATGTACAAAGTTAATTTTTGGTATAAAATATAAAATTCATCAAAATCATTTTATAATTTGTCAGTTTATTTTATAGTTTGTCAAAATTAGAGCCGAAAAATTAAAAAGACGAGCCGAAAAATGAAAAGACGACATAGTTCGTCAGTTTCATTTTATAGTTCGTCACAAAAAAATATCAAAAAATCAAGATTTACTCTCATCCATTCAAATCACAAGATCAAGGGCTATGATTATATTGTATTTTATACAAAAATATCAACTTTGTACCTGATCTTTTCTCTGACGGTATAATTAGCAAATTATGTATTTTTTTACACAATATACTTATGATATAGGTCTGGCTGCCTGATATTTGCTGGCAGCATTAGAAAGTGGAATGGCATTAGCAACTACACCTGCAAAGCTCGCACGTGCAAACCAACATGTACTCGGCTTTTTCACTTTCCCGCCAAAAAGTACGCAGCAAATTTCATCCCAAAATCATCACATCTTAAACTTAAAGGATTTCGAACTAAATACCAAACTTTGAAGAGATGTATTCGTAATAAAATTAAACCATATCTCGAACCCTGAGGACGTATTTGTAAAAAAAGCAGGGCATAAACCAACCGTATCTTGTATTTTGAGGACGTGTATGTAAGTTTTCTTGATGACGTTTTCCCTCTCAATTCTCAAACTCGCGCTTTCTCTCACTCAATTCAATTAGGGTTTTTCTCCACCTCCCAAATCTACTCGATGCGTTCAATCAATCAGTTCCTCTGAACTTTCTGCCGCCGATTCGAGTTCCTGAATCCGTCAATCGCTGAAAAATCGAATTTTGTTTTCGTTGCGAACTCGATTGATCGGAAGCGGTTGTGTTAGGGTTTCATTTGGGGTGAAAGATGATGGAACCGTTGACGGACGGGGCTATAGTGAAGATGAACGCAGGAGATACATCGAAAGAGTTGCAGCCGGTGTTGCAGATATTTGACTTGAAGATGGTAAGCACGCCTCAGAGTGCCGTCGATAGGTACCGTGTGATACTGTCGGATGGTACTCATCTGCAGCACGCTATGCTCGCGACGCAGAAGAATTATTTGGTTTCTGAAGGGCGTGTGAAGAAAGGGACTGTTGTGAGAATGACGGAGTACTCCGTCAACAATATTCAGCATCGATTGTGAGTTGCTCTTTCCGTTGAACTTTTGTTGAGTAGTTGTGTCAGCTTTGTGAATAGATTGCTTGTTATTGGGTATGAACTGCATCAAATTTATTACTTTAGAGGCTTAGGGGTTACACGTTCAGGTGTGATAACTATTTTTAATGAGTGGTACTACTACTACTAGTACTACTACCAGTGTCGGTGGATATATAACTGTCTTTGATGAATGTTAGACCTGACACTTCTGTTGATGAATTTGTGAACTTTCCATGTTTCGGCTATGAATTTTGTGACAACTTTCCATATTTCAGTATGGTTATGTTTTCTTTAACACTCAGCTTTATTTGTTTATGGCAGGATCATAATTGTTTGTGACATGATTGTTATAATGGATATTGGTGATATCATTGGGGACCCAAAACCGTTCAGTAGCAGTGGTGCCCCTGCTTCAGCACCAAAAACACCAAATATGGCTGCAGGCTCTTTGCAAAACCCAAGAATGGATAGTGTCAATAATAGTTCTTACGGCAGCAATGCTGACACGGGGAGGTGTCCTTCAGAAAACAGATCTGGTTCATATGGTAATCAGAGTCCAGGTGTCCAGAACTTTGGAGTTGATGTCCCACAGGGTAATACGAGTTCATATGGACGGCCTTCTCAACCACCATATCAGCAACCCCCTTCTCAACTACCATATCAGCAACCACCTCCTATGTATTCTAATAGGGGACCTGTGGCCAAGAATGAAGTTCCCTCCAGAATAATTCCAATCGCTGCTTTGACTCTGTACACTGGCAGATGGACAATTAAGGCAAGAGTAACAGCCAAGGGCGAGCTTAGGCATTACAACAATGCCCGTGGTGATGGTAAGGTTTTCTCCTTTGATCTTCTTGATTCGGATGGTGGAGAAATACGAGTAACTTGCTTCAATGCTGTGGCGGATCTGTTTTACAACACAATAGAGCCTGGTAGAGTTTATGTAATTTCTAAGGGAAGTTTGAAACCTGCTCAGAAGAACTACAACCACCTCCGAAACGATTATGAAATTTTTCTAGAAAGCACATCGACTGTACAACCATGCCTCGAGGATGACACTTCTATTCCCAAACAGCAGTTTCACTTCTGTCCGATAAGTGATATTGAATGCAAGGATAAGCAACTTAACCCCCTCTACCGCCTAGCAAGCCTCACACCATCCCCTCCTTCCTCTCCCATCGCTTCCCCTTCCGCGGCTCCCATTGCTGAGGAGTTGCCCACAGAGGAGTCGGCCGTCGAGAGTGCTCCACCTGCCACAGATGATTGGGCCGAGTGGCGAGAGAGGGTCTCCTCTGATATTGCTGACTTAAGGAATAGCTTAGCTAGACTTGAGGATTTTGCTAGAGAGGCAGACATGAGAGCTCGCCAGGAGTCGGAGAGGCTTCGAACCACACTTTTGTCCATAATCAAAGGCGCGAGTGCTCCAGTTGTTGCTCCTCCAGATGACCCAGGACCTTTTGCCCCTCGTGTCGCCTCCCCCTTGCCTTCCGCGCCGACTACTAGACCCGGGGAGGCGAGCACGCCACTTACTAGTGCCATGTAGGACTTTGATAACACCTTTAGAGAGGCCACCCCGGAAGGCGATGAGGCTACATTTTGAGCTTGTATTGCATGTTGGTCATACTTGTGTCAATGTTTTGATGCTTTTTTGCTTCGATTATGTATTTGGATGTTAAGTCTCCTTTTGGCGCACTTTTGGATGATGTTTACCCTTTTAATGATATACTCTTGACTTCTCTCCTTGGTTGTATGCCATTTTATATGATAATGAAGGTGTTCACCATTTATGATCGTGAATTTTACAGGATATATATACTCATGTTTTTCTCATGCCTAAAATAACTTTCTTTATCTACATATGCAACCAAAAGAATATCTCTCATTCACAAGAGTAATGTCATTGGTTCTTTAACACATTCTACAAACGTGGAGAGTTACTATGCACCTTTACTTATATTTTATCATTCTTTGCGCTTAGGGACTAAGCTTGAATTAAGTGTGGAGTGGGTTAATGCGCATAGTTCACATGCTTTCATGCCATACATATCATTTTTAGATAGACACTCGCATCTTTTGCACCTCATCCCTAACATGAGAGTGCTTTTAACCAAATAGGCTTGTGACTATCAACTCTAAATCATTATAAATCACATCTAGCCTACTTGTCACATATATTGGATCTTGAACGTAGAACCGACCTAGTCCTTTAAATGTGCATTGTAAATCAATATCATTGTTATCCCTTGTCTATCAAAATTTTCTAAGTATTTTTGTTGAAATACCTTGGATTAAGTTTTGGCGAGCATTTTCAAAATTTTCACGAAAAACTTAGACCTTTTGTAAGCTCCTTGGTAACTTGAGTTATTTCTAACTTGGTGCCTTATTTATGATTGTTCCCGCACATTCCATACACATTTTGAACATATTGTCAAGTTTTAAGTGTGGAGTCAAAAGAGGGCGAAAAATAGGCCCCAACAAAAAGTTTTTGTGGTCAAAGAGGGCAAAAAATAGGCCCCAACAAAAAGTTTTTGTGGTCAAAGAGGGCAAAACCCTGACTAAAAACTCTCTTGAGTACTAGAGAAGTTTTGCTGCAAAAATGATACAAATGCCGGGGGTTAGGAAGAAAAGTTCCCACTCGAAAGCATTTGTAGGCCAAAGGCCATTTCAAAAAGAAAATAAAAAGCACTTAAAACTTGACTCTACGTTTTCCTCCATTCTTCATTTGTGCGGGATTCATCGTTTGCATTGTGTGCTAGTTAGAATAACTCTTGGACGATCCTTGTGCTTGCACGGGAGCTATTCATTTGGTCTATGCTCTTTCTAAGAATTCATAGTGTCGAACTCCTATTCCCTTATGGATTATGAAAAAATCATTGTAATTCGTATGGCGGTATAATTAGCAACTTGATGTATTTTTTTTACACAATATACTTATGATAATCTGGCTGCCTGATATTTTGTGGGCGGCATTAGAAAGTGGAGTGGCATTAGCAACCAAACCAACATGTACTCGGCCTTTTCACTTTCCCGCCAAAGTACGCAGCAAATTTCATCCCAAAATCATAACTTCTTAAACTTGAAGGATTTCGAACTAAATACCAAACTTTGAAAAGATGTATTCGCAATAAATTTAAACCATATCTCGAACCCTGAGGACGTATTTGTAAAAAAAGCAGGGCATAAACCAACCGTATCTTGTATTTTGAGGACGTGTATGTAAGTTTTGGAGAATACAAAGACGGTGCTTGATGACGTTTTCACTCTCAATTCTCAAACTCGCGCTTTCTCTCACTCAATTCAATTAGGGTTTTTCTCCACCTCCCAAATCTACTCGATACGTTCAATCGATCAATTCCTCTGAACTTTCTGCCGCCGATTCGAGTTCCTGAATCCGTCAATCGCTGAAAAATCGAATTTTGTTTTCGTTGCGAACTCGATTGATCGGAAGCGGTTGTGTTAGGGTTTCATTTGGGTGAAAGATGATGGAACCGTTGACGGACGGGGCTATAGTGAAGATGAACGCAGGAGCTACATCGAAAGAGTTGCAGCCGGTGTTGCAGATATTTGACTTGAAGATGGTAAGCACGTCTCAGAGTGCCGTCGATAGGTACCGTGTGATACTGTCGGATGGTACTCATCTGCAGCAAGCTATGCTCGCGACGCAGAAGAATTATTTGGTTTCTGAAGGGCGTGTGAAGAAAGGGACTGTTGTGAGAATGACGGAGTACTCCGTCAACAATATTCAGCATCGATTGTGAGTTGCTCTTTCTGTTGAACTTTTGTTGAGTAGTTGTGTCAGCTTTGTGAATAGATTGCTTGTTATTGAGTATGAACTGCATCAAATTTATTACTTTAGAGGCTTAGGGGCTACAAGTTTTGTTTTTAGCAGTTCTATGTAGCTTGTAAATTAAAATGTAAATAATTTCTAGAGAGTTTTTGGACATTTCAGGTTTTAGGAATGGAGGTGGAACTCAGCTTTAGGATTTTCAAAATTCGGAATGTCCAGAATTGCTAGCATTACCCTTTATATTTAACAGTTGAATCTTTAATTGGCCGCGAATTCTAGAACACTAGATGAGGGCTTTCAGGTTCAGAAACTTGTGGACATGATTGCATAGTAACATTGATTGTATATTTATGGGCTATGATAGACACATATATTAGTATCTTTTTAATAGGCCAGTCTTGTATGATTCAGACATCTAACAATATTTTAGCCGTTACTTGTACTTTCTTTGATATCCGTTAGGTTTGTATCATATTGAACTTATCAATCAACTTTGGAAATCACGTTCAGGTGTGATAACTATTTTTAATGAGTGGTACTACTACTAGTAGTACTACTACCATTGTCGGTGGATATATAACTGTTTTTGGTGAATGTTAGACTTAGACCTGACACTTCTGTTGATGAATTTGTGAACTTTCCATGTTTTGGCTATGAATTTTGTGACAACTTTCCATATTTCAGCTATGGTTATGTTTTCTTTAACACTCAGCTTTATTTGTTTATGGCAGGATCATAATTGTTTGTGACATGATTGTTATAACGGATATTGGTGATATCATTGGGGATCCAAAACAGTTCAGTAGCAGTGGTACCCCTGCTTCAGCACCAACAACACCGAATATGGCTGCAGGCTCTTTGCAAAACCCAAGAATGGATAGTGTCAATAATAGTTCTTACGGCAGCAATGCTGACACGGGGAGGTATCCTTCAGCAAACAGATCTGGTTCATATGGTAATCAGAGTCCAGGTATCCAGAACTTTGGAGTTGATGTCCCACGGGTTGGTGATATCATTGGTGACCCAAAACCGTTCAGTAGCAGTGGTGCCTCTGCTTCAGCACCAACAACACCGAATATGGCTGCAGGCTCTTTGCAAAACCCAAGAATGGATAGTGTCAATAATAGTTCTTACGGAAGCAATGCTGACACGGGGAGGTATCCTTCAGCAAACAGATCTGGTTCATATGGTAATCAGAGTCCAGGTGTCCAGAACTTTGGAGTTGATGTCCCACGGGGTAATACGAGTTCATATGGACGGCCTTCTCAACCACCATATCAGCAACCCCCTTCTCAACTACCATATCAGCAACCACCTCCTATGTATTCTAATAGGGGACCTGTGGCCAAGAATGAAGCTCCCTCCAGAATAATTCCAATCGCTGCTTTGACTCCGTACAGTGGCAGATGGACAATTAAGGCCAGGGTAACAGCCAAGGGCGAGCTTAGGCATTACAACACTGCCCGTGGTGATGGTAAGGTTTTCTCCTTTGATCTTCTTGATTCGGATGGTGGAGAAATACGAGTAACTTGCTTCAATGCTGTGGCGGATCAGTTTTACAACACAATAGAGCCTGGTAGAGTTTATGTAATTTCTAAGGGAAGTTTGAAAGCTGCTCAGAAGAACTACAACCACCTCCGAAACGATCATGAAATTTTTCTAGAAAGCACATCAACTGTACAGCCATGCCTCGAGGATGACACTTCTATTCCCAAACAGCAGTTTCACTTCTGTCCGATAAGTGATATTGAATGCAAGGATAACAACAGTGTTGTGGACGTTATTGGCATCGTTTCATCTGTGAGTCCATTATCATCAATTATGAGAAAAAATGGCACTGAAAATCAGAGAAGGACACTTCAATTGAAGGATATGTCGGGCCGCAGTGTTGAGGTGACTTTATGGGGAGGTTTCTGCAGTGGAGAAGGGCAGACCTTACAGAACATGTGCGATGCTGGGGATTTCCCTATACTGGCCTTGAAAGCTGGGAGAGTTAGTGACTTCAGTGGCAAATCACTTGGTACTATTTCCAGTAGTCAACTGCTCATAGAGCCAGATTTTCCTGAGGCACATAGACTGAAGGAGTGGTTTCACAAGGAAGGGAGGAGTGCCCCTGTGATTTCCATTTCAAGGGAATCGTTGACCATGGGCCGGATGGAAGTCAGGAAGACTATATCTCAAATTAAAAGTGAAAGGCTTGGGACTTCAGAAAAGCCTGACTGGATCACTGTGAGTGGAACCATTTGTTTTATCAAACTGGATAATTTCTGCTATACCGCATGTCCTATCAATATTGGGGATAGGCAATGCAGCAAAAAGGTTACGAACAACGGAGATGGAAAATGGAGGTGTGAAAGGTGTGATCAATCTGTCGATGAATGTGACTATAGGTATATTCTTCAGTTTCAGATACAGGATCACACTGGCTTGACCTATGTAACTGCATTTCAGGAATGTGCAGAAGAGCTGCTCGGCATATCTGCAAAAGAATTGTTTCATCTGAAAAATGAAGAGCATGATGATGAGAAGTGTGCAGATATTGTTAGTAAGGTTCTCTTGGAGAGATTCTTGTTCAAATTGAAAGTGAAGGAAGAGACTTATAGTGATGAGTCTCGTGTGAAGTCAACAGTGATTAAAGCAGACAAGTTGAACTTCACGTCTGAGTTCAAGCATCTTGTTGATTCAATGAGCAAGCTGAAAGCTGGAGATATATCACCTCCTGGGGTGAAGACAGGGAATATTGGCTTCAGTACGGGGATTAATAACACCGACTTTGTGAATACCGGCATAAAACAGGCTGATAATATGAGCTTCAGTACTGGGATGAGTAACACCTTGTCAGGGAGCATTGGTGTAAAACGACCACCTCCTCCGGATACAGACTATATGAGCAATAGTGGAAACTATGGTCGGGGATTTGGAACGCCAACCAAACCCAGGACTCAATATGGAAATCAATATACAGGTTCGGCAGGCAATGGTGCCGCCTTTGTGTCATGTAGCAGCTGTGGAAGCACCGGTCACAACTCAGCAAACTGTCCTACCATCATGAGTGCTCCTCCCACACAGTCATATGATGCAGGATATTTAACCAAGGGATCCACAGGTGGGAATGTTTCTGGTGAGTGCTACAAATGCCAGAAACAAGGGCATTGGGCAAGGGACTGCCCTGGCTTAAGCAATGTACCCCCAGCTTACGGCAACAGGGGAGGACTCTCTTCTGGGAGATACTAGTTGATCAATGTAGCATGCAGTTAAAGAATGCTTTTGCTTGGGAAATATGTTGAAAATCTGCATAGCTGGGCTTTCTGAATGTGGGTTGAAGCTTTCAACCCCAGCTGGATCGATACCTTGACTTGTTGGCATTTTGAATTTCGACATAGAACTTGTGAATGTGAAGTGGCAGGTGATGAATAATTGTTGAGTGTTACTTTTTTCCTTGAAGTGTCCAATTACTTGCTGTTGGTTAGGTGTATTTTCACTTGTGGATTCTGTGAATCTGTTCTTTCCGTCTTGGTAAATTAATCTTTTAGTTTTTTACCCTTGCATTTTGGCGACCATGTGAACCTGCCTTGACATGAATTTTCCCCATTTGATGATAGCATTTGTGATTTTGTTCTACCTTTTACAAACAGATTAGAAAAACTGTGATTACATCAAGTGAAGCTTCAACTGACATATGAATTACAGAAGCACCAGTCAATACACTTATTTACAACAGCCTGCATGATCCTAGCAACATTACAAATGCTGAATATATATCTAAACAATCAAAATAAACGTACATTAGGGACGCTTCTACTTCTTATATTCGTGCTGTCACTAAACACTGATTTATCAAAACTTGCTAGAAGGATTACTGAACGAACGGATATCTGGATATGTAGTATTCCCTTAAGCGAGAGGCTCCATCTCTAGCAAGGATCCCTTCTAGATCACCAATTATTCTCGCAAGCCATATTTCTAAGTTTCGTTGAATATCCTTGAAATTATTCTTGATAGAGTCAAATGATCGTTTAGTCATCAAGTTGGCCTGTCCAGCTACTTCATCTCCTTGAAAACTCTTTCCGGTATCATTTTGTAAAGCTATTTGTTTCTGTGCAGTTTCACTAGCACGTTGTTGCAGTCGAAATGCTTCTAGAAGAAACTCAGTCTGCCTTTGTGTTCTAAACTCCGTGGTCAGGTTAGGCGCACAAGGATCACTAGCTTGCTGCAGAAAGTCAATAAGGATTTAAAGCAAGGGTCGTTATATAGAATAAAGCTGCGTAGGACCAATGCCGAAAATTGATGGATTCTCATTCGTCAAAATATGTATGGTGAGAATCGAAAGCACATGCAGACTGATGCAGTGCACATTTTTCTTTGGCCTTGAGAATTTAATGACTTGTACCCCACTACGGGTTTATTCAGACATTAATCCTAACTGAAATTTTGTCATTTTTCGGCAAATTTTGTTAGTGAAAGTAAATAGACTACGACTTAGACAAGAAAGAAAATGAAACATGCTCTTTACCATTCTCTTGCAGAGATCGTCAATTTTCCCGGCAAGAGCTTGATATCTTTTGGCTTGTTTCCTCAACAACGATGGTACCTTCGATGAGCCACATAAGCCTACTTTTTCCAACTTTAATAATTCTTGTTCAAGTAGTTTTAGTTTAGAAGAAACTCCAGATGATTCACCGTCAACCTTCCAAGGGGACTCCCTTCTAAAATGAGGGGAACGAAAAAAAGACTCTTAAGACAAGTTGCTTGAGATTTCACAGAACGTAACGAAATGAGAGTTTACCTCGCAACAAAGTGCTTCATCTGGAAACGTGCTTCAACAGGTTCGTATTGCGTATCCTGTAATAATAACATAAAAGAGTTACAGAAAACATCGAAAAATTAGTCTTCGTGATCCAGTGAGTCTGATAGTTAACAAAATAAAAGAGGTTCTGAGATATTAACAGAACCAAGAACAGTCCACACTAATCCTGCTTTCCAAATCAAGGCCGTAAAAGAAACAATCGTTGTCCTAACACTGACCCATTCACACTTAACTCTCAAAATCTCCCAACTGTACTGAAAGCATCGATCCGTTGTACATAATAATGAATTCACAAACAAATCTAAGTAACCAAAATGCAGACCAATTATACAACATCAGCTCTAAGAACATAACACCGTATCCAAAACACCACATTTTTAGCCAAAATAAACACAATGCCGATAACAAAGTTACAACAGGCCATTTCAAATCTCACGAAGTTCAACAGATTAAAAGCAAAAATGGAGAAGCCTCAGTCTCAGCTAGACTCAACTAAGCTTCAATTAAGGAAGTGCACAAAAATCACACAACTTGATGACTGTGTGAACAACTGAATCGACGCGAAAATAGTCAGAATTGAGGACTCAAACCTGCAAAAAATTCGTTCTTTCGCTCCAAAACTTGCCAACAGCAGAACTGAAAATCTCCGGATTGAATTCATTCATCCCAACACTTTTATTCTCATCCAAGCAAAACCCTAAACCCTGATCCACCTCAGAAACCCTAATTTTCCCAAACCCTAATTCTTCCCCATTCTCATCAAAATCACCAACATCTCCTTCCCCATCGCCAACCATCCTCCTCGACAAAAACTCAATCATCTCCGTCCGCTCACTCACATCCCTCCTCAACTCCTCCACCGTCTCCTTCAACCTCCCCTCCGCCTCCTCCATCTCCACCACCTTCGCCCTCAGCTCAGCCGCCTCCGCCGCCGACCCATTAATTTCCCGATGAAGCCTCCGCTCCTCCTGCTGCCACGCGTGCCGGTGGCTAGCGAATATCTCCACCACTCTCGCATTCGCCTTCGCGTCCTCCTTCCGCCGCGACCGCATCTGCTCCAGCTCCTCCTCCGCCTTCTCCACCCGCTTTGCCAAATCCCGATTCACAGCTCCCGCGGTTGCTAAATAAAGCGCAAAAGCAAGACCTAGGTTGGAAATTGAACCGTTATTATCACTCCTGCTATTGCTGGTGGTGGTGGTAGCGTCGGGGTCGGAGTGTGGTGTCTCCGCCATTGATGGAATGGAAACGAAGAGGGTTTGATTTGGGGTGGGGAAAGTGGAGTAAAGATTTGAGCTTTGTGGTGGTGAAGTGAAGATGAATGTGATGGTGAAAGTGACAACTAACAACAACACATCATCATCATCTGGATCAGATAAATCCAAATCCAACCATCTCTCACTGTAAAATAAAAAGTGAATCTTTCTTGATCAGCAATTTCTTTGTCTTTTTCTACTTATTTTTTTTATTTTCCGAAAACTATTTTTTCTTCTTTTGCAAATCCTTTTTATTCAGACTTGTTTATTTTATTTTGTTAAGAGTATTGATTATATGTATATATATTACTGAAAAGCATATACCGAACAAGAAGCTTTATTTAAAACAAAAAAAGATTCGAAAAAGGATCAGGTACAAAGTTAATTTTTTGATACAAAATGCAAACTAATCATAATACTTGATCTTGTGATTTGAATAGATGAGATTAAATCCTAAATTTTTGTGCATTTTTTGTGACGAATTATAAAATGAATCTGAATGTCGTCTTTTTCATATTTTTTTTGTCTCGAAAAATGACGAATTATAGGTTGATTTTGACGAACTTTGTATTTAGTAAAAATCAACTTGTACTTTTGACCCTTAAGACCTAGTTAAAACCAATGGCAATTTTTTTTTATAATTTTCAAAGTATATGATTTTGGATTATTATATTATTCCCCACATATTTAAAGTAATATACTCGGCTCTTTTAAATTTGAAGTTTAAAATAAAATTGTTCCTCACTCTTTTTTTTTATTAAAATTATTCCAGAATATGATGATTGTTCCTCACTTGCACAGTTGCACTAGTTTAATTTGAGTATATTTACTTATACATTAATTAAATAGAAAATATAGCATTTGTTTGAATAAAAGGACATGAACACTCAAAATATTCTTTACACAGCTTTTAGCAAAATTGATACATAAATTCGGTAAAATTGATTTCTTTTTAAATTAAATTGCATGCCTAGTAGTTTTTTTTTTTTTGATAATTTTTTTTTAAAATTTCGTAGTTTCTTTTTCTTTTGATTGAGCATGGTTAGTTTGAGAGAGATTGTTAATGGTCTCTTACTAATGAGGGTCAGTTTCGTCCCATTTTATTTTGCATCTGGATGATTTCGGCCCATTATATTGTTGGATCGGATGGTTTAGGCCCATTTTATTTTGGATCTAATTATTTCGGCCCAGATCGGTCCCTAGTCCGGCTTCTGCTCATCGAGCGGTGACGCGGAGGCTATCTACGACGCCGTATAGGTGGGTTTTTTTTTTCTTTCTGTGCGCTTCAAGCAGCAGTAGGTACCTGGCGCATTTGACTCTTGAGATATGTTTGAGGAATTGGTACGATTATTGCATTCACGATGACGTCAAAATTTATTGTTCTGATAAATTATGATCCCATCTAAAATAAGATGATTTCTGTTTTAGTAATAAGTAATAATAAAAACTTACAAATATTGTCACAAAAATCTACTTAAAAATTTTAGTCATTTTATATTCCAATCACTGTATAATACGTCCAACATAAACACTAAATTTGAATTTCATAATTAAACTGAGAATTAACAGTAAATTAAACGAACAAAACAACGCAATAAATAATTGTAGACAAAAAAAAAACAACACAATGTGACATGTTTTTAAATCTTATATTAAACATGATCATCATCATCCTGTGTTTCGATGAGAGATATTATATTCATGTGTTGATCGATATTATAATAGAATAGCCACCCATTACTGCATTGATTGATATAATAATTCTTCAGCTCATATATCAGTCAGTTCATACTCCTCCAGTTTATTCCAGCTAGCAATCATCCATCAATCTCAGTCATCATCAGTTCTTGACAATCACCACCCGACCAGACTATTTGCTGCCTTTCTTTAATTTCACATGCATACAAATACACAACACTACTGCTTTCAAATTCTCATATGAGAGTGAGAGTGAGAGTGAGACTGTAAAATGTAAATTAGTCTAGAGAGAGAGAGAAGGAGGAAGCAAGTTCAGTGCAACAGTGATGAATACATCATACATCTGTGCATGCTAGGGTTTCGTAACTTTCGTTTAGGGATCGGCATGTAGTCCTGGATCAAAATAAGTTCTAGAGCGCCACGAGTCCGGCCTTAGTCCGAGTCCGGCAATATCCCTACGCAATCCCTATTATGATCCGATCCGAAGAATTTAGGGTCGGGCTAAGCTTCGATTATTCGTCCCACCCGAAATACGAGCCTGATTTAAAATCGTATATTTATTGATTTAAAGACGTTCTTGATATAAAAAGAATGTATTTTTTTCACATCCATTAAATCTCACACGTCTAAACTAATAGTATTTACGTTTAAAGTGTTATTTGTCCATTAATTAGTCATTCATTTAGGGCCGAAATTAGCCCAAACCCGACCCTAGCTCAAAAAGTCCTATGAAACAAAGGGCCGATAACGATTTTAGGATTGATGAATTTTCTCATGGCCCAACCCTAATGTGTAATAGGTTAGGGCTCACCAAAAGTCATACTCAACCCCGCCCGATAGGGCTAAGACTTACCCGGTCGAGCGCTTTGCTGGCCCCCTACTTTCGTTAGGGTTGATGAGCTTTCCTTTTCATTGGTACCTAATTAACTAATCACACACCTTCTAATAATTTTTTTCAACTAATAAAACAGATGTCCATGATCTGAAATTCAAATTTCAAATCTGATTTTTCTTTTTTAAATAAAAATATCTGAGAAGAATATCGTAATTGTAAAGAGGCAGCTTTTCAATTAGATCGCACTGAAAGAAAGAAAATACCTTTTTAAATTATGGTCTTAGAACATTGAGATTTCAAAAGGGAAAAGTAATTGTCTAACACAAAAAGAAATCGAGAAACGATCAAATGAGATTTATTTTTGTTTTGACGAGGTGTGTGATATCTTTTTTAATCAGGTATATATCCCTATAAATAATTTATTCAAAGTTAATATGTGAAAAAGGCTTCATTAGCCTCACCATAAAATGAACCTTAAAAAAGCTCAGTAAACTTACATATTTTGTTTGAACGGTGGGATGCTACGGTGGTGGTGGTGTGTAGGTCTGGTGGCAGCTGGTGGTGGGTGGGGTGGTTAGTGTTTTCTTGGGATGGCGGATGAGTTGCATGCCTTTTTGTGTATATCTTTTTGGCTGGCGGGTCGCCTGCGGGTGGCGGTGGATGGCCGACGATCCCGATAGGGGTGGCTGTACATATTTGTCTGTACAGATTTTTGTTTAGGCCGGACGGACGTTGCGCGGATGCTTTCCAAAGTGATTTGGTCTTTTTCCAGCTGTGAATGACGGGATGACGTGCCCACGCCGAGGCAAAGTGGAGCTGCGGACTCTCGTTTATTCACGTTTTATTTTTTTATTATCTGAATGGTTCCCGACTGATTAGATTGTCTCAGCTTTAAAACATCGGCTCGCCGTTATCTTTGTAATTCACAGCTTAAATAAAAAAAACTTACATTTCTTATTTAATAAATATTTTAAATGGGAATTTTCTGTGGAATGCATGTGACATTTTTACTAGTACTTTTTTTTACTTTCAGAAGAATTAAGGAATCAGTGTCGGTTATCGAATCTCGTAGCCCAATCAAACTTTAACAATTTATTCTTCTTAAAATCCCATATGTTTCACTTTTTTCAAATGAAGTCCTCAAAATTTGTATAAATTGAACATACAACCCAAATCCAAATCTTGAATTTCATTTGCACCCTCCACTGGTTTGAGATTGAGAGGCTTCCAGCTCTCTCAAGTGACAAGTCTACTCTCTCAACCCACCACCCACCAACCGATCATCTTCACTCCACCGCCTTGCCGATAAATCCAGATTTATTGCTGTTTGGGTTCTCGAGGCGTCATTTATGAGCTTCTGATAGCTCATTCACAATCCCAGGTTTGAACTACTGGCTGGTTTCATTTGGATTACAAATTGGTCAATTTTGAGCATTCTGCAATGCTTAGTTTTCAATTTTATACATTTTGAAAATCTGGGTTGGTGTCAAGATTTTATTTTTCTATGTGTTTAACAAGCTAGTAAATATTAAAGATTTGCAAGCTTCTGTGAACTTGAGGTTTGATTGATTTAGTTTTCTAATGAGCATTGAGCTGATCAAGAGGCATGAATGATTGTGTTCTGAAATACCAATGTGTGTAGAACTTGAAATGCTGACGAGTTCATGCTCATCAACCGCGTGTAAGGATGTACGAGAATGACACTGTTATCTATGTCTGAATTTAGTTAGCATTTTAGGTGGTCTAATTGAAAATTTGAACTTTAATAGATCTCACTTCTTGGATTGCAACTTTGTGATTGAGATTTAACAATGTCAGTAGATTGGGTACATTGCCGTCATTTTCTTGCTTGGTGTCGATTTTGATGCACATTCTCATTCATCATGTAATGAATTGATATTGCAGAATGGTAAGCAGCGCAGGCTGGCTTTTGCAACTACTTGTTTGTGCTCTGGCGTTGCTTGAAACAGAATCATCTTTTGCTGGGATTACTTACCTACACGGTGCAGTAGCAAAAGGAGCTGGTGAGAACTTTACCTAGTGTATAGAAATTACTTCGAGTATTTTAATCTTGGTCTTCGTGTTATTCTAATTTGAATGCATTCGCCAGTCTGTTTAGATGGAAGCGCACCAGCATACCATTTTGATAAGGGAATTGGAGTCGGAACTAATAACTGGTTGCTCGATTTTGAGGTTTGTCTAATGTCAATTGCAGTTATTTCGCATCTTCAATACTAGGACAGTTTTTCATTGAACCATCAGTCCCTCAATATGCTGTAGAAGTTTCATTTTTAAGTTTTCTTGGCCGTGATATGTTCAGTCTAAATCAATAATCAATGTTTTATATCCGAATCACGTTCTCTTACTGCCCCCCCACATTCATCTACTTTATAGGGTGGTGGATGGTGCAACAATTTGACATCATGTCTAGCGCGCAAAAATACCCGCTTAGGATCTTCCAAGCAAATGGTTAAGCAAATTGCATTTTCAGGAATCTTGAGTAACAAAAAAGAGTCCAATCCAGGTGAGAAAGCCAGCAGCAATTTGATACAAGAAGTAAAAAATTCGACTTATTGTTAGGACACTAATCGAAGTTTCTCGGTTAACAGACTTCTACAGTTGGAACAGAGTGAAAATTCGCTATTGTGATGGGTCATCTTTTACCGGAGATGTAGCGGCAGTCAACCCAGTGAGTGATTTAACCATACAGGATGAACTTTATCGGATAATTAATCTGCTTAACAATTGAGTTTTAACTATCTTTCGCAAAATGAGCAGAGTACTAATCTTCACTTCAGAGGCGCGAGGATCTTTAATGCTGTCGTTGATGATCTACTCGCCAAAGGGATGAAAAATGCTACCAATGTAAGTCTCATCTGCGGATTTATACTAATTTGGCAGTTGCGTTTCTATCCTCTTACGATTGTTTCTTGCGATGGATTTGGATTTGTCAGGTCATTATATCTGGAAGCTCAGCTGGTGGATTGACGACTATACTGCATTGTGATCGATTCAGAAGCATGTTACTCCCAAGGACAAAAGTTAAATGTCTTGCTGATGCTGGCTATTTTATCCACACGTAAGTGCGCAAGTCCTTCCTGTGCTCTATGAATTGACACGTACATCAAACTTTCTGCTTATATTTTCAACCGGACCAGGAAAGACATTTCTGGAGTGCAACGTATCGAAACTTTCTACAGTCAAGTCGTTGCAACCCATGTACGCATACACTTCTTCTATCTATTCCTTCATGTTCTTGCATGTGACTGATCCTTAAAGTTGGCTCAATTATGCAGGGGTCGGCGAAAAATTTGCCTGTATCTTGCACCTCAAGACTGCGGCCTGATTTGGTAATCACTTTTGTTTTTCATACATCTTTTTGCGTACGTTCATAACTCTTGTTTTTATTTTGTGACTCAAAGATTCGACTTCATCTGCAGTGCTTTTTCCCTCAATATGTTGTCCCAAGCATCAAAACGCCACTCTTCATTCTAAACGCTGCCTACGATTCATGGCAGGTTTGTTTTTCCTTCAACTTTTAATTCGAGTGACAGTGACACGACGAAAAATGTGGTCTAACAAGATGTGTAAAATTCTAATCTCATGTCCGTTTTAATCTCATAATTTTGTTTATTGTCAGATAAAGAACATACTGGCTCCCGGTGTTGCTGATCCTCACGGCGTATGGCACAACTGTAAGCTCGATATCACCCAGTGCTCGACTTCCCAGCTCAAAATCATGCAAGGTACACTCATCTCACATCATGCCATCAGATCATTTTTCTATATAAATCCCAACTAGTTCCTAAATCATATCTAGCATTCACGTTGCAGATTATAGGTTGCGGTTCCTAAGTGCATTATCTGTACTGGGAAACTCGACTTCTCGAGGCCTCTTTATCGACTCATGCTACGTCCACGGTCAAACAGAAATGCAGGAGACATGGTTAAGTGACAATTCTCCAATGCTGGGCAGAAAGGTAAGTTACCTATTTTCATTTTCTTACTTTCTACCACGTTTCCGTGATTACATATCTCACTCGAAAAATCACGTTACATCATTATTCAGAGAATTGCAAAAGCTGTTGGAGACTGGTATTACGATCGATCTTCATATCAGAAAATAGATTGTGCTTACCCTTGCAACCCAACCTGCAACCGCTTTTTTGAGCCACCAAGTCCTCCGGATCTATAGGACCGTCACTCCATTACTATTCATACACATTCATTATATTTTTATCTACCCATCAAGCTACAAATTGAGCTTGATGAGATGAAAGAAAGCCAGAAGCAGAGAAATGCAGAAGCAATTATACGACGATTCTATTAAAATAAACACAAGAAGTCTAGTGCGTCGGAGCACCATCTCTAGTGCTGGGTGTATCTACTTCAAGATTTATCATTTTTCCAGGTACCAATTTTAGCTACTACTCAATATAGCATCAAGTGCTTATTGATATAAATATATTTCAGCAAATATGTCTCATTTGCTTAGAACAGATTAATGTCGTGCAACTTCCATTTTATTCTTGAAACAAATATAATCGACTTTAGTAACATTTATACCGATAGTATCCGTGGCAATTTTTTTATTTAAATTTCATTCTATATTTTTTTTAGTAACATGAATTCACATGTAAACTAAAAGCATCTGTTGGTAATAGCCCCCTTGAAAATTTTCTTCTAAATTAGTTACTTGTTATGATTTCGGTATCTCATCCACGGACTATCGAGTATCGAGAAGATGCCAGAATTATGAAGTGCCAGATTTTGTCCCTACATCTGAGGTAACATTAGGTTTTCCAGTCTCTATTAATGCCTTTGTGTTTATACTCAATTTTGAAAGATTGGATTGAGTACAAGAAAATTATTTCCTTGTTCTATTATTAGTAGTGTCCGAATCGAAGTGGGTACGATAATGTAGTTCCAGCAAATAAATTACCTGTGACAGAAAACTAAGATTTTTCTTTGGTGGATGAGTTTAGTACAAGAACATGAAAATTTAAGGCTACTTTTAGCCAGAATTGCGAGTTAGGCTGAATTTGATATCCAGCTAGGGAATCATGATAATGACATAAGTAAGCTTTTGAACTTTTCGGGTACTTTCTAGATATTATTTTTTCGTGGCTAAGCTCGGTTCCTTTGCAGTTAAGGAAATATGAAGTTATAAAGAACGCGAAGAGGTTAGATCTGGTGCAAAGTAAATTTTTGGTAGAAAATATAAAAATTATTAAAATTATTTTGTAATTCGTCAAAATTCGAGCCGTAAAAGAAAAAGACGACATAATTCGTTAGGTTTATTTTATAATTTGTCACATACTAAAAAACCCACAAAATCAAGATTTAATCTCATCATTCAATCACAATATCAACCGTCACCGGAAGAAGAAGAATTCTCGCGCTTCAGCTCGAACTTGCCCCAAAAAGAAGGATACTAATTTCGCTTGGACCTGATCTATTTGTTTATGTTTTGTGTTGTTTTGTTTTGGTTTTTCCTTTCCAAGGAACTTATGGAAAAGTTTCCCAACAATCAAATTGTCCTGAAAGACAAAAGAATTGATGAAAAAGAAAAACCAAGTGGTTTACAAAAAAAGAAAAGAAAAAAAGGGCTATAATTAATTTGTATTTTGTACCAAAATATCAATTTTGTACCTAATCTTTTTCCAGCACGGAGAAGAGAAAGCAAAGTAAAGTCGAGTTTATGAGCATCTGAATAAAAAGTCTTCTTCGCCAAACATGTACTAATCGCGAGTCATGTCAATTATTGCTGATAAATTATTTGTAAGCTTGTTGAGCATCAGAAAGATTTCCCTTTTTGATAAGGAGGTTCTATTAAGTTATCTGCGTCTGTTGTGCCAAACACACCAAGTTATATGCGTGAAGCCAAACACAAGAAGATAGCGAGGGGTTTCTTTATAATCTACCCCATTTTTTCAAATTCAAATATTCAAAATACATCGTCTGAAACTCAAATATTATAATATCTCATTTGAGTTATCGGTTCCACAGGAATTGGTATCATGCATTTTTTACAATTCCGGTACACGAAGAATTGGAAAAATTTGATTTTTTATAATCCCGGTTTCCCATGAAGAATAAAAATTGCTTATGTGGCTCTGTTTGTGGCCTACGTGGACCAACCGATATCCGTTCACAATTACTTTTTTTTATAATATTGGTTCCTAGAAATGTAAAAAATGCATGATACCGAGTTCTCAGAAACCGGTATTATTCAAATGATGGGGTATTATAGATATTTGAGTTTCAGACGGTGTATTTTTTATAGAGAAACTCGATAGTGAGTGAATACTTAAATTTTTGAGTTACCACTTTGAAAATAAAATTAATTGTCCCATTATTGGTGTCAGATATACCTGTTTTTCGACTAATTAATGCTGAATTCAAGCTAGCCGGCTCTGTCCCATGTACTGGAATTTAAAACACACCGACTCGGACAAACACAAGAAACCATTTAAGTCCAACAGATCTAACAACCTTAATTTTGCCCACAGCATATGGCAAAGGCAAATGTAGATCTTTATTTACTAAATGGTCGTTGCCGCGTCAAAAGATAAGAAGAATAAGTTCCCTTCCAATAATGAGTCCTTTTTTTAGGTCCACCAAAATTTTGTTCAATTTCGGGCGAAGAGAGCTGGCCTAGTGGTGGCGCTCCCACCCAGCACTCAAGTGTGCTTGGGTTCGAATTTCCTGTAACACACCCTAACATTAATAATTAACTCCCAATCAAAAAAAATCGTTCAATTTCGTAAGCAAAATTCTCCTACCCGCCCCGATTGCACATTTCGAGGATTCGAAATCAATTAATCGAGGCGACTCTGTTTGAAAAAATGTGTGTTAAATGGTGAAAATAAAATCGTTTTTTGAAAATTGTTATAATTATAACACACCTGAATGGAACAAAAATTTATGCGCATTTGTTAGATAAGATAGTCGAATTTCCATAACGCATTATCAGGTACGAATGCATTATCAGGAAATCTGAATTTATCTTGGAAATAATTAATTGATATAAATGTTATGTGTGAGTTTTCACGACACGTGGAACACCAAGAGATTATGTTTGGTGAAGACAATTTAATATCAAGATGTTAGGCCGATAAATATTTTACTGGTGTGTATATTTGAAGAAAAAAATGCAACCTAAATTCAATTCAATGCTTCCAATCAAAAAAAAAAAATTCAATTCAATGCTTCCAATCAAAAAATAATAATTCAATTCAATTCAATGCAGCAACCGATTTGCTGCGCGACACGACACATGTGGAGTGTGGACAACTGTTTTTTCTTGACTAGATTCGGACTGTTTTTTTATATTTACATTCCGCCCCTTATACTTTAGATAAATACAAAACAAACCCCTCTCTGCCACTCTTGCTACTTATTTCACCACTGGTTGTAGTTGTAGAGCCTTCCAGTTCTCTCATTTACTCCTCCATCTTTTTGACATCTCCTCAGCTTCCCAGGTCTCATTCTCAACTGTGTTTTTCTCCAGATTGCGCAGAATGGCGAGGATCAGCGCAGGCAGCCAGTGGCTGCTGCTTGCAATATGCGCATTGATACTGCTCAAAGCTGAATCAGTTACTATAGGAATCACTTTCTTAGAAAGTGCTGTGGCTAAAGGAGCTGGTGAGCTTTTCATAAATTTTTCTTTGTTTTTTTTTTATTATATGAATTTTTATCGAATTTAAATCGAGTTTTCGAATGCTTTGTTTTGTTCAATGATTTTACCTTGAAAATTTATTTGCAGTCTGTTTGGATGGAAGTCCTCCAGCCTATCACTTTGACAAGGGATTTGGAGCTGGTGTCAACAACTGGATGGTCTACTTTGAGGTCAGACTGAAATTCTTTCTATTCGGTTTCATTTTTTCACGTCTCTAGTCGTTGGTAGAACTTGTCTTAAGCCGTATGAATGGGGAGTTTTTCTCATAAATGACCCAAATGGGTTTCAAAATATTAGAAATGACACACACGAGTTTCACATTTCAAAAATAACACATTTTTAATGAAACCGGATTCACAGGAATTGGTTTTCTGTGTTTTTCAAAATATCGGATCCACAGAATCCGATTTTCCGTATTTTTTACAAAATCGGATCCCCAAGATCCGGTGTTATGTGCGCGTTCGAATGAGAGAACTCCACGTGTTGAGTTAGACTGAAATTCTTTCTATTCGGTTTCATTTTTTCGCGTCTCTAGCCGTTCGTAGAACTTGTCTTAAGCCGTATGAATGAGGAGTTTTTTTTCTTCATAAATGACCCAAATGGGTTTCAAAATATTAGAAATGACCCACACGAGTTTCACATTTCAAAAATAACACATTTTTAATGAAACCGGATTCACAGGAATCGGTTTTCTGTGTTTTTCAAAATATCGGATTCACACAATCCGATTTTCCGTATTTTTTACAAACCGGATCCCCAAGATCTGTTGTTATGTGCGCGTTCGAATGAGAGAACTCCACGTGTTGAATTAGACTAAAATTTCTTTCTATTTGGTTTCATTTTTTCGCGTCTCTAGTCGTTCGTAGAACGTGTCTCAAGCCGTATGAATAAGTACTCAAACTCAAAGACTTTTGTGTGTCATTGTAATTTTGTAAGTTACATAGTTTTGTACTTGGTAGGGAGGAGGGTGGTGCAGCACGGTCGCGGAGTGCCTAGCGCGCAAAAACACTCGCTTAGGCTCATCCAAGCAGATGACGAAGGTACTTACATTTTCGGGAATGTTCAATAGCAAGCAAAAGTTAAACCCAGGTGAGAAAAAAGCCAGTTATAAATTATATTGTTTCATTTCTATTTGTAAACTTGACAATTACTGATCAAATTATTCCCCGGTTCACAGACTTCTACAACTGGAACAGAATAAAAGTTCGTTACTGCGACGGTGCCTCGTTCACCGGTGACATAGAGGCGGTCGATCCTGTGAGTAATCTTATATTCTTACTATTTTCCGTTACGTTCTGTTGATTTTTTTATAAAAAAACATGTGATTTACTTAGCTACTGAATTTCTGAAATGCGCAGAAGACTAATTTGCACTTCCGAGGCGCAAGAATCTTTAATGCGGTTATTGAGGATCTGCTCGCTAAGGGAATGAAAAATGCTGCAAATGTATGACAAAGCTATATTATCTCGCCTTGCAGTTCTTAGTCAATTTTTTTCTTTTTGGGCTCACACGACGCTTACTGTCTGACATTTGCGTGCATCAGGCCGTTATAGCTGGTGGCTCGGCTGGTGGACTGGCAACTATACTAAACTGTGATCGATTCAAGACAATGCTACCTGCAACTACTAAAGTCAAGTGCCTCGCTGATGCTGGTTTCTTTATCGACGTGTAAGCAAGCCATTCCTGCTTTACGCTACAACTCTTATATTTTTGAAGTCTGTTGCTGACGTTTTTTACCGTAACAGGAAGGACGTATCGGGAGTGCAGCGTATTCAAAACTTCTATAACAACGTAGTCACGACTCATGTAAACATCCAACCCTTTTGCCCTTTTCTGTGTTCTTCATTTTCGAGATTGGCTAAACATAAGTTTTGGTTACTCAGGGGTCAGAAAAAAATCTACCCGTTTCGTGCACCTCAAGATTGAAGCCCGCAGGACTGGTAATCATCATCAATCTTTGTTTCTTACATTTTTATGGTTTCAAAAAAAAAATTCAACTGATGGATTGTTTTATGAGTTATGACTTTTACTCGACTGGAATCGTATTGCAGTGTTTCTTCCCTCAGAATGTGGTTTCAGGCATCAAGACGCCGCTCTTCATCTTAAACGCGGCCTATGATTCATGGCAGGTCAGTCCTCTCTTGAACTTCCAATTTCCTAAACCTCATCGTCGTCGAATCCATTTCAGACCACTAAATCTGTTTTTTTTCCTTAAACGTTTCTCTGAGCCTTGATTTTCTTTTTCAGATAAAAAACATTTTAGCTCCTGGTGCGGCTGATCCCCACGGTACATGGCGCGACTGCAAGGCAGATATCACCAAATGCTCCGCTGCGCAGCTCAACACGATGCACAGTTCGTAACTCATATAACTCCGTGTCCAAAATCAATAATTACCACAATTTATTTCTTAGAACTTCTTGCTGATAATTTTTTTTGCCAGATTTCAGGTCACAGTTCCTAAATGCGCTATCTGTACTCGGAAACTCCACATCGAGGGGCATGTTCATCGATTCATGCTACGCTCACACCCAAACCGGAATGACGGAGACTTGGCTAAGAGATGACTCTCCAGTGGTGGAAAAAACAGTAAGAAAACATACTTTGTTTTCTTTTCGCTCACGCCTTAACATTTTAGCATAATTTGACTTTGTACCCGATCTTGACCCATTTCCCTGTACATTAAAATTTTGTTTTAACACAGACAATTGCCAAGGCTATTGGAGACTGGTACTATGACAGGTCTATACCCCGGAAAATCGATTGTCCTTACCCTTGCAACCCAACTTGCCATAACCGTGTTTACGACGGGGACAGCCTTCCTAATGTGTAGATTCCTGGAGCTGCAGATCAGAGGCTTATATGATCCTCAAGAAGGGAAATAATGGCACTACTGATGCATATTATCTTCATCTGCAAGATCTTCTTTTTTTTTCTTTCCCATTTTAATTTATAATTTATGTAATTCAAAAGTGATAAATAAACTTTTAAAAAAAGTATTATTACAATGGATTTTTATGTTGAAATCGTTCTGGCATCATCAGTCCTCAAGCTCAAAATGAACTGTTCGGGCTTGTTACAATTACCAGAGACCAACATCAAGTTAAAATGACTTATAATTCATAAATTTATTTTACAACTTTTTATCGACATATAAGGGTTAAGATTAGGTACAAAGTTAATTTTTGGTACAAAATTCATCAAAATCATTTTATAGTTCGTCAAAATGCGAGCCGAAAAATTAAAAAGACGAGCCGAAAAATGAAAAGACGACATAGTTCGTCAGTTTCAATTTATAGTTCGTCACAAAAAAAAACATCAAAAAATCAAGATTTAATCTCATCCATTCAAATCACAAGATCAAGAACTAAGATTAGTTTGTATTTTGCACCAAAATATTAACTTTGTACCTGATCCTTTTCCGACATATAAACTTTTAACTTATTAAGTATAATTATTTCAATTTGGGCCTATAAAGTCGAATCGGGTAGTATAAATGGGCCGAATACATATCCGATCATATAAAGGCTTGAACTTCAATGTCCGTTTAGGCTGGCATCATGGAAATTGGAAATGAGCTTCTAAAATAGTAAATAATGAAAATGGTAGATAATTATAAAATTGTTTATAAGTTCCGTAGTTTGATAAATTAAAATTTTCAAATAATGTAATTTTTTTTACCTACAATTAGCTAGCAAATAATATAAAATGTAATTTCATATTCGATTTTTTGATATTTAAGATAAGTTTTTCAAGTTGTTTTTTTTATGGGAGCTTAAAGCTCAGAAAATAGCATCTGTTCTTTTTTTGATGCGCTGATAGGGACTTGAACTCGGGTCGCATACAAACACCGGAGGAGCTCCATACCACCATGACAACTCACTCTGCCCTAAGTTTTTCAAGTTGTTTTGAATCCAAGTTTTTCAAGTTGTTTTGAATCCAAGTTGATCTATCAAAAGCAAATGATTTTTGGTCACATGTGATTTTCCCATTTGTTGAATCGGACTAGGGATGATGGAGGTCAACTTTGAAAGGAGCTGGAGTTTGAGTATTCCTAAATTCCAACTTGAATTGACATTAATTTAAACAAATAATTTCCAAATATAAAAACACTGTCTTGAACCTTAACATAAGTTTTTTATTTTATACTAAATGAAATTAATTTTCAAACATTTCAATGAACATTAAATCACAAAAAATAAAATGTAAAAAATCAATTATGTTTTATTTATATTTTGCCTTGCGGACTTCAAATCATGTAACCCCAAAATACATCTAATGAATTTACAAAAATTGAAAACCGAAAAAAAAAAAGAATTTAAAAAAAAAATGCTAGCTAGCTGGCTCTGGCTCTGGTTCTGGTTGATCTACTAGTAAGTAAGCTCTCTCCATCTCCATGATTGATCAATCAAAGATTCAAATGCAGATCTTCATCATCTCTTTGATCAATCTCATCTCTTTAAATCTCAGCCCTCCAATTTGTCCCCCCCTTTTTTTTGTCCACCTTGAAAAAAAAATAGCTTGGCTTTCCATCTTTAGAAACTTGGTCGCACTTTCCTCTTGGGTTCTTGTTGGTGTCCAAGTTGGTGATGTTTTTTTTAGTGTTTTCCATCATCATCATCATCATCATCATCATCATCATCATCATCATCATCATCATCATCATCATCATCATCATCATCATCATCATCATCATCATCATCATCATCATCATCATCATCATCATCATCATCATCATCATCATCATCATCATCATCATCATCATCATAGTGCAGTGTCTTCCTTGAGGGCCAATTTGAGTGGCAACCCGTTTTGAGGCAGAGCAAATGGACCATACTGGATCCCATTTTGAGTCCCAACTTTACTCCATCTATTAAAAAAGAAAGATACATCAGCTAAAATCACCATCTCAAATCAATCTTCCACATCTCAACTTGAATCTTCTACTTGCACACTTGTGTGTTTCAATTTCAACAACTAGACTTCTTTACAAGTCCACAATTTGCAACATTAATTATGATGGGTTCGTGTCATTTGGTCCGTAATTAGCTAAGATTACGGATCAGCACGGACAAAAAAAAAATCAACTAGTCAAATTCGTAGACTTTTTTTTCCTTAAAGTGAGTTTGAGCAATATTTTGATATTGTTTGTGACGACCTGGAGGATGGTGGTAGTACCTGTATTTCGTCGTAAGGTGATGTATAAGCACCAAGATTTCAAGCTTGGCTAGCTCATTTCCCGGGCACGCATGAGTCCCACTTCCGAATGGCATGAATGTGTTGGGTTTCGGCGAAACCTGTCAAGAAAAAAATCGAACTTCAATCAGAAAATGAACCGTTGGATTAAATTAAAATTATTAGTAAATAAATAAAATTTTGGTTTATATGATATCATAATCTTGGACTGACCTCAAATCTTGAAGGATCAAATTTCGCAGGCTCAGGGAAAAAATCAGGACTGTGGTGAATGTTTCTAAACAGTGGCAAAACTTTCCATCCCTTTGGGATAACATACCCTGTGAAAAATAAAAACCAACAACCTTTAATTAATTCATCATTCATAACCAGATCAGATTCAAATTCAATCAATGCAAAAGGATGAGAATTGGGGAATTTTAATTTTAATTTATTTAAAATAAATAAATAAAACTGACCTTCATATTCAACATCCTCAACAGCTTCTCTGAATGTAAAAGATAAGATTGTTGCAACTCTGAGCGTCTCTTGAATGACCCTTGTGGTTAAGGGCATCTTTTTAGTATCTGCCCAGCTCAGTCCCTCTTCACTGCTCCTCACTGCCTCCTGCTCTTTCTGCAACAACAAAAATTTAACCCAACAAAAATTTAATTTTAATTTTTTTGATTTTATAGAAAATTTTGGGAGCTCAAAAATTTGGTTAAATTTGCATTAGAGAAGTTATATAACTAACCGTAACGGCTTCGAGAACGGTTGGGTTTTCGCCGAGGAACTTAACGATCCATGTAAGGACACTGGCAGTGGTGTCCCTTGCGGCGAAGATGACTCCAATGACATTATCAGCGATTTGCTCGTCGGTTAGGCCTTCGTTATCTCCCATGAATGATCCGAGAAGGTCATTGCTGCTTTCTTCTAGCTTCATTTGACGCCTCGTGTTTATTATTTTGGCTAAGATTTGCGCGAGTTCTTTTCGCGCTTTCATCGATTTGTGGAAGAGTGTTCCTGGGAGATTTATAGGCATCGAATTGTATCCCTTTTCGAGAACGTAGTAGCATCGCTTGAGATCTTCCCTGTATAGGATTTCATCCTTGCCGAAGATCGATAGAAGCGCGACGTTGAATGTGTACTGCACATAAATTTTATTTCAATGTTTTGTATACTCATTCCACAAAAAACAGAGCAAAAAACAGAGCAAAAACAGAGCAAAAAACAGAGCAATTGCAGAGTGATGGCGATGAATTAGTGACTCACGGTTTTCATTTCTTGGAAGGTGTTGATGAGGCGGCCTTCGCAGGATTTGAGGGTATGAATAGCAATCGACTCGATGTTCGAAACGTGGGTTTTAATGGCCTCAGGCATGAAAGCCCTAAGAACAAGCTTCCTCAATTTTTGGTGATACTCACCCTGGTGGAAAAAGATAGCTTGGTCACCGAGCATTCTTTGCTTACTAGCTGGGAAAGTCGGCTTGAACAAATGGGACTTAGTCACCAATACGAATTTAGCCGCGGCGGGGCTGGAGATCATGATGCAAGGGCAACCCAAAATATGGCTCTTGAAGATGGATCCATACTTTTTTTGTTTGGATGCGAAGAAGACGTTAGGATTCTGTGAGTAGAGCTCGAACGTCTCGCCTATGTAAGGCCATCCGAGCGTGCCGGGAGGGAGCGGGAGGCGGAAGCCGTAGGAGTTGAATAAGTACTTGTAGAGGTAATGAGAGAAAAATGCCAAGGCAAATGTGATGGCAATGAGTGAAAACATGTTTGGAATTTTTGGGTGTGATTTTAGTAGTGAGTACTTTGACTACTTGGTGTTAAGTTTTGAAGAGGAGGAGGGAAGAGGGTTGAGATTGAAGAGATGAGAAAATAAGGGTATAAATAGGATGGAGGGGAGTTGGAGAGGGGCCATGAGAGTCAATATTTACAGCTCAATATCCAAAAAGACAGCTCATTTCTTGATTTGGGAAGGAAGAGAGAAAGAGAGGGTGATGCATGTTTAGCTAGTGTGTTGTTGTTTTGTTGTAGTTGATGGTGTGTGTGGGCTAGTACGTGTCACCTTTGATTGCATCAAAATAAAAAAAACTATGAGCATCCCCTATCATGATAAAAAAAAAATCATGTCATTCTTTCCTCTCATTCTTTTTTTCCTTATCTAATCATTATTCATGGTTTTTTCAATCACATGCATCCCACTCATGATAAAAACAAAGTTTATCATCAATCTCCCTCATCACTACATAAATTATAGCTCATTAATGTTAAGATTAATAAAAATATATCAAAGTGTATCTCGTTTTATAGAGCTCCAAAAATTCCGAATATTGGTATTTATACTTTGTAATTTAGAAGATATATTCGTTGCAATATCAAAATAAAAATTGTACCGTTTCTTACACAGGACACGTGTCGCGTTGCGATTGATTCACGTCTCATGATCAAAATTAAAAAAAGATTATGAGATGATCTTTTTTACAAAAAATTATGGGATGATCAAAACTATGATAAAAAAGATCATGGTGGGGGTGCATGATTTTTTTGATTATATCTCATGATCATTTTCTATGATTCAAAAAAGCATGGTGAGGATGCTCTATGTACAAAGAGTGCAAGAGATAGAGAGAGAGAGATTGGATTGAAAGAGTTAATTAAATTCAATTATATATATAAGAAACAAATAGTGGATTAAGAGATGTTTGTTCTCTCTTTTTGTCACTAATCTCCAACACAAAAGTCCTTATTTTGGTTCAATTAGGATTTTAACTTAAAACCTGATAGATTGATTCTTATAAGTTATAACATCTCCTTCCTATCATCATTCCATTCCATTTCAGATCAACAAAAAAATTATGTTCCTTCCTGTTTGATGTGGTGTTTTTTGGAAAGGGCTTTTGGGGGTGGTGAAGAGTGGGGCTACCCTTTAAAATTTGGCAAAGACAAAATTGAGAAAAGATCAAAGCAAGTTATAAATGTGTTGACTTTCTGCTATGTTTATGGTAGTTGACTCTCTTATTTAAATACTTAGTTTAACAAACAAGAGAGAGGTTAGTAGACCTAATTAACAATAATTAGTTTACCTGATCTTCATCTCATTTCAAACATTAATTATGATCTGTTTTTAATAGACAAATTATATGAAAGAAATGTTTCCAAGTTCCAACAATGGAAGAAAACAACAAATTAAAACTCTCACAATTTCCAATGGTACTAAAAAAATGCATCAAAAATGAAAGTGTATGGAGTCTTTTAGCATGGAGTGACCCTAGTGGAAAGAACACTATTATATTATATTGCAACTGCATATTAATGGAAAAAAAGTCTAAGGTTCTACTTTCAAAGTACCCCACGACTTAGGGATGGTCTTAACTCTTACTCTCTATATTATAACCCTAAAATACAACATTATTAGAGACAAGTATAAGCAACAACATGTGCAAGCCAAATTTAGGTCATCAATGATGCAGAGATCAGAGTTAGAAGATGCCCGTACGAGTTAATGTACATACACAACTTGATCAACAACTGAAACTAACCCTACCGAATTTAGGTTTATTTTCAATTCATTAACAACCTAATGTTAGGCCTTTCGTTACTCTAAAGATTAAATAAACATGTTAAATATGCTTGTTGAGTTGTTCTTGAATCTGAAGATTGTTTTTAATCCGCTTTCGGGTTATTTTTTACGGGACGTATCAATTAGGAAAAATAAAACCGTTTGGACGTGCATCATGTGTTTAGTTACTTAAATTTTGTACGCACTATGAGAAAGAATTCCAGTTCCAGCCTGCATTTTTTGATTTATAGTTACATTATGTCCCGCATCGATAAAAATTTATGTGTATGAAATAATTTTAGATTGCAGTAATTTGAAGAATGATGATAATAAGAGACAGTTGACCAGACATGTGAAAATTCACATCGAGTCAGTTATCATTGCATTGTTACAATAGAAAATGATTCCACACCACCTTTTCCATCGCCTTTCATCCCTCAGTTTCCGTCATCTATGTTTTTCTTCCGCTACAGTTCTCGACATCCGGTAAGCTTTGTGATGCTTTAGTTCTGGTGGCGGTGGAGGTTAGATGAGGCACTTGAGGCTGGTGGAGGTGGTTGTTTGATTTTTGGTGGTGTGGAGGAAAGGGAGAAGGGAGGCTAGGTTAGTTCTTTTTTGGGTATCTTTATCCGGTTGTTGATATGTATTCGTACTTTTTGGTGTTCTGGATGCGTTTTCTATTTTTTCTGTTTTAAGGAGAAGTCTTGAATGATCGTTAAGCCTTTTGGCTGTTTTTGTTTTCTTTGCCGGGTTCGTCCTGACTGATTTTATGATGAGCATCAAGTGCAGGTTGGATTTGTAGAATTTGTCTTGGTCGGATAATTTGTTATACTCATGATGCCCGAAAGATTGGGATTGCTCATTTTCTCAGGCGAGGCGAGAAGCATACGTCGCTATGCAGATGTGTGTTTTCCAAGCAGATATATTGGAGAAATTGCTCTGGAGCAGTTTGGATGCTTTTCTTGTATTTATCTTTATTGTCCAATTATGTAAGTTTCTGTATTGTCTGAATGGCGCTTGTTTGACCTTATCAAAAAAAAGAGAGAGAGAGTGATTACTACTATTTTATGTATAATTTTACATCTTCTTTGACACCATTACGTAACTGATTCTCTAAGATTTTCTCCTTTTCTGCTTAGATGACCTTGCACCATTTGCAGAGAAGAGGACAAAGCCTAACTATGAGCTGTTTCTGATCTTCTAGTGCGCGATGTGTTGCTTTAGTTTTGATCTTCATATGACATGTGTGAATAATGCTGTGTATCACACACCACACTTTGATTGTTTTGTTGCTGATCTCTTTATTAGCCTCGTCACAATATGACTAATTGACATGTATAATGCTCATTTACTGAATCATGTATCGCTACTACTGGTGTTTACTTTTAAATGTGTAAGCACTGATGGAAATATTTTTGATATTATATTTAGGGTTAGGACAACTTTGTTTGAATCATAGTCAGTTAGTCACCATTGTTAGTGATATATAATGTAACATAATAAGCAATAATCTCGGTTGATTATCGAAAAGTTGATAGAGAGAGCCTTTTTGGATAAACATTTGAGTTTCCCTTACTTTATTCGAGTTTGATTTTCAGTTTTACGGCGTTGGAGTTTTGAGTTTTATATATATGAGGCCAGATCTGGTGCAAAGTAAATTTTTGGTACAAAATACAAAATTTGTCAAATTATTTTATAATTCGTCAAAATTCGAGCCGAAAAATGAAAAAGACGAGCCGAAAAATAAAAAGACGACATAATTCGTCAGGTTTATTTTATAGTTCGTCACACAAAAAAACCCAAAAAATCAAGAGTTAATCTCATCCATTCAATCACAAGATCGAGGGCTATGATTAGTTTGTATTTTGTACCAAAATATCAACTTTGTACCTGATCATTTTCCTATCATTTGGTATTCATTTTTAATGAGATCAGACATTCTCTTCGAATTTTATGCGTATACCTGATATCATTTAAACTAGGACAATTCACAAATGTACGAACCTCAAAATCCAAATTCCCTAAAATTTAAAAGCAAACTCGAAATTCGGGCATACTCGATTTTTTTCCCACTTATTCAACCCTATTGCGGCTTGTAATCTTAATCGATCGGACTGCATATTGTTGGTAGAGCAACGTTAAGTTCAAATGGGAACTCTTCAATATTTCGAGAGTTTAAGAACTCAATTGACATCAAATCTTTAAAAGCATTTCATCAAATTGTTGAAGTACTGACACTTGTCTCACTTGCATTTATTTCGAAATGTACGATTTTGCATATTATTATATTTTAGGTGAAAGACAAATCAGTTACATTTTTTACTGTTTAGATAGAGGACAAAAGAATTAAACATTTTTTTAGCACTCGGTTGAGGCAGGGTTGTAAGAATGAGACAAGTGAGGCACATTATGAGCCACTCATTTTGTATATGTGGCAGGGAATAGTATCGGAATAATGTTTTGCTTTTTACTGTTGGTATTGGGTTACGTTTTACTATTTGGACACGTGGCGCACCTACAGTGCACGGGAGGGTTGATGGATGGTTGAGATCGTGTCTCACGTTGCCTCACGTTTGACCGTTTGGGAGGCTTGCCTCATTTGAACGCTCATCCTTGCATATATACTAGGATTCATAAATCCACTGAATAGCGATAAATTTATTTGAGCGACTCTATCCCCCAGTTAGTCAATTACCAACCCGTATATATGACTTGTGAATAATGTGCAACTACATTCGTCTTAAGTTTTAAGGTTTTAGTCGTTTATGGTTCATATCTTATATCATCGTATACAAATGAATGAAAATAATACTTTCTGATCGTCCCTACAAATCTTGAGAATATGATACATAAGGAAGATGAATAAGAAACAAAGAGGAAGTATATACGCAACAAACGCTCCATGCTTGTGTCTATAAAATGTCATATCCGGACATCGCTACAATTGTTGTTTAAAGTACAACAATTTAGATTTTGAGATTTTAGTAGGGACAAAAATGACAAATAGGAAATCAAAAGTATTGTACTCCAACTTGTATGGATAAAAAAACAGGCAGTACATGGGTTCTTGTCTTTGTGGGGCTCCCCTTTATAGTTCCCCAACACCAGGATATTTCCTTCACTAGATGTCGGCCTCTTCAATCATCAACAACTGCAACTAGCTCAACGTTATAATTAGTGTCCTCCTATCTTCAACTATTTATTCATTTTTCTTGACATGTAGAATTGTTCTATTTAATGTTAGCGCGTTGAATTTCATGATAGTTATGAGTTTTCTCTGTCATGAATATTTAGTTAGGGTTTAAATGAGCACAACTGTTTTTGTGTGGGAAATAAATGGTGAACTTTTTGTTTTTATGATTCTCACACTACTACAAACGATGCATTAAGCATCGGTTTTTTTAAACATTATGCATCGGTTCCATATCCGATGCATAATCAACCGTTGCATAATGTTCGAACCTTATGCAACAGTTTCATCAAAAATAGATGCATAATGTTCGAACATTATGCAACGGTTTTTACTGAACCGATGCATAAGGTTCAAACATTATGCAACGGTTCAGGGAAAACCGTTGCATAATATCCGAACATTATGCAAAGTTTCATAAAAAATAGATGCATAATCTTTCAAAAAAAACTGGCACATTCGCTTTACAAATGCTCAAATCCACCTGAAATTAAACATAAAAAATATACCATGTTGTTCCAATTTTATAATACAATGCTGCTTACATTCAGAACATCATTTCCCTGATTTTGCAATACAATCATTCATACACATATATTTGTCTTTGGTACAATTGACAATGCCACAAAATATTACATAACAACTGTGTCTAAGTTAATGTCCTATACCGTGAATTGATTGGTCACACATAGTCACGTAGGTAGCTGGCGGTTTCATCCCGAACTTCAAGAATCTTTTCGTGTTCGTATGACTCTACTCCATTAGGAAAACACTATAAAAACAAGAGAACTAAATCAACAATTAAAGAGTGAAAACGATTAAATGAACAAAAAATTATAAATACACATACATTTATTGATTAAACAGTTAAATGAATAACATATGTACGTATATATATCTCTCTAAAAAGCTCATTTGGTTAAGGTCTTCAACCTCTGCACCATTATTAGCACGTACAAATGCTATAATGTCCCGAATATAGTAAAGGGCATAATAACCACATAAATGGCCAGGTGGTTGTTTTGGACACTGCACGATCAAGAATCTCAGTTGACATACTTTATAAATGAAAAAATATTTAATAAAAATGTCTAGTTTGTGAATACCGTAACTATCTTCCATACTACTTTACGTGTACTTCTCGGTACACATCCTTCGTAGTATCGATTTAATCCCCTAAAACAAACACCATAATGTAATTAGTGACTTTTAATATAAGTTATAATATACAGTAATTTCCAAACTTACGTCTTCACCAACTCTTTTGCATCAGGGTTTATATCCTTGTTTTTTGTATAGGAATCAAGCCAATGGACTTTATGTTGTCTCGAAAAAGATGACGCATAACATCCAATGCCACCTAAAAAAACCCACTGACTTAAAAACAAATGTGTTCAGAACAGAAGTTAACAACTTATAAGTAAGTGATGAACTCACAATAAGTGATCAACATAAGGGAGGAAGTAGCAAAAAACTTGGTCTTTGTCTGGAATATTCAATCTTCCTACAAACGTCGTCAATCTCTCGTTTTTCTCCATGGTTGGGGTCATTAAAGACGGATTAAAAACCAAACTTAATATCCGAACGAAGCATCTGATTGTGTAAATAACTACAAAGTAAAAACTTGTGTTAGTTAGACTAATTGCAAAAAAATTATTACAAATATAAATATTACCATATATATAACTCAGATGTTGAGTTCCTCAACGGTTTTAACTTTAATAGATCCGTGACTTCCTCTTCACCCACTACGATATCGTAGTCGTCACCGAATACCTCAGTGTTGGCGCGTACTACAATCATATCTCTACTCAGGTTCTTCCACACCTCACGTAGAAGTCGACAGTCCATGGACATTTCATCTACATAATCTTCGCCAGTAAGTGGCAAACTCGTATAAGTGTATGTCATATGCCTGCATGTTAAATTTTTGTTAAGATTAAATATCTTATTTTATGTCAAATATAACACAATGAAGCAAATGAAGTTATAATCTTCGATTATCTCACCCTTTTATTGACAACGACCAAGTCTTTCAGCCATGCCACGTGATGGTGAACTGCAGCTAGAACATTCGAGTGCTTTGGATAGGGTGTTGACAATGCTGCACCTCAACCTCGAAAAAGTGCTATATCGACCTTCACTTTCACGTTATCTTCGAGTATTGCTCTAAAGTTAACAAAACGACCATTTACGACTCGACCGGTAGCCACAAGCTGTTTGTCACCTTCAAGTTGCCCTCGATGTATAATAGGCTCTTCAGGCCACCATGTTAGTAGAAGTAATAATTTGTAAACCAACACAAAAAGTATTACATACATACATTCAACCAACATAAATAAAAAATTTAATAATTGTAAATAATGTACCTCTGGTATGTTCTTTCATGGGTCTGAATCAACAGGTTAGTGACTGCTGAAGTAATCGGACGCATCTAAGTGAATATTACTTGAACTGGGTGTGCCACCCGAGGAGGTGGATATCGGTAACACAATCTTCCACGGACTGTGTGACCCGACTCCTCGGGTACGTTCTTTGGGCTCGGGCGTCCCAATCGCCTCAGTCAGTATGTCATGTCTTCGATTCTGAGACGAGAAGTGTCATTGAGAGGATCTTGCCACTAACTCATCCTATTAACAATCATTAAATACCAAAAGTTAGTGTATGATATTAACTATTGAAATTGACATAAGAAATAACTTACAATCTTTGTTGCCACTCGCTGGGATGCCTCGGTGACGAACTCGTCATTTTTTCATTCTTCGTCCCCCTCTTCCACATCTGACATCTCATGTCTCTCTATAGTGACATTTGAAGATTGCACCTCTTTAATTGCGCCCTACGCAAATAACTCGGCTATTTTCTCAGTTGTCAATTTATCTTAAAGTTTTCTGTAGCCTCATCGACCAAGGATGTGCGCATATACATTCTTCTTAACAAGCACTTTGTTAGTCTCTCTTAACTTCATAGCTTTTTTAGAGAGCCTCTGCTCCTTAAATATCTTCTAGGTCTCTTTGTCAAGATACTTATACTCACCCAAAGGATCTTCATTTGCCTTGTCACCGTGGATGTAATTTTTTACTAGTCTTGTCTTGAAACTCTTTCACGTGCTACCAGCGACCTTCAACTCATGCTTTTTATGCGGCTCGCATCCCTCATAAATTACCTAAAGAGACATATAACAAGTTATAATTAATACAAAAAATAATCAACATCACAAACAAGTATAAGTTTCAATTAAAGAAAAATTTACAGTTGCATCTCTCCACAAAGTATACTTATAATGGTCAGGAACTTTCCTCCAATCGTTGTAGGTGATAGGAACTCGAGAACGAGTAGCACCGTTGGAATCTATGTTTTAAAATAAAGCTATAAGCATACATGAATCCAATTAGTTATTTATGTCAGTCAACAATGATAGAGCCAAAAAAGATAATTCACCTCACAAATTCAAGTTGGAGAGGAGAAGCTTTCTCTTGCAAATCGACTAACAATAACTACAAGCTGTCAACGAATACAAGTAAGAAATTGAGAACAAACGTATTCAACAACATGTTATACTATAAATATAACTTCATATATCCAAACAATCACAATGCCAAAACAAGCCCAACAAATTTTGCAAGAGATAAACTAAGAATATACATTCTAGAACTACAAAACGGGAAGAGACATGAATTAAAGTGAGAACCCTAACCTGCTGAATCGGAGTGAGGAACAGTGAGGGACGAGGCGACAGATGTGCGGACTGAGGGCGAGGCGACACAAGGCGACATGTGTGCGGACTGAGGGCGACAGATGTGCGGACTGAGGGCGACAGATGTGCGGACTGAGGGCGACAGATGTGCGGACTGAGGGCGACAGATGTGCGGACTGAGGGCGATGCGACACTAGGCGAACGACGGGGACTGTGGGGGCAGTGACAGGGTGCGTCTGAGGAATGACGGGGACAGGGTGCGTCTGAGGAACGACGGGGACAGGGTGCGTCTGAGTAGCCGAAGAGCGTCGAGAATGGTAATTCGGAGAAGCAGATGGACTGACGATATTTCAAAATAAAACATTAGTCTTCTTTTAACTCACTTTATGCATCGGTTTCAAAGAAACCGTTGCTTAATGGTAACCCTTATGCATATCGGTTCTAATAAACCGATGCATAAAGTGTACATTATGCAACGATTTTTTAGAACCGATGCGTAATGTTCAGTTTTAAGCAACGGTTTCTCCAAATCGATGCATAAGGTACACATTATGCATCGATTTATCAAAAACCGATGCTTAATGTGTACTTTGCGCATCGGTTTCCCTGAAAAACCGATACCTAAAGACGAACCGATGCATAATGCATTTTTTTGGAACCGATGCATAATGCATTTTTTTGGAACCGATGCATAATGCATTTTTTTATAGTAGTGTCAATATCATCTGCAATGTGCTAGGGTTTTGGCCCCAAAATTTACTCCATTCAAGGGCTTTATGGTCCCTAAAATCGATTCCAACAAAATGACGACGAGGCTATTATAAATTTGAAACCCTATATTGTTATTTTTGGAAATTAACTAATTAACTTTCACGTGCTTAATTCTTCGTCTCGAAGTACCTGTACGAGCGTGCGGCCTTAAGTGGTTGGGTGACGAATCCTTCTGGAGATGAGAGTGGATTCGCCACCCCTCACGTGCTTTATCGGATGGAAGTCAGAGTGGATAATGGAGATATAAGTGGTGGGGTGGCGAATCCTTCTGGAGATGAGGCACGGAGAGAGCCATCCGAGAAGAACAATGATTTGGCCATTGTAATGTATGAAGGTATTTCCATGGAGGGAACCCAAAATGTTAAAAATGGAAAACGGAAAGAAGTTGATGCTGTGGAAAGCCAACACAAAGTAGCGGAGTGTACTCAACCGAACAATATTAATGTCTACGGCAAGCTTCCAGTGGATCCAATTATCAAGCACTCTGAATGTTCGCATTTGACTTTGAAAAGCATTGATCGGCAACATAGTTCGAGTATTCCAACAGAGGAATCTGAAAGAGATTATGAAGATCATGAAGTGATTCATAATAGTGATGATGAGCCTGTTAGAAATCACTCGTTATGTGATCAGGTTGGTTATATCTATCACTCCCTGATGCCTATCATATCTATTCTGTAAAGAACCCGTATCACAAACAAAAGGTGTCTCATTCTTCAGTTCGATCATGCCCTAAAAAGAAAGACACCAACTTCGTTTGATTTTGATCTCTTGTATTTTGTTCTGTTTTTACTTCTCATTAAATAAAATTACCTTTAAAAAAAGCACGCGGCCTTAAGGTTTCTATAGTAAAAAATCATTTTTTTTTTGATAATTTCTATAGTAAAAATAATGGCACACATTTGCGTTTACAACATCTTGATTGAAAATGAGGTTGGAGACTTAGGTCAGTGGAAGCATGCTCCCCTGCTGTCTTTGGTGGTTCAGGTTCAAATCCTCATAACAACACTAAAACAGTAATTCTAACCCCATCAAAAAAAACATCTTGATTGAAAATTAAAATTCTGACTGTGATCAGGTTTTATGACGCCTTTTCTTACAGTTAGAGTTTGAATAGAAGATTATAAGTTGATATTACTCTAGTATTAATTTCAAGACAAGTAGATTACCACTTCTAATCGCTTTAATTTAATTAATTACCTTAGCCAATGTAACCTCATCTAACCTAACAACTGCTAACAATCTAACACTGACCTACTAACCAATGTAATAAAAAAACTACCTAGCCGGAATCACCTTTAACTACATTATCAATCATATACTAAACCTTAATTAGGTTGTCATTATCCCAAAATGATTTAATATCAAGAAACACCTCAACTATACTTTGGGTCCAGCCATTGTAGGGTTTTGTTGCCTGTTGCCTCTTGGCATTGAAGAAAGGCGATCAACAGAAATCACTTAGCCCCTCACTCCACCTGCACCATATAATGTTGTGTTGGGATATGCAGTTGTTGTTTGGACTTTTACTTGAGTTTTATGAGTAGGATTTCCATTAAAAGATTTAATGTTGAGCTAGCCACACAATAAATATCTGCATGTAACAACAAATTTAAAATATAAAAAACCCCTGGCCTAAAATTATAATGATTCACTTATCTACGCCTCTTATTATTTAATTTTAAAAAAGGTGCAAGATACGGAGTAAATATCAAGCAATAGGTTCATTATTCCACGTGTTCATCAATATTGTATATTTTTGACTTTTAAAAACTACTATCACTGTTTACTTTTAAATTTTATTTATCAATCTAGTAGCAAGAAAAGACCTGAATCTGAATTTTTAGGGGTTGATTTCTAATGAGATAAAATCTGAACGAAATAACCCTGGAATCCATCAAGAACGAAATAATTCTGGAATCCACCAGAGAAGATAAGTCTGAAATCCACCAGAAGAAAATAGCAGAAGCTAAAAGTTTTATTCAAATAAAAATTGTGTTTATGAAACCCTGAAGAATGTTTAAATAGAAAAATACAAAACCCTAATTTGGAAATAAAATCTAAATAAAACTAAAATAAAAAACTTGCTAAAACCTAAAATAAGAAAGTTGCTAAAATAAATAGAAATTTCTAAAAGATTTAATTCCTTAAATCTTTCTCAACCTCTTGCATCAGAATTTTTGGTGGGGGCAATTAAAATAAAATAGTAAGAAAAAAAAGGCATTATGATGAGGGCAAAAGTTTTGATAGATTGGTAACTAGTTTATTTGATATATAATTATCTTCAGATTTGCAAAAGAAACATTGGTCTATCAATCATACTTTTTGATGAAATATTCATGAGATCGACATTTCACACCCCTTTAAATGCATCCTTTCACCTTTCGTAATAATGAATTACTTTTATAACATCAAGTTGTTTTTTTAGGGTCATCGACTTTTTGTCTGTGGCCTGTTGAATATTATAAGGGCCAAGGCCAATGGAGGGATTGTGACAAGTGTTACATGCGTCCTGCTTAGAGTCAAAAGCTGGAGACGAAGGATTATTCACCCCACTTTCCTAGTTATTTAAATTGTAGTTTGAATGAGATCTTTACAACAAGTGGATATATACACACATTGATAGATTTTTCATATCTCATTGATTATTCTTAGTGAAAGTGAAATATATTTGTTTGATGGGATGTACAAATGCATGAGGAGCAAAAGTTTCAACTTGTGGTTTGACATTTAATTCATATACTTGCATTTTTCAAAATTAGAATTATAAAGTTTTAATGAAATGATTCATGCAAGAATATATTGCCCATCAAGGCGGCTTAAAAATATAAAATAAAATAAAATGACATACACATGTTAAATAAATAATGCACTTCAAATAAATAAAAGTTATATGAACAAATCAAATTTGCTTGCATAGACAATAATTTTTTTATTAATAATTCTATGGGCCAAAACAAAAACCAGGAATGGTTTCAAAACCTACTCCGTTGTGCAAGCGAAGCAAAAAAGTTGAGTCCCAATTTAAAACTCCATTGATGAGTCATCTAATCATTCTCAAGTTCTCGCCTCATTTAATTTCTCTAAGAAAAATGGTGCAACAATAATGCTTTATTTAATATGAAGAGGTCCATAGCCAATTTGTGAGGCTCCCATCTCACCCCACATGCTGTAAGTGTAAGGAGACAAATTTTTTTATTTTATTTTAACATATCTTTTTGTGGTTGATGAATAATATAGTTTTATTTAATTCAACTACTAAAATATCTCATGTTAGGAGACAAAAAAAAGTAAGGAAAATTTATAATATTAATGTCACAAAATCAATGCATGCAATTATCCCAACCCCAAACCTACACAAACATTGAAATTTGACTTTTGGGGTTGATAATAAAACATTAGCCTCATTTTGAGTAAAAATCTCAAAGGGTTTTAAATATTCAATTTTTAACTAGATTTTTATGATTATATTGTGTATACCACTAATCAAAATTATATAATTTATATGTTTAGTGTTCAATAATGAAGTTTCAACTTTAAATTATATATGAATGTGTAATTTTTTTTGATAGGGGAATGTGTAAATTATTGTTAGGGTTATGGGCTGGAAGGCACTTGAATGTCATTTTCAAGTGATGTAACCAAAATCCAATAGTGCAGCTTTCAAATCTATTTTTTTTGTTGATATAATTAAAATCTATACATAACAACACATAAATTGAGATCGATGTCTCTTTTTACAAATCCAAAAAGGTAGGAGTAATCTAATTATATTGGGTTACGCTACGGAACCATCCTATTGACATTTTGAATTTGGATTGTCGTTTATAAGCGATGTCTTATATATTATCTTCAGCTTTTGTCATCAATGATACTTCTACAAATATATATATATATATATATAGGGGAGCACTCGGATGAGGCAGTTTGGTAGAATGAGTCAGTGAGGCACGATCTCGGCCTTCTGTAGTTTTGATCGGACGCACGTGGTGAAGCCACGTGGCAAGCCGCAATTGTTGACTTTTCAAAAGTTAGTGGGTTTACTATTTGGACACGTGTCGCGCCCACAATGCACGGGGGGTTTGATGGACGCACGAGATCGTGCCTCACAGTCTCATTCTAATTTTGCTGCCTCATTTGAACGCTCCTATATATATATCATGTCCAATGAAATTCGTGTGAAATTTAACATGTCTATAAACTATCATGTCATCAAAATATCATCATTTATCAAGAGAGAAAATGTTCGATCAATCTATTTTTATATCTCTAGATCTCTAAGTTCATATGAATAATATAGTGCGCGAAGATTTTATAACACAATTTATTTGTCATATTTCTAGATGAAATCGGATTAAGAAAAAAATTAGCAAAAGGTAATATGACCTTGAATGCAAGTCATTTTCTGACTTATGTGGCAGCAAGGGGTAATGTGAGAGGCTCATAATTAAAATAAGGGTTTGAATTCTTATTTATAAAAAAAAATATTGTCACACTAACCACCATAAACCCCACTTAAACTAAAATGTCGTTTAGCAGCTAATTTTAAATTAAGAGAGGTCACCAAAACACCAGTCATGAATCACAGATCACCACCAGACTTATAAAATACTATAAATTGTATACTAATCATCGAAATTTGTAGTACAAAATTTTGTCTGGGTCTTCTGTCAAATCCTTTTAAATTGGATGAATCTAATTTCAATGCCAGCCCATCATGCAATTATACTAGTCGCCATTTCATTAGAGCCAATGACAAATATTTATTAACAGATTAGTCAAGATATTTTAATTGGGTTGAGAATATATTATTGACAACATTCTTATATTTTCAGAATAAATATATATATGGCTTTTCAAAAAAAATATATATATATATATATATAGAGTTGACTCTTATTTTAAGTTCATAAATTGAATATTGCGTAATTTTAGATTATTGTCTTTAAAACGTCCTAAGAAAGTTACATTTTCTGATCAATCAAGATTCGGATTTATGAATTGGTCAATACTGATCACTGGTCTTACCACTTTACCGAATCCATAAATAGACAAAATGGGAGAGTACGAACTAAAGAAATACTCGATATGTATATATATTAGTTCGGTTGCTTTCTTAATAATTTTGGTTAAACTAGATACTTAATTGGATGCTGCTTAGTTGTCCGAATTGATATTTTAATTTGATGCACCACCCCTTTACAAAATGCTAAAGCCATGACGACCATTGCTTGTAACAAAAAAACACAAGTTGACATTATTGTAAATGGTTTTGGGGTTGACTTGTGGCAAAACTGCTTAAGCTGCTACTTGTTTTGTGAACTAATTATATATTGCAAAAGTTGTTTACAACTTTTGTTTCCAGGTTGACATTTTTATTTTTCTAAATTCGAAATTATTAAAATTAATATCCATCTATGCACGTCAAACGCGTACTCTAGAGAGTTCCAAAAAATTTATCAGACATCATAATGGATATCCATACCGTGTTTAGGATTATAAACTAAAGTCAAATAAATTCAAATAAAATTTCAAAAATTTAAAAGAATGTGTACTTATAATATAAGTGTTGGTAGCAAAAAGGAAAGTACCGAATAATTCAGTCTCAATCCTTATATACAGATTTCACTACTCTAACCATAGTCATCATAAAAAATTCGCTATATGGTCCATTAGGATTCGAAACTGTAACTTAAACCGTGATAATCACTACTTTTACCACTAGACAACGTCTTCTGATGCGCCTAACTAAATAAATTAATCAATGATTGATGGAATGATTCTAATAGATGACAAACAAAGAAAATCTACTCATGCCTAAAAGATCACACAATAACCTGCTTGTTCTTATCTACGTACCTCACTTCAAGTATATACATTATGGACTCGATTTGGCTTCTCTTCCATTATTGACTTGCTGTGACTCAGCTCATCAGTAGAATATATATGTGATTCCAAATATGGGAGATTGACATTGATATATTATGTTTGCTCGACAGGCTGCTTATGATCGATCCAACTCATTAATGAGTAAAGAAAGAGAGTGAAGTTGCACCTTTTAGGATCCACAAGGACAAGATAAGACAACACATATGTATATATACATGGGGCGGCCAAACCGCCAAAGCCAACGTTATGTACGTTGATCCACAATCATGTGATGCACTTGGTGTGCTAAACTTAAGTAGATGTGCTTGAAAGTCCTGTCTAGCTAGCTACTAGAAGATTCTTTCTCTCTCTAAATTATTGGAAAGTAGGGTTTCGAGAACTGGTTGGCTTTCATATCTTTCAGGGTTCAATTTATTCAAGTTTAGTTCAATATATTAGTATATACTCAGCAAAGTACATATGTTTATACCGAATACTAGGATATATAATTCAGTATTATCTTTCGGGGACGACATAATTTGCATTTGCATTGCCTCCGATCGGACGACATTTGATATAAGGATACATGTTAGGCCTCACAAATCAGATCAGCAAGCAAAACAAGCACATCCACATCCGGAAGCTCCGATCCTTCTTTCAATGCCAAAATCAATTAACTCAAGAAACAAACATTATTGCTCTTCCAAGCTAATATACATCACCAAAGGTCTCCATAAGAGATGGCCGAGTGAGTGGGAGGTGGTTTGTCCTGGGCAAAGTCCCAGGTTCAAATCCCTCTAAACACTTATGAGTGAATTAAAAACTTCACATTCGGTGGAGTCTGTCGGCTTATAATGGACCGATCTTACCTGATTGGACCTGTTTGCAAGCTGTGAGCCTAAACCACGGGCAACCCCTTTAAAAAATATATATACATCACCAAAGCTATAAATGTGGGCGTTTATGGGCCGGATCGGGTCAATTTGGGCCTCTTCAGAATTACTTGATTGGCGTCCTGGCCCAGTTTACAAAGCCCAAAGTCACAGTAGGAGACCGTAGTAGAATTCAATGAATATCTCTAAAATATATGATTTGTTTAATTTAACTATTTTTTAATTATAAATCATGTGGGTGTTTAACAAGACGACGTGCGTCACTTTTTTTGATTGAATAATCAATAAAGTGTGCTACAAAAACATGTAATTTTATAATAATTACATTTTAATTTGAAGATCCGAGATCTGAATCTCAAAGTTCAATTAATTAAAAGCACCAAAAATTAAATTTTAATATCTTAATTCAGGAAAAGGATCCGGTGCAAAGTTTATTTTTTGGTACAAAATGCAAACTAATCATAGCTATTGATCTTGTGATTTGAATGAATGAGATTAAATCTTGATTTTTTGATGTTTTTCTTGGTGACGAATTATAAAATGAAACTGACGAATTATGTCGTCTTTTCATTTTTCGACTCGAAGAGTGACGAACTATAAAATAATTTTGACGAACTATAAAATAAACTGACGAACTATATAATTTTACAAATTTTATAATTTATACTAAAATTTAACTTTATACCTAATCTTAACCTGTCTTCATCAATTTTTTTTAATATCTTACCACAAAAACAAAATAAGTATCAAACCGAACAACTTCGCAGTGGAAAATTATAATTGAAAAAAAAATGGAGGACAACTGCCTAAAGCGTTGACCAGACATTGCCGATACTCAGAGACTCAAACACTCAGACTAAATCCAAATCCCAAATCCCCAATTCCCACCATTTCAACCATTTCCGAGATTTTTCACAACATGGGGAGGAGCTGAGACGCGATTTCGGAATATGGGTCTGACGAATCCGTTCAAGGAGATCAGTAACACGAAGCCTGTCTTCGCTACGATCTACGCCACCATTGTGATCGGTATCGTCTTCTCCTCGCTGTATGTCTTCTCCGCCGTTTACTCCTCCAAGCCAGCTGGCTCCTCCGCCTTCGAATTTGCGTCTTCAGTTTCCAGTAAGTCGTTTGAATCCTAATGCGCTTCAGTTTCAGCCAGATTGACTTTTAAAGATTGATTTTTCTTTCTTTCTTTCAATATTTATCTTAAAGGTTTAATTTTAGGTTTTTCTTGGTTAGATGTTTTTTATTTGCATGGCAGCAGTTTATAACAGGAGCATTGTGCGAAAAGTTTGTTTCTTGCATATGTTGCTGGTTGGTATGTCAACTTCTCTAGGAGGGATTTCCTTGCCAACTAGAAACCAGGATTTCTGCTGGCTCGTATCGCGTTAATTTTCCATGTCCATTCGGTGTACAGTTGACTTAGTAGTAGAGAGAGGAATTTCAAATTTTAGTGGTAATTTTGGTCATTATAAAATATGTTTTGATAGGCGATTTGCTGCGTAAGTTACATGGCTGTTTATGCGCATTTTGTCAGATCAAAGTGCGCCTTTGGTGAATCAGCATTCCAATGTTTCTGGATCGGTACCGGCGTCTCCCCCAAATCAACAAGGAAGGTCGATGAAACCAATATGGGAACTTCCTCCACCTGGCTCAAAGATGCCTCCTCTTAAGCATTTTAAACTGTCGAAAGAGCTTGTGCAACAAAGGGTGAAAGATAATGTCATTGTAGTGACGTTCGGGAACTATGCCTTCATGGACTTTATATTAACTTGGGTTAAACACTTGACAGATTTGGGCGTTACTAATCTCCTTGTTGGTACGTTCCTCTCATTTATTTTTCTGTCACAGCGTTTTCAGTCCCCGGCATTTATTTTCTCACTCAACTTGGTTGAATAAAAAAAAAACCAAGAGTTGTTAACTACCGAGCTCATAACTTATTAGACGTAAATTTGTAGGTGCGATGGATACAAAATTGTTAGAGGCGTTGTACTGGAAAGGTGTTCCTGTTTTTGATATGGGTAGCCATATGAGCACAATAGATGTTGGATGGGGTTCGCCGACATTCCACAAAATGGGAAGAGAAAAAGTTATCCTGATAGATTCAATGTTGCCGTATGGATACGAATTGTTAATGTGTGATACAGACATGGTTTGGCTTAAGGTAATCTCGGATCCATATCCTCACAAGCTGGTCCGCTTTCTGAATGTCTTGTTGCTTGACGTTCGAAATATTAGGAGCTGTAGTTTATATGTTTTATTATCAAACTATGTTGTTATGAAACAGGACCCGCTTCCATACCTTGCACGATATCCAGATGCGGATGTGTTGACTTCAAGTGATCAAGTAGTTCCAACAGTCGTTGACGACAGGTTGGAGAATTGGCGTGAAGGTGAAGCTAAATAACGCTTACATTAATCAAAATATCCGATCTGTATGAAAGAAATTGTAATAATTCAGCTACGCTTAGTGTGCTTATTCTCTCGGGTTTCCCTCCAAAACAGTTGGTGCTGCCTACAACATTGGAATTTTCCATTGGAGGCCAACCGATTCAGCAAAAAAATTGGCCAAAGAGTGGAAAGAACTTCTGTTAGCGGATGAAAAGATATGGGATCAAAATGGGTTCAATGATCTTGTTCGCCGGCAGCTGGGCCCCTCTGTTGATGAAGACAGCGGGCTTGTTTATTCCTATGATGGAAACTTGAAGCTAGGAATTCTCCCAGCTAGCATATTTTGTAGTGGCCATACATATTTTGTTCAGGTACTGTTGGTGTTTCCTAAGCCTAGATTCGCCTCTCGCCCGACTATCTAGAGCTGTTTCATTTTCGCGTAATCATACTTGTGAATGTGTCTGAAAACATCTAAGTTTTATCTTGCGCTCAGGCCATGTATCAGCAACTTAGATTGGAACCTTATGCTGTACATACGACTTTCCAGTATGCTGGAACCGATGGGAAACGACATAGACTTCGAGAAGCCATGGTATTTAACGATCCTCCAGAATACTATGATTCACCTGGTAAGATTCTTATTTAGTTAAACATTAGACCTGCATTGAGCCATTGACAAAACTCTCGCAGTTGATGCCGTGCATATGCTGATTTCTAGTGACAAATTTTTATGGTATCATCATTCTTGCTTAATGACATTTATATTACTTTGTGATAAATAAAAATTGGAAATAAAAGAATGAAGATTTTGTAACCTTATTATAACTTTGAATGCGTTGTTCCACACAAAAATAGCAAAACCGAGATGTTCCTTAATATGTATTAAACGAGCGCTCGAATGACCTTTCGATTGAATTTTGCTCTCAAATTTATGCAGGAGGTTTTCTCTCATTTAAGCCATCAATACCCAAGAATTTGTTACTCGATGGGGAGCATAATGTAGATACACATTTTTCTCTTGTTAATTTCCAGGTCTGAAGATGCACATTTTTTGCTTCATATTCTTTCAAATATAGGATACGAAATGCTGAAAACTCATTTCATTCTCTTTCAGTTAAAACAAATACGGATAGCGCTCGCTGTAGCTTCATTGTTGAACCGTACACTGGTGAGCCTTGGATCTTATTAGCTAATATGTTACATTGTCATTACACAATCATGTTCCAAGTTCCGGTTTAGGTTTTTGGCATAATCCCAATACAAACAGAATTGAGCTTGTTCTTCAAACTATAATTAAATTTAAACTCACTCAGTTTGTTTATTTAGATCTTTTATGTTTGTGTTTACAGGTTATGCCTCCGCTATGGTGTCGGTTGGATAGGCTGTGGTTCGGACATCCGGGAGTTTTGGTTGGGAGCATGACAAGACAGCCTTTTCTCTGCCCTCTCGATCATGTATTTGAGGTATTCCTCCGTAGCCTTACAGGCTTATTGTCAGTAAAAAGTAACCTACTCTATTTTAGGAACGAGCTGACATGCTTGTGCTAATCCTAAAACAATGCGAGAAGCAGCATATCGTGTCTGATGGATCATGCAGATTCCCATGTATCAAAAAAGTTTTAATATTGGGCTCGGATTCGTAACTTCACATATCACTTAATGCCGATCGTTTTGATGGATTATATGGTCATTTTTTTACTCTGTATCATATCGTGGTTAAGTGAGTTAGTATCTAACTTATGAAATTATTCATAACAACTCAAAGTGGATGAATTCAAAAGCATATCATCTTATATATAGTTTAATTAGACATGTATAACCTTTCTATGAATTTGAAGTGTTATTAAATATGATTGTAATGTAACCTTTCTATGGTTTTTAGATCAATGTCATGTTGAAAGAACAACCACAGGAGTTAGGCCCTTCAATTGGCATCAGAGAGTACTCATTCTTCGATAATCCATCCATGCCCAAACAAGTAATTCTTTTCACGTAATGAATCCTGTGTTTTATTCGGTCAACTTACAGCGGCCTCACTCGTTGTATTCTTATATTTCCATCAGGTAAAAGAGTCGTGGCTTGACGTTCAACTGTGTCAAGAGGGAACTCCAGGGTGCAATGCGACGAACCAGACAAATTCGATAGGGGTTCTGAAATTTCCAAGACACAGCAACGAAGAAACGGTATGACTCACTGGTACATGTTCCACATAAATACGATGGACTTCTAACTATGATACAAAACTCTAATCCTCGTTTACCGCACAAACAGTTTTCCTCTGTTTTCTCGTCCTTCAAAGACGTTAAAGTACTGCATTTCTCTTCAATGCAAGATGCCTTTGTCGGTTTCACTAACAAGGTACACTTATTCATATACACATTTTGATTGTACATTATTCTAACACATCATCCAATTTTGCTAATAGTTTCGATGACATTGTTCAGGAAAGAGAGGACAAGTTTCGCGCCCGAGTAAAGCGGTACGTGGGCATTTGGTGCTGTGTAGAAAATCACACTCCGGGCCATATTTATTACGACATGTACTGGGATGAGAAACCCGGATGGAAACCACTCCCTCCTCAAGGTCAGGCAGACGATCATCCCCCGTGGTGACGCTGAATCCCACGAACTCCTCAAAATTTCTCAGTCAGAAGATAAAACAACGCAACATGATATCACCGATAGACACCGGATATGGCTTCCGTGATTGATAGGCTAAGTGGAAAAAACGGCAACTTTTACTTGCAAGCTCAACTTAGAAACAGGGTCACTGACCGGGCATCGGAACAGGCTGAGAAGTTCGTTGTAAAATTACAGCTTGTAGTGAGTATTAACTTTTTCCCTGGAGGCTATAAATTTTCCCAAAAGTTCCAGTAAATAGTTATTAAAGGTACTTATGGTTTTTGCGACGAAACTGTCATAGCTAAAGGAATAAAACATATTTTTTGAAGACGACAATTCGTAGCTAAAAGAGTGTAGACTGTTGGTCTTACTCAGAAACCCCAACACGGATCTTTTCTTCGCTCATGAAAACACTTTTTGGAGTGTTGATAATGTGAGTTTGATCATCGGATCCACTAATTAAGTTGCATTAAGGAAATCAAATGACGGAGAGATGAATGCGCAAATGTAAAGTGTCCGCCTTTTCAGATAAGCAAGGTGAGCATTTGGCACATATGCATGATCTGAATGGGTGTGTGCTAGCAATTTGGTTCATAATTGCGTATCTTTACTTTACATAGGCTGACTGGATGTGCAGAATGATGTGTTACTCTATGCCCTTGTGCGATTGTTTGATGGATTTTGATAATGCACTCTACCTGTTTGATGAAATGGCCCACAAGAGTAAGCATGCTCAATCATGGTTGCTTTTAATAATAATGTTAAAGTGGGAAAAGGGGTCGGAGTTTGACAGATCGAAGTGTACCAGGAAACCATTAAAGGTGTGTAATTAAGGGAGGGTGCCAAACAATCTGCCACTGTTAATATTATTTGTGATTGGTAGTGCGATAAGCTGGTCTGTAGATGATGATATAAGGGGCTAGGCTAGGTTATTCTAGCTTTGTTTTTTGAGGTCCTTTGTTTAATGGTTTGTCTATTGTATAGTACTTTTGTGTTTTTTAAGTAATGGAAATTTTGTTGTTTACCAGTTTGCTTGATCCTTGATATGCTTGAGTGAGCCTTTTCTGTCGTTTGTCCTAATGAGACAGAAACTTTTTACAGACGATAAGGATATGATGCACAGAAAATCAACTCATTTTATGGTTGTGTTTGTTGAGGTCTGGGAAAGTGGAATGCACTATGCCGAAATGGAAAATGACATAGATGTTTAGTGTCTCTTCTGTGCTGCTGGGGACTGAATGCCAATCTAGTTGTTATTGGCGTGCTTTTATTTTACCATGATTGTGATGGAGCTATGATCAGTCTGAGTGTTTGGAAGGCATTGTGTTTGAAAATGCTGTTTGAGTTACGGAGGCATGTTTTTATTCTCTTTTCTGTCGTGTTCAACTGCACACTGTTCATTGCCAACAATTTATCTGCGGACTGTCATTATCACTTTATGGAATTGAGGAAAATTCGGTAGACCATGTAAAAGTTGGGAAAGTCATTTTCCATGGGAAATATTTTGAACTTGTCTGGTTTCTTTTGGGTTAGTTATATGATCATTGATCTTGGATTGTCGCAGCTGCTTGTACCGGTACTGTTATAATATCAAAACCATTATGCACCTTGCGAACTGCGTTCGTATTCAAAATTTTCATGAGGAAAATCTTATGAAGAAGTTTTTTGTTAATCACAAGTGTGAGAAATTAGATAGATCTACTCTTCTTATTATCTAGTAACTATTAGTATCTTAATATTCAACATGAATATAGACACTGCTTGGTTCATATATGTTGATGAGTATGCATATGGCAATCATGTATACATATAAAGTTAAAAGGATAGTGCTTTCATTAACAATGCCAATGTTTAGCATCTCGGGCATCCATATAGATTTTCCCTGATTGAAAATTGTTCAACCTCGATACAAAAAAGACTTTTTTGTTATTCATGCAAAAACTAGTACTCATGTTAGGTGTTCTACACTCCCACTGAAGGGCTTGCTAATACATCGCTCCATGAGAAAATGACATAAAATCTGAAAGAAGGGCTCAAAACTATCTAATTCTTACATTATTTCTCAGTTGACGGTTTCATTCTGCATTGTTAGGCATTTCATATTTTTATTTGCTTTACCTGACTCGAACACGGTGCAATGATATGTAGGCAAGTAGTCGGTAACCCACAAGCATCAATGCCATGGCAAAAACGTCCACCCATAGGTTTTTTAAACCTACAGATTTGACTGCTGAATAGTCAACTACCCGGCAAAGAACTCCGTTTGCGCACTCGTACGTATCAGACTCATCATAGTGCACTCCAAGAAGAAGTTTGTAGCAGTAATAGCTGTAACTTAGATACTTAAGCCAGACTATGAAGGGAGGAATCTGTTGAACATAGTATCCTCCAGCGATGAGAAATACAAGCGTCGTAACAGAGGCCAATGTAGTAGCTTGCTTTATGTCCATGAGAATGGCTCCAATGGCTAATCCTAGACTTTGAGCGACAAGCACATTATACAGTACTATTATAACTGAAAGGATAAACGTAACAGGATCAGGTTTCAGGCCTCCCATCCAGTAAATTATACACACGAAGGCAGTGGGAAGCACCATTTCCAATGGTAAATCTCCAATTGTTCTGGCCAGAAAATACGAGGATAGACGGTACATTCCCGATGAACGTTCCTTGATCAACATTTGTCTTTCTTGCGGAAATGTGAAGACTGCATTGTAAAGTGGGTAGAAGCCCCAAAATACTGAGAAAAAGAACAGCAGTGCCACCTACAATCAGGTACTTATATGAGTTATAAGTTAATGATATTAGAAAGATTGGTTATATGCTTCTGTTAGTAAGCAAAGTATCATACCCTATCTTCTATGTGTGATGTTGGAGTCTGCCACCATAGGAGTCCTCCTAGTATTGCAACACTTATTACTTGAAATATCCTCAGCTTGTTAAAGGCATCAAACCTTCGTTCTCTTATTCCTCTTTGTAAAAGAACCTTGAACTGGTGCCACCACGTAGTACACCATTGCTCTGTTCTGCTGTCATTTCCTGCATCAGCCATTTATTCTTTTACCTCAAAAGCAGCACAAAAGAATGGCTATTGTTGATTTAAAATTGTTTCTATGCCTTGACCCTATAGTGATTAATAATTTAAAAAAAATTAGAGTTGGGTTCTCTGAAGAAAACTGAACTGATATCTTTAATTGTTTTAAGTATTGCTATTTTTATTTATAGCTTTGCTTTATTATTTATTATTGGTAGTACTGAAAGGCATACTTGTGCAAGTATCTTTGTTGTAACTGTAGCTATTGACATCCAGTAAGCAAAGCTCTGCTTTAAGCCTTGTAGCAATATTTTTCTCATAAGCTGCAACTAGATCGTCCTTAACCGACTTCAATTCCTCTTCAACATTCTCACATTGCTCGGTCACAGTCTTTGATTCGGGGCTAATTCCTGTAGTCAGTAGTTCATTGTGAGTTGTCAGAAAATTATATTCCCTCGCTTATAAGATTTGCATAATTCATCTAAAGTGCACATGGTTTAAACCACTTAATGGGGTCTTATCAAACTCTAAACTAATGATCTCATCATTATAACTGCCACTGACAGTACAGTGAGCCTAGAGAATCATATGTGAGATGGTAAAGGCAAAAGACTGTAAGGAATAGTTATTATAGGCACCCCCTTATCCCTTGTTACTTAAATGTATCTATATTTCAAATGATAAGAAGATAATTAAATAATTTAAAAGCATACCATTTGCGAGATCAAGTAGGAGATCAGCTGGGTTGATGTTAAGAGGTGTCGAGTAGCCGACTGAGGAGAAGTAATCCAAGGCTGATGATGCAGAACCATAGTAAATAGAGCGTCCCTCTGATAGTAATATCACCTTATCGAACATATGGTAAAGCCTGCTGGAAGGCTGATGAATAGTTGTTATCACAGTCCGGCCAGCAGTAGCTAGCCTTTTGACTGTGGTCATGATCCTTTGAGCTGTTGTTGAGTCCAAACCTGATGTTGGCTCATCCAGGAGAAGTAAACTCGGATTAATTAGCATCTCCTGACCTATACTTACTCGTTTCTTCTCCCCACCAGATATTCCCCTGAATAGAGGTCCTCCTATCATGCTGTTTCGACAGCGTGATAAGCCTAGTTCTGCGATGACTTGCTCCACATGTTGGGATTTCTCATCCCATGTTAAGGATTTTGGTAGCCTTAATAGGGCAGTGAATATTAGGGTTTCTTCTACTGTTAAATGTGGATAGAGCACATCATCTTGTGCAACGAACCCTGTCTGTCGTTTTATGGCTCCCGAAAATGGCTGGTTGTTATATGTGACCTTTCCTGATAATTTACCTCCCAGGCGGCCGCCAAGGGCTGAAAGTAGAGTTGTTTTACCGCTGCCGGATGGACCAAGCATAGCTAGCATCTCCCCTGGAAAAATCACACCTGTGATGCCATTTAGTATGGTCTTTTCTTTCGAGTTACATGTTGTAGTTCCCCAGCTAGGACCTTTTGATTCCAGCTTGATTTTATATACAACCTCGTCAAACTGTGGACACAGTCAGAAAGCTTCTTTAGAAACACAATGGGTAGATAACATCATCAATAACAGTACTGAAGTGAAAGAAACGAATATAGGTGCTGATGGAAGAGTAGAAAAATGAAATAAAAACTTAGTGGTACTCTCGCTTCTTAAGCTGGCTTTGAGGGTCCTCTCCTTGTCCAAAAATCATAACTTGGTTTGGAAGTCATACCTTCAAAGTGATGGGGAACAAGGAGTGCTGCAAAAGGGGCCTTGAGTTGATTTCCACAGGGTAAGCAAGTACCGTGTCGCAAGAGTCTGTCATTTTTTGCTGTCGTTCCTTGTTATTGTTACAGGTAAGAGGCATGAGTGACCACACAGAACAAATGGTTTGAGTTGGGAGGGAGTCAGGGAGGTGGTGGTGGTTTGGGAGAAGTGAAGGAGGTACTTTATCTCTGGCTTTACAAAGTGAACTGAGTGAACACAGATATATATAGCATACCACTAAAGGTGGATGTCTCCAGAGTCCAGTGTATGAAGGGTGCATCATGCACTCAGTACAGCCTTCCATGGTGGAATTCCACCTTCTCTCATCACATATTCTTTCCCTTATAGAAAATCATTTCTTATTTCCTGTTCTTCTGCTTTATTTCAGTTTCCATTTGTTTGCCCAATTTTTACCCCCTTTGTTCATGGTATGCGTTACATTTTGATGATCATTGATGCATGGACTTCCTCCCAAAAGAACTAAAAATGGAATAGTGAGCATCCCATTTGGAGCAAATGATTTCTTGCTGTACTGCAGTCTGCATATTAGACTATCATTACGACTTCCACTTTTTTAATAAGCATGCTAATGATTTGCAAGTATGTTTTCTGCAAATGACCTATTCGCCAACGTTCTTATGCATCTTTTGTAGGCCAGAAGACCCTGCTTGATGTAGACCAGATATCTGATTCGGAAATTTAATTACCGGTAAATTTTGTCACTCTCTGAAAACTCTTCAACTTCTTATTACAGTTTATAAGAAGCTTAATCAGCTTCCATTTCTCGTATATATATTAGTGTTTTAGAGTTTTATGTACTGGCAGAGTAGTAAAGCAATATTAGGCAACATGAGTATGATCAAATCTAACATCATCTCTTAGCTGAGAAGTTTTTTCCTGCACATGGAAGCAAAGAGAAACAGTCTTTTCTTGTTAAAGGTTAAGCACATGTTCTTCTGTACGGTTATCATAGTAGTGATCGATCATATGACGACAAATCCATCATACATGTAAAATAAAAAGCTTGTATATATAATGTTAGGTTAGATGAGGCAAACTGTCTTTACTAACTTAGTGGATGCTGTGAATTGTTGTTATCACACATCTTAGTCATCTAACAAATGTTGCTTGCAAGTATCAACTGATAAATTTGTTAATTATTTACTTATGCTCAACCACTTTCTTGCCCTCAAAAGCTTTAATTCAGTCTATTTTTTTTATTAAAAATTATGCTAAAACAATTTCCAAATACGCCTTATGCTCTGCAGTTTGCTTTTAGATCATGTCTGATGCCTCATCATCATAATCGTAATACATTAACTACCAGGTGCGTTTCTCTTTTCTTAGGTTCAGCATGGATGAGTGACACACACATTCGATGGTTGCAACCATCAGAGGATATTTGGGATATATTATGTGCAGATGGGCTCATTCTGGTCAGCTTCTTTGCATATGTGCAGTTCAGAACTTCAAATATGCAAGAGTATTAAACCAGGAACATCAAAAGAGCATAAAACTGTCATATTAGATAATTGTTGACTTGTTAGGAATTCTAATGACACGGCTCTGTTAATGGATCGTTTAGGGGGTATATTTCCTCATCCACCTTTTGATCTCAAAATCTCTCGTCATAGCAGCTTGATCATTGCCTTTCGCTAGCTGCAAAAGATCTTACTGTTGCGTGTAGGCATCACTTTTTATTCGATGCTATCATTTTTAAGAATTAGGAGGGATTTCTAATGGTAACAACACATGATCATGGGTCGGAAAGAAAAGAGAAGAAAAAGATTCCCGATCATTATCTAGCCCTTATATAATTATTACCTAGTCAAAACGAATATTACCATAAAGAAATTGAAGTGGTTAAAGACTTAAAGTAAGTATTATTGCCTGTGACCTGTTATCGGTTTTCTGATGATATTGTGTTTTTTATTTTGTGCCCATAGGGAATAAAAGTATCATCTACAATCTAAGAAAATGAATAAAGTTAGGGGCATAGGGGCACAAAAGATGGTGTAAAATAATTTGAAGTGGAAGGCAATGAGGTTCTTTTCTTTGTAAAGCAAAAATATATTCGATTGTTGTTAGTTTTTTATTCCTTATCGTATTTTCTGTTTTCAGTTTCATATTGTAGTTTTCAAACATTCCCGAACCTTATATTTGATATGACCCATCTATCTATGACTGAATTTTCCTCTCTTTTATGTCTTAGATGGGATTTGATGCGTTTAAAGCATAAACATATTTTTATTTATATGCTTGCAAATTGGAAAATATTTATTCTCTGGACAGGATCTTTTGCAGGGATACTACTAAATGGGGATATTGAAAAATAAAAAACGCAAGTTTTGGCATATTCTCCAAAAGTAAAGAAGAAGGTCCATGTGGACAGTATGGTAAGTGGGAATCGGATCTCTTGTTCGTCTACTTTCCTCTGTAGAATGCATTTTATGTTAGCTGTGGATGCTGGCGAGCCAAAGACATTTGAAGTGTGAGTGAATGATCCGCAATAAATACCCATCAGAATTCAGAATTTGCCAAGCACAGTATACCCAGTGAAGACCACTGAATGCAGGACAAGGGATCGAGTTCTCCATGTTCTGTTACCCAATAACGTCTAAACAATTGGGGCACATCAAGAGCTTGTAACTCCCCCATTTCAGGCCCTTTGACTCCGCTGGTTCACCAATTGCAAATATTACCAGGTTAGTAGTCCATTTCTCAAGACAGATTTGTTTTGGGCAATTTGGGAGTAACCACAAATTTAGTTTGCACAATTGTCATTAGTGAAATTTGGGCAGTTGGGTACTCGACACGTGTCCGCCACTAGTTGATTATCTTAGTGGAAAGCTCCTAATTATGTAACTATGTTGTTTACTTTATGGGTGATAAAGTCTTAATTAGTGTGCTCAACTTGATATACTGCTATTTGCCACCAGGTCTAGCTTAATAGGATTCTCTTTTCTTTTCTTTTCTTTTCTTCAACTCTTGTGTTACTCTCTAGTAATTAGGATTCTTCTTGTTTGATTGCTCTATTGGCCTTGTTGCCCCCACAATTAATCATACCCTGCTAATTCTGCCTTCATTTCGGTTCACAGCTAGTATCAAGTTTTATAAGCCATTTAAGGATGTGACTGCTTGAAATCGACCAGCAAAAGATGAAAAATTGAAAGGTATTTTTCACCTGGAGAGGCTGCTATATTGAAAGGTATTGATACCCAAGTGACTGAAAATGACAGCTTCACAATCTCATTTAATCTTTTTTTTTTGAAAATGACAGCTTCACAATCTCTTTTAATCTTTTTTTGACTAAGCTCTTTAATAAAAGTTTAGAGAGGTGGGAAAGTAATCAGGTTCAAAATGGGACTCGGTCAAAGAACATCTGGGCACACAAAGCACCTTGAAAGTTGGGAGGAAGACTGTGATCAGTGAACTGATCCAAAAAAAAAGAAAAATGATGCCAAATTAGATGGACATAGCACTATACAAAAATTTACCTCAAAGTGCAGTAATTTTGATTACACAAGAGAAGCTTCACATTCGTTCCATACCTACTTGACAAGGTAACATCTCTCACTAATGAAACCATTCCATGTTTTATTCCTGCTCCTGATGATTGGATAGACTAATAACATGAGACTGAGATCAAATTATCAATACGAGATCATATCATAGTTAACGAGTGTCACATCTTTGCACGCAGGCAGGCACTCGGGCACGCCAATGCTGCACTGCAGACGATAAAAAAGGGGCATTATGTTACGTTAGACTAGTCGAATATCCCTGTCGATGATACATATATTTATGCACTTTATATCTGAGAAGCATGTCATGGTGGTGGAGATGGTGGTGGAGATGAGATTGGTGGGAAGTGAATCTTGAAGATAATGTTAATGTGAACACCAAAAGCGTATGCTCAAAAAAGATATGTAGTATAGGCTCAGCTGAATGCCATTTTGTGGAAACCCACTTTGAAAAAAAAAATCAGCTTTAAAGATATTGCTGCCACAAGCAGCCAACTTCAGTGTGTTGGCCCCCCTATATTTCAAAAACCCTACTCTCTAGTTTCTTTGTGATTGCATTATCTCACTTTGTGCCCTTGTCTAAACCCTAACTAGCTAATTTTGTGTGTGCCCTTTTTTCCATTGTCTAAAAGATTTGATTAAGTAGGTTTTCATGATGAGAAAGTCACTTTGTCCTCTTGATCTCTCATTATCATACCTCTATATCATTAAAATATGATGCTACTTGTATAGCCTGCCTGAGATAGTAATATATATGACTTGCCTTTTAATAGATGATTTTAATTATGTTATTACTATATGTATGAAGGAGTACTAAAATTAATACATCATATAATGATCTCATTCACCACATTAAATGATTAAAAAGTCGATTTCTTTTATCTTCGATCTAAGAGCAAAGATTGTGTACAAGGTAAAATTTTGGTACAAAATGTAAAATTCGTCAAAATTACGTTACAAGAAACTAGTTCGTTATGAATATCTTATAATTATGTGCCCTTTTCTCCATTGTCTAAAGGATTTGATTAAGTAAGTAGGTTTTCATGATGAGAAAGTCACTTTTTTCTCTTGATCTCATTTCATACCTCTATCATTAAAATAGGATGCTACTTGTAGAGCCTGAAATAATAATATATATGACATGCCCTTTTAATCGAAGATTTATTATGTGATGTATATATATAGACGAGCTCTTAGATGAGAGTATTCTATATATCTTAAGTTCATATGACATAAAAGCTTATAAAATTTATTAAGTAGATTCGAATTTTTGCACTTCAGTTCGATCAATTTGTATAAAATCAAAACGATTTCGAGAATTCTACCTTTTACACGAGACGTAGAGCATCCCCACCATGATCAAAAAATTTATATCATTCATCTCTCTTATTCTTTTTCTATCTCATCTAATCATCCCCCATAATCAAATGAATCATATGCATAATTTAGAAGATATATTCGTTGCAAGATCAAAATAAAAACTGTACTGTTTCTTACACAGGACACGTGTCGCGTTGTGATTGGCTCACGGCTCATGATCAAAACCCAAAAAAGATCATGGGATGATCTTTTTTATGATCTAAAAGATCATGGTGGGGATGCATAATTTTTTTGATCATGTCCCATGGTATTTTTCTATGATTGAAAAAAATCATGGTGGGGATGCTCTACCATGATTTTTTGATCATAGAAAAGTACAATGAGAGATGATCTAAAAAACTTAAAACCATGCACCCCTACCATGATCTTTTTAATCATAGTTTTGATTATCCCATGATTTTTTGTAAAAAAAATCATCCAAAAGATCATGGATTTGATCATGAACCTGAACCAATCACAACGCGACACGTGTCCTGTGTAAGAAACAGTACAGTTTTTATTTTGATCTTGCAACGAATATATCTTTTAAATTACAAAGTAAAAAAATCAAAATAAATACCAATATTCATAATTTTTTTAGCTCTATAAAACGAGATACACTTTGATATATTTTTATTAATCTTAATATTTATGAGCTATAATTTATGTAGTAATGAGAGAGAATGATGATGAACTTTTTATTTCATCATGAGTGGAATTAGGCCTGGGTGTCCAATCCGAAAACCCGAAGACCGAACCGAACCGAACCGAAAAAAGCCCGAACGGGTCGGTTCTTATCGGACCGAAAACCGAACCGAAAAAAACCCGAACCGAATGGTGAAATTCGGTTTGGTCTCGATTTTGATTTTTTCTCAGACCGAAAGCCCGAACCGAACCGAAAATATGTGTTTTCTGTCAATTTACAGAAAAAGACCAAAAAAGACCAAAAAATCGTGAAAACCCGAAAAATCGTGAAAACCCGAAAAAAGCCCGAACTGAGCCCGAAAAAAAAACCGAACAACGCAAAAAAAGCCCGAGAAAGACCGAACCAACCAGAAACCCGAAAAATCGGGCTTTGGTCGGTTTTCACTTTCAAAAAGACCGAACCCGACCCGAACCGAATTTTCAGGTTTCGGGTCGGTTTTCACAAAAATCGGGACCGAACTGAGCCCACCCCTAAGTGGAATGCATATGATTCATTTGATCATGAGAGATAATTAGATGAGAGAAAAAAAGAATGAGAGAGATGAATGATATGATTTTTTTTTATCATGATGGGGATGCTCTTAGAAAGACAAAGCTGGATTTTTTGGAACATTATTTGGTAGCTAGGATTTCAGGAACCGTTCAATTCTCTCTAACTGTCGGTTCAAACAATGAACCGGTTAACGGTTCAATTATCCGTAATCGAACCAGTCGAGACACCGCTTCGCAGCGATTTTGATGACTGATCAGACTACATCGACAATCGGTTATTAAGGTTGATGTGGATACATGGATCGATCATTTCGTGTTTTGGTTGTATCGATCGGGATTTTATGGCGCTGTCTAATTGTGCTTCGGTGAGTTATGGCCGTGAAAGGTGTGTATGCGAAGTTTGATTTTAGTTGCTTAGGGTTTTTGATTTTGTTTTTTTAGATACAAATTTATACTTACTAATCTGATTATTGATTTACTGTTAAATTATATGCTAGTGGATCATATTGTTGTGTAGTTAAGTCTGAGATTGGAACGCTGTGATTTGTGGTTGGATATGGAGAAATTAAGCTTGTGTAAAATGTTTTATTTTGCAGTAGGATATGGCGGGCAATGATTGGAGCAGTGCTTAGGGCATATGTACTCGTGACTAAGGAAATGATAGGAGAGAACTTTCTCAATTTGCATTTCTTCCAAACAAAACACGAAAAAAGGTAGGAAGTTCTCTCACACATCATCAAGGAGCATTTGTGAGAGAACTTCCTATTTAATTTTGTGTTTTGAATCTGGTGTTTTGAGTTCTGTAGAGGTTTTCAACGTTTGGGGTTTTGTTTTGGTGGATTAAGGTTTTACAATATTTGCTGAGTTTCAATGTATGATTTTGGAACTGTGTTTTTCGTTAATTTTTTTAAAAAAAAGTCTTCTCTCAGTAATATGTTGATTTGATTTATATTGATTTTGTGAAAACCCGATTTTCAAACTTGGTTGGATAATGCTGACTTTTCTTCTGTTTCCGGTACCAGGAGAAACTTGAATGAGTGATTGTGATGGGAAATGCGATAGGCTCAGCTACAACCAGTGTTGGGAGTGCGCTTGGGAATGTCATCGCTGCACCATTCAAGTCTATTTTCAAAGGATCCTGCGAGTAAAGCTTTGGTTACTTATGATTGTTCTTTGATATATTTTTACACGAGTACTTCCATTACTTGCTGTCAGAACTTGTTTATGTTTTTTGTTGCAGAGGCATTTGTTCGAACACATGGGACCTTATTTGCTTCATCGAGCATCTATGCGTCAACGACCTGGCCAGACTTCTAATGGTCTTATGCCTTTGCTACATAAGTAAGCAAAAAAAATTGCGATTGATGTATAACGTCTTATCGATTTTATTTTTGAACATTAATTTCAAGTTTTTTTTTTTCATTTCAGCTTTGCTACTCATCTATGTTCTTTTCAAAATTGGGATCTTCCAATGTATAACAAAGAGCCTATGCAAAATGTGTTGGGCAGCCTGCAAGGCGTACTGCTGCGCATTATTCCACATCGCTCGTTTTCTCTGTCATAAGATCAAGAACACCAAGCGAGTTAGCCGCAAGCATCGCAACATCCATCATGTTTCCGATTTAGAAAAAGGTCACAAATCAAGTTCAAGTTCAGACAGTGACTATGCGCATACCTACAGACAACAAACTATTAATAGAAAGCGAAAATCGTTTCAAAGAGAGCTTAATGTGAGGAAAAAGAGACTTAACTCGCATCGTTATGTTCGGTCAAGGAAGGAAGATGTCTCCTTTCGTGGAAAGGATCGGGCTCGACGATCGTTGGTGAGGAGGACCAAGCGATTACAGGTAAGGAATTTAGAGATTGGTCGAACAAAGGAAACATCAATTAAGAGAAGGCGGCTTTAGCTAGAGTCTTATAAGGCTGAAAATGTTTACAAAAAGTTTGTATTTTTTTTGTCATAAAAACTTTTATTATATTGAAAAATTACAAATTTATTTCCCACGTTCACACGCACAAAAAACCATGTCATTGATATTTTCAGCTCTTCAAGTCTATATTTATGGAAAAAGACAACAAAAAAAACAAATCTTTCTAAACATGTATGTTTTGTTCATAAATTTGAAAAGACTGTGCATCAAACTGGTGTTTCATCTCATTGAATTTCCTCATCTGCAATCTCAATTTAATTTTTAAATCGGATTCATCGTTTAATCTTTGCAGTTATATAATCAGGCTGACTTGCATCAACTGAATCAGGAGGAACGCTCAACAGCTAGTGTGGAGGTGCTAATTTCCGTCCTGCGTCGGAGCTTTTTGGGATAATATCGCTGTCCAGAGAAAGCTATTCAAAATAGAGCTTTTTGCAGTAGGATATGGCGGCCAATGATTGGAACAGTGCTTATAGCATTAGATGTCTTGTTACTTGCAGCCATAATGAGCCCAATGTGGCAATCTCAATTGTCAGGATAAGTATAAGGAAATTCCACAGCGTCTACCCAATTTAGTTGAAGATTTGATAGTTCAGAATTTTATATCAGTCTCTGAACATTCCGCTGGATAAAATGAAAAGTGGATGAAGGTTCATGTATATTTTCTACTTCATGGACTTCTGGTTTCGGCTATTTCTTCATAATCGGCCAAGTGATTCGTTGAGGTCTGTTTCCTTCACAAAAAGCCCGTGGAAGCCGTAGGGAACTCGCTGAGGAAGTTTTACTTCAGCTAAAATCCTGAGATCAGGAGACTTGGCATCCATGACAAGAAACCGGGACTCTTGGGTTATTTCATTGTGCAAGTATGTAACCAGGCACCCATCATCTTCCTCTGCATCAGGATTACAAGGATCTCTAGCCACAAAAAATGGCTCTCCCCCAAAGCATCCATCTCCATACATTCGTTGTCCTACTATGTTCTCATTCCCAAAAATGTCTAGCTTCACTATACCCTTTATCTTTGGCAGCGGATCACCAACAGCAGCATATATGTACCGGTTTTTCTTCCCCATGTAAGATGGATTTATGACCGAGAACTCTACATTAGCCGGTGAGATCGTCTTTCTTGAAATATTCCCTGTCGTCAGGTTGATACTTACCTTTTCTATCGATGGGTTTGCCAGGTCTAATCTCTCCAATGCGTGTTTTACAGATTGTAGATTTGGTGCCACCAGAATGATTTCATTTGCTTCTTTATCATCCCAAGCGTTTATAGAATGTATCATGTTAAATCCTGGAGCATCAAACCACTTCATTCCAGAGTCGTCTTTGGCATACTTTGGCAGAACTCCTAGCCTTGGTACATTTCTCGAGTCGGCTCCCACTGGTGGTCCTCCTTGAACAATATTTTTCAGGGAGTTGATGCCTAGTTGTGTAGCGCAAAATACAGCGTAGTCTTTCGTAATGGCGAAGTCATGGAAGAAAGCTGGCCGAGCTACTGAGGATATGGGAACATCGTGAAGCTTTTTTCCATTGGGATCGAAGCGGAAATAAGTCAAAAATGGGTGGAATGCATTATACTGAAATGCAAAAACTTCTCCTGTGTCTGCGTCGAGCTTGGGATGCGCGGTCATGCTCATGGACAACTTACCGTTAAAATCAACCCGGCCTACGGTCTCAATGTCTCCGTTGCAGGTTATGTGGATAGCGTAAGGGAGATCAGATTCCCCAAGAGCGTAAAGACGGTTGCCAATCTGAGCTACCCCTGTGTTTGCGAGGCCTATGCCATTGGCAGGATTATAGTGACCAGCTAAAGCTCGGACACTACCGAGGATCATGCGCATTATAGTAGCTGAGATCCCATTGAAACTGGAATAAAAGTTGGGGATCACAGTACTCCCCACTTTTCGCTCTGCCAGATACTTATGCGTCAGAACATAACGACTACACAGGGTGGCCTTACCTTTGAATATGCGGATCGAGTGGAGCATCCCATCACCCTCAAACAGATGGTAAGGTCCTGTAGGATGAAATTGCGGGTTTGGACCGTTGCGAATATAAGCACCATCCAAGAAGGCAGGGATCGACCCGTATACTATTTCACAGTCTGTCGGGGGCAACTCGTGGACCGGTGCAAAGTTGCCTGTTAAAACATACTTGGGATCTATAGATGGCCTTAGAGGATTATCCAGAAACGTGTGGATTAGCTCTTCTATTGATTTGAACACAATTGCCATCAATGACATTTGGCGCGTTTCCACTACCATTGGTGCTGCTGATCTCTTGGTCTTGATTATTGGCTGTGGATGTTTTCTCGAACGTGTAGTTTTCTCTGATGAAGTTGGATCTGAGATAGTCTTGGCTCCCTCCTTTCTTCGTTTGGCAACTTGGAATTGTTCTAGTGGAACGTTGCGGTTCTTGGAGGCGTAGATTATTGAGAAGCGCACAGGGTTTCGCATTGCGAGTTTATGATTATAACTCATTACGGTCTCCATTTTGCTACACAAAATGTATCCACCTGAGAAATATGCCAAGCGACCGGGGAAAGATGCGTGAAGGATATGTTATGACAATGGTGGCTGGCTGAGTTATGTTATTTAAGACCGTGAGATATATCGGAAATGTGATTCAATTATATGGTTAAGACATGACAAATGAAAAGTCATTGCAGATTATAAAAAATATATTTTCTTGACTTGCAAATAGGGATGGTGTTCCGTTGGTTAAGCAGTCCATCCAAAGATGGTTGGATCATTGATTTCAGTTCAGATTTTTTTACGTCTAATAGATGATATATATCAACTTGCATGAATTTTGCAACGGTGTTTTTAATTGTTCTTTTATTCTACTTTTATCAGGAGTAATGGAACATGAAATGTTGAGCGATGGATTGTTATAATGATTCTTTTAGCCAGGGCGAAGTGAAGTGACCTGGTGAAAGGCGCTCCCATCCGACACAAATGGTATTCGGGATCTAAGTACCTCTAATATCTAACAACTAACCCCCTATCAACAACAACAAAAAAGATTCTTCTAGCTTTTTCTGATGCTCAACTTTCATAAGATCAAGTTTGCATCCTAGCCTTTTATCCTTTTTTAGATTAAATTCAGCTATGGATGAGAAACATTAACCAATCATCCCAATCCTAACAAGGGTTTTAATTTTTAGGGTACAGTTTGGTCTCGTAAGGGTATCCATCACATCCGTATATGATATTTTTTGGAGTGTCAATGTCATGGAAGGTAGGGTATGCAATAGTTTATTATGCGTGTAAGCATTCCTTAAACATGTCAAAATCCTTGGTGCCCAACCATTCATTTGATTGGAACAATAATTCAAAAGTTTGAATTATTTGCATAATATGCCAAGAGAAAGGACTTAAGCTGTATTTTGAGTCTATGGTTATATCTTCTTACCTCAAAAATCCAAGGTTTCAGTGACCTACCTAAAGAAACATAACTCTCAATGTCTGTTCGACACGAAAGACGAACCGACGAAGCCATTAGGTCTTCTCCGTTCTTTGCAGAATGCGAATCCACATTTGTACTACACTTCCTTTTCTTCCAATAAGATTGTCCTACTATCTTTTATGAAACTTTTTTTTTTGATGAGAAAAGGCATAGAGCCTAACAAAGAAAAAGGGAGACAAGACCTAAAAGACCCAAACGAAACTACCCAACATAACTCTTGACTCTAACACACTAATCTACAAGTGATTGAGACTAACACCAATAACGTGCTCAAGACGAACTACAATAACCAGAGAGGGACTGCAGAAAACACTACACAAAACATAAACATGAATATAAAACCTGTCCACGACCCACCAAACCGACGAAAAAGACTCGATAGAATTCTCCCCCTTCAATTTCTGTGGAAAGCCTCCATGCCAAACTGACACAAACAGAAGAAGTGACTCGGCTGCCAACTTCAAAGAACAATCAAGCTCTGGCAAAAACTTCCATAGTGTAACCCTTATTTCTGAATTCTGCTACTCGAGTCGCCTGCATCTGATCTGATCTGCTTCTTGTCAAGGAAAACACGACAGCTCTAGAAAAGGCATAATAGAGGACTTAAAGCTAAGAAATACTATCTAGTTGGAAGCGACACGGACAATAAAAATACTCCAGAATAAGAACAACCGCCTGCTCCACTTCGCCTCACGCACATGGAAGTGAACGTACCCCTTAGGCAGTAAGTAACGAGCGACGAAACCAAAAAAACTCCAAGAGCAGGATGAAAAGTAAAACAGAAAACTCTCATAAGAGATACCGCTTAGAGAGAAAGAGTAGTGTACAAGAAACAAGTAAATACAAATATAAACACACAAAAATGACTACTCCACAGTCCCCCTCCATCCCGCCCAACCACCACTCACCGCCAACACTGCACCGCAAGTTCACCTACACCTCCACCACCCCAGAGGCCCAGATTTGAGTCGACCAACTTCCATAAGCTTGATGAGAGCGCATGTATGAGCAGAAAACGCATGAATTAATCCAAATCAACTAAAGCCACAAAAGGAGATGGAGGAGAATGAAGAGACAGTGGGTTGTGGCGGTGGGAAGGAGAAGATGATGTAGGAGCGTTTAGGGCTCCGAAATAGTGATTTAGAAGTTATTTCTTTTTTTAGATAGCAGCTTATTTCTTATTTTAGTTTTATTTAGATTTTATTTCCAAATTTAGGTTTTGTATTTTTCTATTTAAACCCTCTTTAGGGTTTCAGAAACACATCTTTATTTTGAATAGAACTTTAGCTTTGCTCAAATTGCTATCAACAAATAACCAAGGCAGATTTAGAGAGGGTTACTGCGGTTTTACTGCAACCCTGACTACTTTTTCAAATCAGATTGCAGCTTTGACGACGAGAATGGACAACCACAAGAGTCGTCATAGAGACGGGAGAGAGGAACTAAATAGGGTTCCACGAGGTGAGAATAATTATTCAACTATCTTTACTAATTTTAGTTTGAAAGAGTAAGTTGACCATGGTGATCGGTGGAATAAGTATGATTGTCGAGTGTCTGATATTCCATTGTTCTACGGAAACATGTGAACGGAAGAGTTTCTGAATTGACAGGTCGACGTTGATAGATTTTTCGACGTCTTGGGTGTCCCAAAAACATACAAGTTAAGATGGCAGTGATGAGGTTGAAGAGTGTAGCTTCCGTGTTGTGGGACAAGCTCGTTATTCAGAGGCAACGTGAAAGAAAGGGGTCAATTGGAACGTGGAGGCGAATGAAACAATTGATGATGGAGCAGTTTCTGCCTCAAGATTACGAGCAGATCCCGTATAAGAATTGGCTTCCGAAGCCAAATCCGAAGAAGGAATAGGTTATTGTTGCGGAGGAGGAGTTGGAGGAGATTGATGAACTGGCGATGCTGAGGATTTTGTGTGCTGATTTTCAGGAGGAAAATGAGAATGTTATGATTAGTGGAGCTCAACATGATTTGCAGTTGGTGAATTGAGGCAACTTGAAGAGTGTTGAGAAGGAGGAAATAATTCCTGATGAGCTGCGTGATAACATGCAAGATTTCGAAGAGTTGATTGTAGTAAGCTTCCAAATAGTTTGCCCCCTATGCAAGGTATTTAACATCTGATTTATTTGATACCAGGGTCGAGTACCAAAAAGTGGCTTCTCAGAAATTGGTTTGTCAATTGAAGTTGCCTAACGAGCCTCTTGAGAAACCATATGTACTCGTTTAGGTGAGTAACAGTTTACAACTTCGAGTGTTGTCGACCCGTAGGGTTCCTATTTTCATTGGAAAGCACTACAAGGAAGAGAGTTGGGGGAGTAAAAGGTCAAACTTATTGGTGATGACTTAGAGTGATAATGAGTTCGATGAGGCCGTTAGAGAGACCGGTCGTTTCTATCCATTGGTTATTAAGGGTGCTATGATTGTTGTGAAGGAGGAGAAGTGTATAGCAGTCAAGAAAACTGTTAAGGCTAGATTGAAGACTGCGAGGAAGAAGAATAAGGTTGATGCACACAAGCGCGAGAGAGTAAAGGCTTTAAAAGAAGGTGATGGTGTGATACAGCCTTACAATCATGGTCCATTCAAGGTAGATGAGGTCATACATCTAGAAGAGAATTCGGGGTCGAGTTCTTTGGAAGTGAAGGAGACTAACGTAGAAGCGTTTAGGGCTCCAAAATAGTAATTTAACAGTTATTTCTTTTTTTAGATTTTAGCATCTTATTTCTTATTTTAGTTTTTATTTCCAAATTTAGGTTTTGTATTTTTCTATTTAAACCCTCTTTAGGGTTTCAGAAAAACATCTTTTATTTTGAATAAAACTTTAGCTTTGCTATTTCTTTTCTGGTGGATTCCACAGTTATCTTTTCTGGTGGATTCCACATTTTTTGTTCGAGTTCACGCTTGTGAATTCGATCACATATCTTAGGTTTAGCGCTTGCTATTACTTTCGAGATTTCAACTGCGTCAGAAGAGAAGAGGAATATGCGGTAGGTAGATCACTTCTCGGTACCGATCAAAAATTCGACCGAAGCTCGGATCGAAAATCTCGAGCGACTTTTCTACAATCTTTTATAAAACTTCACCCTTAATAATGATCACGTTAAAAAAAGATCATCACATTCAATCACTAAATTTTATATCATATAGATATACCCATCATGGGGAGCGTTCGGCGATATCAGGGGTGGTAGAATGAGGCAAGTGAGGTACGTTCTCGGCCTTCCATTGTGACACGTGGCGAAGCCACGTGTGTCACAGCCGCCATTTGCGTTCACACTACTTTTTGCGTTCACACTACAAAAGTAGTGTGAACGCGTTTGAACACGTGGCGCGCCTCAGATGCACGAAGGGTTGAGATCGTGCCTCACTTGTCTCATTCTAATTTGCTTGCCACATTTGATCGCTTCTCTACCCATCATAAATTATCTCTCATCATTTTTACTAAATAAAAAAGAATTCCAATGTTGCCAGGTGTCAGCTCATGGCAGCATGCTTCTCAATGTTTTTGGTCTTGGAATGTAAAATTTTGATGACCCACTATGACACGATCTTTAAATATTTGACCATTAAATCAACCGAGTTTGGATCAAATGGGAAATGTCATCTTTGATGAGAAATAAGAAAAAATAACAACTGTGATTCGCTTATAGACGGTTATGATTGCCCCAATTAAATTACCTTTTTTTGGCAATAAAACTGTGGTTTGGAGTGTATTCATCTTTTAATTTTACTAATTCTAGTTATGTTCCTATTTTTTAGCACACGATCGACAATTTTGATTCGATTATGCAAATAATTTGCATCTTGAAAATATTTCGTATATTTATTAATTTGCGTATATTTATTAATCTGTTAATTTGCGTATTAACAGATGAATCAACAACTTGCGTGTTTATCAATTTCTTAAATATTTATTAATCAACAACATGAGTATTGTTCTTATAATGCGTAAATGAATAAACAACATGAAGACCACTTTCATCATAGCTTTTTTTGCATCCCTAGCCCCACTCACCTACCTCTCTAGCACCATCTCCGGCCCCATCATGCTCCTCTTTCTTTCCGCCGACTACTCTTCCACCCGGAAGCCATGCTTGGTGGTTGAAGTGGTGTGGTGGGTGGTGGCGGAGTTTTGGGGTTGGGTGGTGGGTGGTTGTCGGAGTGGGGTCTTGGGGTGCTGATCTTTTTGGATGTCCTCTTCAGAACCATATGTAAATTTATACATATTGCTATGTACTCATATGTTTAGCACCGGTGTAGCCTTTTGGGTTTGCTCCGGTTCATATCTTGGTCGGTTTGGTCCCACTTGTTTTGTTGTACCTGTTAGCAGGTTAGCTTTCCTGTGTCGAGTCCTGGGTCCGGCTTAAGTACATGGGGATAGACCTACTCCTGCCTCGAGTTTGTTGTTGGTTGGCGTTATCCAGCTGGAGTGGTAGGCTCATGTCTTGCTGGATTTATTTGTAGAAATGTGACCGGTGCCTGATTGAAAAAATGAAGTTGGCTTCCGAGCTGCTTCGTCTGTTTGGCCACTTTGGCGTATGTTGGATCTTGAAGCTTCTCTGTTGTGATGATATTACAGACGCTGACGAATGGATCCGCTTTACACAGATTACGTTTCCAAGTTTTCTGTGTTTGTTAGCCCATTTTCAGCGTTGTAGTTTATTTGCATTTGCGGAGTTGTTTCTTGGTCTTTGTACGCCTCTGTTATATCAAAAAAAAAAAGAATAAACAACATGCGTAGTTATCAATTCTTAAACCTACCCAGTGGTGCGTACACATTTTACATATGATATTTCTTAAATATTTTCTTCTCATTTTCTGAGTGTATACAGTTATCAATTTAATGCGAATTACAAAATACAATTGTAGTTTGCCACGAATTTTACAAAACTTGGGACACCAACTTTACATGTGTGAAGCTACGAATGATAGTATCATACGAATTTTACAGTGATGCGTACGAATTTTACAATGACCAATACATGTCTTTATTTTTCCACTACGAATTATAGACTCTCTGTTACGAAATTCAGACATGAGTCCATGAATCCTGCCCGTTGTCACTGAAAAGAGAAATGAAATTTACTAATAAATCCTGTTACATGAGTGGTATATTTTGTAGTTGGATAAAATGCAAAAGATGAGTGTTAAATCCCGCCTGCCAGTTGTATTTTTCCATTGGTTGGCTTTGTTCAATTGGACTTTATGGGTTCAAAATGTCCAATCTGCTTTTCTCGGATGATGGCTGCCCTTGTTCTGTAGGAGATGTTTGATCTTTGTGCGTGGTGTTTGCGGACTGATTCTTGAATATTATGCACCCCTTCCAATAATGGTTCCTTTCATGATTGGCGGCCCTCTCCCTTATGTCTTTTTTTTCCTCTGTAGCTGCCTATACATTTCCAGAATTCTTCACTTGTTTTGTTCATTCTATCTTGGAAATTGGACTGGCTTGTTGCCTCTTTATAAGCAATTAAGGTTGTAATTCTCTATTGCCGCTATTAGTATTTCAGCTGCCTTTTCATGATATGTCACAAGTTGCTGATAGGTTAAGAATAAATAAGTAAGATATCATATGACTATACACGAATTTAAATCAGTACACCCAGCAGCTTGTAATTCATATAGGTACAAATTATTAATTCAAGGACGAACAATGTAAACATGTGGTTATCACTGATAAGAAAACTTACAAAAGGACTCTTCGCCCCCCAATTTTCACTTGTTCATCATTGTCTTTAAGCGAAACAATTTGAGGATTATTAAAATTTCTTATTTCTCATCTAACTATCCCTTGTCATCTGATTTCAACTCTAAATCAACCATCTTTCTTTTCATTCTCTAGTGAGGATAGCCTAAGTACCAGTTGATCTTCCTACCAAATACGGAGTATAAAATAAGCTTTCATCTTGGTCCTAAAAGCCCATCATCTTTTGGCCCAATAACGGCCCAATATCACCATAAAAAAGAGGCCGAAAGCAAAGCAGCACGGCACCCAACGGATCTTTTCCTTCCTTCTTCTCCAACCTTCTTCTCTCCTTTTCAACTTTTTTCACAGAGCTCCAAAAATGGCAGCACAGCTTCATCACTCGATAACACTCTCACCACCGTCACAACGCCACCTCTACAACCACCGCCGCCGCGGCCTCCTCCTACTCCTCACCTTATTTCAATTTTCCAACGTCGTCGCTCACCAATCCTACTCCAGCTCTTCACCTTCCTCAGCCGCGGCGAGCACAAACACGTACCTGTCGGAATGGAGGTCGGCGCGGGCGACTTACTACGCAGCGGCGGATCCGCGCGACGCGGTGGGAGGAGCGTGCGGATACGGCGATTTGAGCAAGGCGGGATACGGACTGGCGACGGTGGGGCTAAGCCAGACGATGTTCGAGCGAGGACAGATCTGCGGGGCTTGTTTTCAGATTAAGTGCGTGGAGGATATCCGGTGGTGTATTCCTGGAACGTCGATCATTGTTACGGCCACGAATTTTTGTGCGCCTAATTATGGGTTTACTAATGAAGGTGGCGGCCATTGTAATCCGCCGAATAATCACTTTGTGCTTCCGATTGAGGCGTTTGAGAAGATTGCGATTTGGAAAGCTGGGAATATGCCTGTTCAGTATAGGAGGTAAGTAATTCTTGTTCTTGTTCTTTTCTGTTTTGCTGTTGTTTCTAGGGTTTCATTTGATGCTTGTGTTCTTATTCTTCTGGAATTGAATGCATGTATGCTACTTGTGACGAGCTTTCTTGCTTGTTAACTGTTAAGTAGACAGATCCAACACTAGTTTTCAAGTAACAGACTTGTGTAGACTGTAGAGTAAAGTAAGAAAATGCATCAATGATGCTCTTAGTTTGTTGGCTCACATTAGACCATACTTTTTTGGCTACTGCCCAGCCTTTATGTTGGTAGTGTCTTTGGACATACATTACTCTTTCGAGCTTTATCTTAGGACTACAGCAATGTCAGAACAATGTAGAGATATTAGGACTGTGAGAGTTTTTCACACTCCAATGTCATGAAAGATATCGAAGTCATACATAGGTAGCGTGGCTGACTCCATAAAACATAAGGTTTTAAGTTAGAATCAAATAAAATTTGTTACATTCATTGAACTTTCTACCTTCACGGTGGAGTCTATCAGGTGAGAAGGGGATTGGATTTTCTTCTTCTTAGTTTTCCATGTTTTCATTCATTTATTAATCAAAGAGATAATGTCCATCTTAATAACCTCAGAATAGTGCAGATAATGTTTTATCGACGATGTTTAAATGTTTTTTTTTCTTGACATCGAGCTGCAATCAAACTGTATTTTTCTAAGCTAATGACAGTGATTCCTTATGCAAAATCATTTGTCCAAACATTAGGCATTTCTGATTACAAGCTTAGCTCTAGCCTCTATGATGTAACTGCTTGCATAGCTGTAACCCTGAATAACATTCCAAGTTTTAAGGTCTTACAAGCATCTGAAATTACTTGGCGTCTTCCAGGATAAAGTGCAGGAAGGAAGGAGGTGTCCGATTTTCAGTTGGTGGTTTTGGCATCTTCATTTCAGTCCTCGTAACCAACGTGGCTGGCGCTGGTGATATATCAGCCATGAAAATAAAGGGTTCCAGAACTGGATGGCTTCCAATGGGCAGAAATTGGGGCCAGATCTGGCACATCAACGCCGATCTAAAGAACCAACCTCTCTCCTTTGAGCTCACCAGCAGTGATGGGCATACTTTATCTTCATACAATGTGGCTCCTAGTAGCTGGAACTTCGGACAGACCTTCGAAGGCAAACAATTTGATTCTTAAAATATCACTCACTACAGGATTATTAGTTGTAAATTACTGCCTTACTCTGTTGTTGTATTAGTCCTTGGCTACCTTTTAATGTACCTCGATCCTCGACAACCCAATCAAAAAAAAATTTGTACCTCGACAACAGACACTGTACCATTTTAGAAGCTGTGATATATGTTTCTTGCATATGATCTGAATCTGATCTCAACGACAACAATTATATCAGATATCTCTTTAGGAGGAAGGATCTGGTGCAAAGTTGGTTTTTTGATACAAAATATAAATTAATCATTGTCCTAGATCTTGTGATTTGAATGGATGAGATAAAATCTTGATTTTTTTGGTATGTTTCTTGGTGACGAATTATAAAATAAAACTGACGAACTATGTAGGCTTTTCATTTTTCGGCTCGATAAGTGACGAACTATAAAATAATTTTGACGAACTATAAAATAACTGACGAATTATAAAATAATTTTGACTAATTTTATATTTTGTACCAAGGGTTTGGATCAAATACAAACCAATATTATAAATAAAAACTACAAACCCATAAAAAATTCGACACGTGTCAAAATGAACCAATCAAAATTCAGCCGAGATTTCATCCAGTCGGGGTTATTTTTGTAAATAAAAAAATTACATGTGGACTTATTTAAAAATATATAAACGATATGAGGGGTATAAACGTCCAAAATTTGCTACAGTAATGTTCAGACTTAAAAAAACAATGTTCAGACTTAAACCAGTAATGACAAATACTTAAAAAAACATTGTTCAGACTTAAAAAAATAGTGTTCAGACTTAAAAAATAATAATGAGACTTAAACCATTAACGATCAGACTTAAATAACAATGTTCAGACTTAAAAAACAATGTTCAGACTTAAACCAGTAATGACAATACTTGAAAAAACATTGTTCAGACTTAAAAAAACATTGTTCAGACTTAAAAAATAATAATGAGACTTAAACCATTAACGATCAGACTTAAATAACAATGTTCACACTTAAAAAAACAATGTTCAGACTTAAACCAGTAATGACAATACTTGAAAAAACATTGTTCAGACTTAAAAAAACATTGTTCAGACTTAGAAAAACATTGTTCAGACTTAAAAAAATAATGTTCAGACTTAAATATCAATGTTTGAACACTACCATTTAAGTCTGAACACTACCTTTTTAAGTCTGAACACTACCATTTAAGTCTGAACACTACCATTTAAGTCTGATTATTAAGTATTTTTAAGTCTGAACATTAAGTATTTTAAGTCTGAACACTACCATTTAAGTCTGAACACTACCTTTTTAAGTCTGAACACTACCATTTAAGTCTGAACACTACCATTTATGTCTGATTATTAAGTATTTTTAAGTCTGAACATTAAATATTTTAAGTCTGAACACTACCATTTAAGTCTGAACACTACCATTTAAGTCTGATTATTAAGTATTTTTAAGTCTGAACATTAAGTATTTTAAGTTTGAACACTACCATTTAAGTCTGAACACTACCTTTTTAAGTCTGAACACTACCATTTAAGTCTGAACACTACCATTTAAGTCGGATTATTAAGTATATTTAAGTCTGAACACTACCATTTAAGTCTGATTATTAAGTATTTTTAAGTGTGAACATTAGTATTTTAAGTCTGAACACTACCATTTAAGTCTGAACACTACCTTTTTAAGTCTGAACACTACCATTTAAGTCTGAACACTACCATTTAAGCCTGATTATTAAGTATTTTTAAGTCTGAACATTACCATCTTAAGTCCGAACACTACCATTTAAGTCTGAACACTACCATTTTAAGTCTGAACACTACAATGTTCAGACTTAAATCAGTAATGACAAGACTTAAAATGGTTATAATCAGACTTAAAATTGATAATGATCAGACTTTAATATGGTAATGATCAGACTTACATGCAGAAATTGGAACATCTGAAGAATGCTATGCAAAATTTGATGTTTATTCGCCTGTGTCAGAATTTGATGAAAGCCTAGTATTTTTTGGGTGGAAACAGCATTCTGAGCAAGACTCACATAGTGAGGTCGGTGTTTTTAAGGCAAATTCGATCATCTGAAGAGTCAAATTCATGTTTTAATCAAAAATAATAATATAAAAAAATTCGTGTTTGAATCCTCTTTAATTTTAAGTCTGATCATAGAATTCTTTTTAAGTATGATCATTACCATTTTAAGTATGATCATTAAGAATTTTTAGTCTGATCATTGCTTTTTTTAAGTCTGATCATTAAGTCTTTTAAGTCTGAACACTACCATTTAAGTCTGAACACTACCTTTTTAAGTCTGAACACTACCATTTAAGTCTGAACACTACCATTTAAGTCTGATTATTAAGTATTTTTAAGTCTGAACATTAAGTATTGTAAGTCTGAACACTACCATTTAAGTCTGAACACTACCTTTTTAAGTCTGAACACTACCATTTAAGTCTGAACACTATCATTTAAGTCTGAACACTACCATTTAAGTCTGATTATTAAGTATTTTTAAGTCTGAACATTAAGTATTTTAAGTCTGAACACTACCATTTAAGTCTGAACACTACCTTTTTAAGTCTGGACACTACCATTTAAGTCTGAACACTACCATTTAAGTCTGATTATTAAGTATTTTTAAGTCTGAACATTAAGTATTTTAAGTCTGAACACTACCATTTAAGTCTGAACACTACCTTTTTAAGTCTGAACACTACCATTTAAGTCTGAACAATACCATTTAAGTCTGATTATTAAGTATTTTTAAGTCTGAACAATACCATCTTAAGTCTGAACAATACCATTTTAGTCTGATTATTAAGTATTTTTAAGTCTGAACATTAGTATTTTAAGTCTGAACACTACCATTTAAGTCTGAACACTACCTTTTTAAGTCTGAACATTAGTATTTTAAGTCTGAACAATACCATTTAAGTCTGATTATTAAGTATTTTTAAGTCTGAACAATACCATCTTAAGTCTGAACAATAACAACTTTTGGACTAAATTGAAAATAATAATATTAGGTTTTATACCCATTCGTGTGAAATGACTATTATACCCCTCCGTGTTTTCTCCGAGATTTCGATTATGCTGGGACACGTGTCGGCTTTATAATCGATTTGTAATTTTTATTTATAAACAGATTTGTACCTGAACCGCACCCTTGTACCAAAATTTAACTTTATACTTACTCTACCTTTTAGACCAAATTTGTCATTTGATTCCGGGCTTGAAAAAAAAGTTTGGGCTTCGACATGGGCCTGATTTGGGCTTTGGGTATTATACGGCTATGTTGGTATGAGTATGATAGGAAGGACTGAAAGCTTTCATCTATCTCGCAAACCCTGTAGTTATCATTTATTACGATAATGCCCCTCCAGGTGGACGCCATGGAAACCGACGAGCCACCATCGCTAGCGGCTCTCTCGGCGCCGCAGATACGCCGCCTGGACGAGTCCGTCATTAACCGAATCGCGGCTGGTGAAGTAATCCAGCGCCCTGTCTCGGCCGTTAAGGAACTAATCGAGAACAGCCTCGACGCCAACTCAACCTCCATCAACGTAGTCGTCAAAGACGGCGGCCTGAAGCTCATCCAGGTATCCGACGACGGCCACGGCATCCGCTATGAAGACCTCCCGATCCTCTGCGAGCGTCACACCACTTCCAAGCTCTCCACGTTCGAGGATCTGCAGTCGATCAAATCCATGGGGTTTCGCGGCGAAGCGCTAGCGAGTATGACGTATGTGGCACACGTGACGGTGACGACGATCACGAGTGGTCAATTACACGGTTGTCGAGCTCAGTACAAGGATGGAGAGATGGAAGGTGAGGCTAGGGCTTGTGCGGCGGTGAAGGGGACGCAAGTTATGGTTGAGAATTTGTTTTACAATATGAGTGCGAGGAGGAAGACGTTGGAGAAATCTGCTGATGATTATGCCAAGATTGTTGATATGATGAGCAGATTTGCCATTCATCATATGCAGGTGAGTTTTTCTTGTAGGAAGCATGGTGTTGCTAGAGCTGATGTGCAGTCAAATGCTACGAGTTGTAGGCTTGATGCTATTAGGAGTGTTTATGGGGTTTCTGTTACTAAGAATTTGATGAGGATTGAGGCGGCCGGTGATGGTGATTGTGTGTTTGAGATGGAGGGGTTTGTGTCCAATTCGAATTATAGTGCAAAGAAGATTACTATGGTGCTGTTTATAAATGATAGGTTGGTGGAATGTAGTGTGTTGAAACGGGCTATTGAGATTGTGTATGCTGCTACATTGCCTAAGGCGTCGAAGCCGTTTGTGTATATGTCGATTGTGCTGCCTCCAGAGCATGTTGATGTGAATGTGCATCCGACGAAGAGGGAGGTCAGCTTGTTGAACCAGGAAGGGATTGTGGAAAAGATACAGTCAGTAATTGAATCAAAGTTGAGGAATTCGGATGTGGCCAGGGCGTTTCAGGAACAAAGGGTGGTGGAGTGTTCTCCATCTGGGATGAGGAAGGATGACGAAGGAGAGGGTGGGAGCGGGACACAATCATTTTCAGCATCCAAATCATCTCAAAAGGTTCATCCGAGTAAATTAGTGAGAGTAGATGCGTCGGATCCTGCTGGAAGGATGCATGCTTATCTGCAGCATAAGCCATCAGATGGAGGTGGTACAACATTGACTGCAGTAAGGTCTGCTGTGTTGCATAGACGAAACCCAAAAGAAACAGCAGATCTCACAAGCATTCAGGAACTTGTTACCAAAATTGATGGTACTTGCCATTCTGGTTTGCTTGATTTGGTTAGACAGTGCTCCTACATTGGAATGGCAGATGATGTTTTGGCATTGGTTCAGCATGATACTCGCCTGTATCTCGCAAATGTGGTCAACTTAAGCAAAGAGCTCATGTACCAACAAGCACTTCGCCGGTTCGCCCATTTTAATGCAATACAGCTGAGTGAACCAGCTCCAGTTGCGGAACTCATTAAGTTAGCTCTTCAAGAGGAAGACTTGAGCACTGAGAATGATGATATCAAAGAGAAGATTACTGAGATGAGCACAGAGCTTCTGAAGCAAAATGCTGAAATGCTAGATGAGTATTTCTGCATCCACATTGATGAAGAGGGAAACCTGTCCAGGCTACCGGTTGTTCTGGATCAATACACCCCTGACATGGATAGGTTTCCGGAATTTATTTTGACTCTGGCTAATGATATAAACTGGGAGGATGAAAAAGACTGTTTCCAAACAATTTCTGCCGCTCTTGGAACCTTTTACGCCTTGCATCCTCCACTACTGCCAAATCCTTCGAACGATGATGGATTGAAGTTTTATCAGAAAGAGAAGCACACGCCTACTTCTACCAGGGTAGGAAGCTCGAGTAAGGATGTGGCAATGGAGGATGTGACTGATCATGAGTTACTATCAGTTGCAGAGAACGCATGGGCACAGCGTGAATGGTCCATCCAGCATGTCTTGTTCCCTGCTATGAGACTCTTTCTCAAGCCACCCAAATCAATGGCTACTAATGGAACTTTTGTTCAAGTTGCTTCATTAAATAAGCTTTACAAGGTTTTCGAGAGGTGCTAAATGTGGTCTTGCAGACATTTCACCAACATTTCACCTGCAATTTGAACTAAAAATGCCACGCCAAAGCAGAAGTCGTTAGAGATGGGCATTAGTGGTAAGGCATGGTAGTCTCTGGCATTTTTGATGAATTGAAGATGTACTGAAGCAGCTACTTGCAGTTATGCTTAAATTTGTTGCCTCTTTGAGATGGCTTTTTTGAAATTTTATCTCGAAGTAGTTACTTCAAGGAGAACCAAGCAATATGAAAGGAGAAAAACCTGGAAATTTTTCCAAATTGCATAAAAATGAAGTTTTTATTCCAATTTTACACAATCTTTAGATTGGTTTCCCAATTTGCACTAGTTTTGTAAGTCCCGTGATTTTTCGCGCCCCAAATACCAGTTATGGTGGCATAATATTGCCAAAGAGGCATTAGCCGCTGTAGCGAACAGCGGTCAAACTTAAACCGCTCTCCTTAAGAGCGTTTTAATTGATTTCAATCTCAGTAGGATATTCAGTGGCTTGTGTTGTCACAGGACTAAGCCGCTGTCCGCCACAACGTCTTATTATTAAGCCGTTGTCCGCTACAACGTCTTATTATTAAGACGCTATCACTAGAAGTCGCTGTCCGCCACTAGGCTAAATGCCCAAAATACTCTATTCACGCTTTCATTGCCACTATCAAACGCCGATTTGTCTCAATAAACAATACTACCGGGATTGGTCTCTTTATGCACGTCCATGTAAGCCGATAATTTTGCGAACGATTCATCCCACTCTCCAAATAAATAAACGAAGGCTTTTTGGCGCTCTTTCCAAGCTTTTATGTAACTTATCTTGTACCCATGCTTTGATCGCATCTCCCTCACTTGCTTAGGACTATATCTCAAATCCTCTCGAATTAAGTCTTTTATGTCCATTCCAATAAAGTGTTTGTTGAAATGGACGTTGTCAGGGCAGATAATATCAACCTCACATGTATGATCTCCGCCGTATGTGGTGATTCTCCACATACCTTCTTTTTTCTTCTTCGATGCTCGTAATTCCCATTGACATTTATCCTTACCTCTGCGACATTCGAGTAGCATTCATTTTGTATCCGAATATCTAACGCGATACTCACGGCGTTTTTAATAGAATAGCTCTGACAAACATGTATAAGAGACTCTTTGCTCAAAAATAGTCCATCTTTGTGCAGCTCTTTCGTATTGAACTGTTTATTGTGAGACCCGTGGTCGTCTATCGCTGGATGGTTAATCCAAGCCGACACATCATTGAACGGTGGGAAATCCCAAAGGGAGTTATTATCATCTTCAACGCCGATGGGTACTTCCATATACCCTTCCTCACCATCAATATCAAGGTTCTCTAGATAATCTCTATCAAACTCGTCGTGTGTGGGAATTTCAAATACTTCTATAGTTGACATTGTCGTTTCATCGATTTCATCACTATCCATTGCTAAAAATATTGGAAAAAACAAAAACTTAGCCGATACATTTATAGTTAAGAAAACTACATCGAGAAAACAACATGAAAATAAAATATCACCAAGCACTAAGAGCTTCTATCAACGAAAAAAACAAACAAACACCAAAAATACTCAAACTGATTTTGGAACACAACAATCTCAAAGTTGTCCAACATAAATCGACACTACTAGCATTCGTTTTCCAATTGAAATTGTTACCAATGTGTCAAGGGCCTTACCGGAAATTTTTGAAGGATTTCAAGTCAAGAGATGAGCGGTGGATCGGAGTAGGAATGCGCAGGACGGACGGAGCGCTGGCCACAATTTTGCACAGAGTAAGGACGGACGGAGCGACGACGACATTTACGGACGGACTGCGACGGCTACTGACAACGTCTATTTTTACCCTCCCGACGTGTCGGTTTAGAAAGAGGGTCGTCGTAGAGGTCAAAAACAATTTATAATGACCGGTAGGGTACCGGGTCGAACCCAAAGGAGCAAGCTAAGCACATGCACTATTTAAGATTGTGTTTTCATTCGGCTATTCTAAACAAAATGTATAAAGATGTGTATATATCTAAATCCTATATGGTTAGTAATTGGGGATAAACGTTAAGTAAGAGGCGTTTTGAGGGGTTACTCCCCTCCTTGGCATTTTCTCAATGATCACATACACAATATTCAAACATTTCATGGTAGTCAAATAGTATTGAACCTAGTTTAGACTAGGATAGACTAAATGTCACTTAAATCCATTCCTAGCCAAACTCTCTTATAGCTCGAACCTCTCGGTTCATTCCATGGCAATAAATACCATGAACTCGACTCCTAGTTCACTTTTTATCCATGCATTGTAGAAAACCTAGCTTAGACTAAGGTAGACCAATCCTCATTGAATCTAGTCTTAGATAAGCTCTCTTATAGCTCGAACCTCACTCTCTCGAGATAATTGGTTCATTCCATAGCACCATTATCCTTGGAATGTCTTCCTAAGGTAATAACTACTATGAACTCGAGTCCTAGTTAACAACAAATGCATACATTAGATAGGATCACGTTCTCTATTATCCAAACTAGATTCAACATGTTACTTAGGCATTTTGTCAAACACTTAGTAGCATGTCATATATAAAGTGCATAGAGAACATGAATTTGACACCATTAGATGGGATAAATTGATGATTCGCTCAATGACTAATTCCAATAAATCAAACATTCAATCCTTAGTCAAGCATCCATATCCTAAGGTTCATTTACATGATTCAAGATATAGATCATTTCTCCATCCTAGAACTATCCCCAAGGGTTTCCAAGTCCTAGGTTCAAGTTTTAGTCCAAATTGTCACTTAGACATTTTATCAAACACCTAGAGTGCATAACATTCATAACACAAGAGAAAATGAAATCAACAATCATCCATATCAATATCAATATATAAATGTGATCAAGAGTACCAAGGAGAGTCATAAGACCCTCAAAACACAAGATCCACTACTCACACATCATGTAAGACAACATGGTGTGAGTTGGGTTTTGCACAACAAAAAAGAATGAAAAGATGTATAAGAAGGAGGATGATTCATCCTTGAACTCCCTTGATCTTCACTTCTCCTTGGTTGGATGATGATGGATGACCTTGGTTGAGCCTCTTTTCCAATCTTCTTCTCCCCAAAAACCTCCACACTTGGTCCAAAACCCTTACTTTCTATTTGTAGTGTTGAGTCAAAAAATCAGGCACATCAGTCGTACTCGGGCGAGTACTGTGGTAGGCAACTTGCAGGCAGACTCGTACTCGGGCGAGTATTACTATCAGCAGGTGCTCTAGTGCAGGGGAAACTGGTACTCGGGCAGGTAAGAAGTCGTACTCGGGCGAGTACCATGCTCAGAGGAAAATGATGTCTTTTAGGAAGTTGGTACTCGGGCGGGTAGGCGTGCGTGCTCGGGCAGTCGGGCGAGTACAACTTATGGTAGCTTTTCAGAGGTCTAAATGTCTGAATTTTGTCTTGGCGTCAACTAGAAAGTTGTAGCCCTTTGAAGTACCTTTCCAACAAGCTAAAGATCAACCAATTCGGACACCGTATGAGATCTGGGCATGCAAAATAAGCCGGAAAGGTCAATCTACCCTATTTTGCTCTAAATCTTTGGTTTTTCCCCGAGTTTTCGTATTTTGGCTTCGACCTTGAGGGAGACTTGTTTTCTACCTGAAATGTAGAGATAGAGGTCAAATGACATCAAAATAATGTCGGAAACGACCCAAAACTATAGTGAAGAATGACCATAAATGAGTTGAAAACTCGACTCATCAACACTCCACACTTAAGTTTTGTTCGTCCCAAACAAAGTATGAGAATATGTCAAGGTCATGCAAATGTCGAAATGCTAGTGGTGCTATGTTTTTCGTACATTTGCCTCACTAGATTTCACAAGGTCTCGATCATTATTTCTAAACATGTTATTGAAAGAAAAATGAAAGGTATGTACAATCTAACTAGCTCCTTTTCGTAGGCGTTACGAATGCATTTAGCGTATGCATTAAGCCTTTAAACCCCTAGGCTACCCTAGTGGACGAGTTATAGTCTCGTGAGAGTTTTCAGAAAAGGGAATACTCACAAATCCCCAAATGCACCTATCCCATGAGAATGAATGCAAGAGTGCTTAACCAAGGCGATGACTTCTCAAAACAAATTCCTCACCCCACGCTAGGACTACCGCCATCACGATATCATCAAAAGAACTTTTGAACCATTTGAGTACCCATGAGGTTGTGCATTCAAGATCATCAATACTAGGGCTACCAAATGTCTCATCCAAAGGTGTACTCATTTTCAAGGCAATACAATAGAGTCATAGTTTAGTTTGCACAAAAGAGTGTCAACCGCTCACCTATGCTAGCTAGGGCTAGTACATGGGCTTGCGACAAGGAACTCATTCCCAAGTTTTAGGTGCTTAAGCTATAATCCATAAGGGAAGAGGAGTTCGACACTAGAGTTTCTTAATAAACAAGCATAGACCAAGTGATAGCTCCCGTGCAAGCACATGGATCGTCCAAGAGTCATTCCAACTAGCACACAATACAAATGATGCACCCGCGCAAATGTAAAATGATGGAAGAACATAAAGTCAAGTTTTAAGTGCTTCTTATTTTCTTTTCTTTTTCAAATGGCCTTTGGCCTACAAATGCTTTCGAGGGGGAACTTTTCTTCCTAACCCCGGCATTTGTATATTTTTGCACAAAACTTCTCTTGCGCTCGAGAAAGTTTTTGGTCGGGGCTTTGCCCTCTTTTGACCATGAAAATGAAGCTTTTTTTTTGTTGAGGCCTATTTTTCGCCCTCTTTTGTTTTTGACTCCACACTTAAAACTTGACAATATGTTCAAGGAATGTATGGAATGCGCGGGAAACAATCATGAGCATGGCACTAAATTAGAAAACTCAAGTCACCAAGGAGCAAACAAAAGGTATAAGTTTTTCGTGAAAATTTTAAAAGTGCATGCTAAAACTTAATCCAAGGTATTTCAACGAAAATACTTAGAAAATTAGATAGACAAGGGATATCAATGATATTGATTCACAAGAATGCACATTCACAGGACTAGGTCGGTTCTAAGTTCAAGATCCAATAAATGTGACATATAGGCTAGATGTGATTTATAGAGATTTAGAATCGATAGTCACAAGCCTATTTGGTTAAAAACACTCTCATGTTAGGGATAGAATACATGAATGCAAGTGTCCATTCTAAAATGATGAGCATGGCATGAAATGAGTGAACTATGCGACTAAACCACTCCACACTTAAAGCATAGCTTAGTCCCTAAGTGCAAACAATGAAGAAAATGAGATAAAGGCGCATAGGAACTCCCCTCGTTTGTAGATGTGCCCCATCAATAGAAAAGATGCCACTGTGCTAAACGTGATCGTTCATGATGCAAATAACTTTCCTTGATGACAAGAACACATGAGAGGTTAAAAGCAACAAGTGACATACAAGGTTATGCAAAACACAAGTATGAGCAAGAGAGCATCACAAGCCACATAATAACATCATGTCATAAGTTTGATAGAGTTCAAACAAGGAAAGTAATCTACATCCTCCATCATGTGCACAAGGTGTCTAAAGTGCCGATAAAATGTGAAACTAGAGTCATAGTATGATATAACAAATTAGTTCCACTCTAGTAAACACCAATAAAGCATATGAGCACTATGGGCAACATCATTAAGCATAGATAAATCAAAGGGAAAGTTGGAAGGGTGTGGAGTTGTGAAGTGGGATTGGAGAACTCACTCCACACTTAAAATTTTACCCACTAATCATACATATCACACTCCACACTTTAGCGCCTTAGCTTCTCAAAATCATGCCAAACATTTAAACATATAGAAGAACAAGAATGAAACACTTACAAATCGGGTTACCTCACGCGAGGGCCTAGTTTTTCCCGTCTTGGCAAAGACGTAGCAAAGCGCCCCATAGAATCACTCGTTGAGAAGTCCTTTGCTAGGATCCCTTCTCACGGGGCCTTGGACTTGATCGTGTCAATCCACCTTCAAATTCCATTTGAATTTCCTCCCATCAAGTCTACAATGGACTTTTCTTTGGGAGCATGACCCCTTCAATAATGAAGATCCCTTAAGAACTAAGGGGTCATGGGAGCTTTTTCTGATTGGTCTTTGAAAATATGGCAAGAAGCTCCAAAACTTGTCTCGAGACAAAATAGTGAAGAAAGGGTCTTCATAACTTGTCTCGAGGTTGATGGGCATCCTCTCCTTTAGTTTTTCAATTGCATCCATGGGTGCCCATCCCTCAATCTCCCTTTCTAAACTCTTGTCTTCTTGAGTGCGGGATGGATCCTTAGTTTCTTCCATGAAAACCTCAACAAAGTCTCTATACCCTTGAAGACTTTCAATCTCTACACGCTCTTCCTCTATCTTATCCTCATCAAGGAATTGGGATTCACATTCAAGTTCACTCATAGCGGGAGTATTTCCTCTATTAAAGAAGCATCATCATTGAAGAATTCCCCATCGGAGAGCGTTAATGGGATGTCGAGCTCTTGTGTGTTCTCATTCAAATGATCATGAGATGTGCTAGTAGTGAAAGATGCTTCACTTTTGCATTCCATCTCGTCTTCGTTACAAGATTCACCATTCTTATGGTTGTAATAAGCTTCGGTGGCGGCTCTCCAAAATTCGTCCTCCAATTCTTGATCCCGTTCTTCCCTTGAGGCATTAGATTCAAGGACTTCTCCTTCAAATTCCTCCTCTTCCTTATCCAAGTTTTCATTTTCCATTGCTTGTTGCACCAATTTTCTTTCCAAAACTTGGTGTTGCGCCTCCAATCTATCAAATTGAGCATCCATCTTCATCAATTGAGCTTGCATGTCTCTATCCATCTTCTCTTGATTTTCAAGGAATGTGGCAAGCATTGATTCTATGTTGGAGGGCTCACTTGAAGGTTGAGGAGGTTGAGGGTATGAAGGGTAGGAGCCTTCAACTTCAAAGCCTTGGCTATCATACCAATTTGAAGTGTAGGTATGTGATGGGTGCCAAGAGTCTTCCCAATAGGCGTTTGGTTGCTCCTCTTCTTGGTCATCCCCATTCAAATTACAATAACTAGTTTGATAGACATGCTCTTGGTAATTCCAATATGGTTGCTCCTCCTCTTGATAGTATCCCTCATTAGAATAGACTTGTTGGTGGTAGGGGTCCATCCTCGCAAAACAAGATAGAGTAAGTTAGCAAGGGATATGAGTAGGAAAAGAGAATATACAAGTATAGGAAAAAAAGAAAAATATTCACAAGAATAGTCGGAACTTCCACACAATCTAATCTAGGGATGTGCTAACTAGTTGCTCCCCGGCAACGGCGCCATTTTGACAACGTCTATTTTTACCCTCCCGACGTGTCGGTTTAGAAAGAGGGTCGTCGTAGAGGTTAAAAACAATTTATAATGACCGGTAGGGTACCGGGTCGAACCCAAAGGATCAAGCTAAACACATGCACTATTTAAGATTGTGTTTTGATGAGTCGAGTTTTTGACTCATTAATGCCCATTTTTCACTATAGCTTTAGTTCGATTCCGACTACTATTTGATGTCATTTGATCCTTTTCTCGTGCGTTTCAGGTACAAAGCAAGATGTCTTAGTGTCAAGAGCCATTGGAAGGAAACTCGGAGAAAATCGGTGTTTTAGAGCAAAAGTTGGCAGGAATTGGTCTCCAGTCGATCGACTGGGAAGCTCCCTTGCTCCAGTCGATCGACTAGATAAACTCTCAGGAGGTGCTGAAAATCGAGCATTATCAGTCGACCGACTGGCCCCTCCAGTCGATCGACTGAAGAGTCTTCTACCCATGGGTTGCAAGCTACGCGCCTCCAGTCGATCGACTGGGACCTCAGTCGATCGAGTAGATGGAGTTTCAGGAGGACCTGTTTTCCGCACAAAGTCAGTCGATCGACTGGGAAGCTCCCTTGCTCCAGTCGATCGACTGAGATCCTGCTATCCAAGTGTCGTTTTCTACCTCCAGTCGATCGACTGGGCCACAAGACCAACGCCAGTCGATCGACTGGACCTGCTACAGTACCGAAAATAATCCGGGGCTATAAATAGAAAGAGGGTTTCTTGACCTATCATCTTGGATTTTTCTGGAGAAGAAGACAAAGGAAAGTGATCAAATCAAGGGTTTCATCATCATCAAATCAAGGAGGAATCAAGATCAAGGGAGTTCATTAGGACTAATCATCCTACTCATTCCCTCTTATTTTCTCCTAGATTTTCTTGTAAAAACCTACACATCATGTTGTCTTACATGATGTGTGAGTAGTCCCCCTTGTGTTTTGAGGGTTCTATGAACCTCCTTGGTACTCAATGATCATTGTATACACATTTGAATGGATTTATTGAAGTTGATTTCATTTTACTATGCTCTTCATTCTAGACATGTTGCTAAGTGTTTGATAAAGTACCCAAGTGACATGTTTATGTTAGAACTTTGATCCAAGTCTTGAGAGAGCTTAGGGATGGTTTTGATGTAGTAAAAATGGACTTAACCTACATTTATGAGAGTAAATGCATGGTGAGAGGTGAACTAGAACTTTGTGCATGTGCATTTATGAGGGTAAATGCATATAGGGGGTCAATATCCTTTAAGTAGTGAGATCCTATCTAAGATGGCTTTACTAGGATTAGACATGCATGGTTTGCCTAATTCATAGTCTAAGCTAGGTTCAAAACCTATCAACTCATAATTAATTGAACTCTAGTTTGCATGATCATTGGGAAATTGCCAAGGAGAGGATTATTCCCTCGAAACTCGCTTTTAATCGAATTTAACCCCTAAAAAACCATTTCATTCTTGTCTTGAATCATTGATAACTCAATCACACTTGAATTTTAGGAATTAGCCGAGTAAGAAAATTTGATAGAACTAGCGTGTAGTCCGTTTGCTCCCTCGGGTTCGACACCGGTCTTACCGGTTCACTTATAAATTGTTTTTGACAAAGTGTATCTCAAAAATACTCAGCGTCATGTTTCCATTCGGCTATTCTAAACAAAATGTATAAAGATGTGTATATATCTAAATCTTATGTGGTTAGTAATTGAGGATAAATGTTAAGTAAGAGGCGTTTTGAGGGGTTACTCCCCTCCTTGGCATTTTCCCAATGATCACATACACAATATTCAAACATTTCATGGTAGTCAAATAGTATTGAACCTAGTTTAGACTAGGATAGACTAAATGTCACTTAAATCCATTCCTAGCCAAACTCTCTTATAGCTCGAACCTCTCGGTTCATTCCATGGCAATAAATACCATGAACTCGACTCCTAGTTCACTTCCTATCCATGCATTGTAGAAAACCTAGCTTAGACTAAGGTAGACCAATCCTCATTGAATCTAGTCTTAGACAAGCTCTCTTATAGCTCGAACCTCACTCTCTCGAGATAATTGGTTCATTCCATAGCACCATTATCCTTGGAATGTCTTCCTAAGGTAATAACTACTATGAACTCGAGTCCTAGTTAACAACAAATGCATACATTAGATAGGATCACGTTCTCTATTATCCAAACTAGATTCAACATGTTACTTAGGCATTTTGTCAAACACTTAGTAGCATGTCATATATAAAGTGCATAGAGAACATGAATTTGACACCATTAGATGGGATAAATTGATGATTCGCTCAATGACTAATTCTAATAAATCAAACATTCAATCCTTAGTCAAGCATCCATATCCTAAGGTTCATTTACATGATTCAAGATATATATAGATCATTTCTCCATCCTAGAACTATCCCCAAGGGTTTCCAAGTCCTAGGTTCAAGTTTTAGTCCAAATTGTCACTTAGGCATTTTATCAAATACCTAGAGTGCATAACATTCATAACACAATAGAAAATGAAATCAACAATCATCCATATCAGTATCAATATATAAATGTGATCAAGAGTACCAAGGAGAGTCATAAGACCCTCAAAACACAAGATCCACTACTCACACATCATGTAAGACAACATGGTGTGAGTAGGGTTTTGCACAACAAAAAAGAATGAAAAGATGTATAAGAAGGAGGATGATTCATCCTTGAACTCCCTTGATCTTCACTTCTCCTTGGTTGGATGATGATGGATGACCTTGGGTGAGCCTCTTTTCCAATCTTCTTCTCCCAAAAACCTCCACACTTGGTCTAAAACCCTTACTTTCTATTTGTAGTGTTGAGTCAAAAAATCAGGCACAGCAGTCGTACTCGGGCGAGTACTGTGGTAGGCAACTTACGGGCAGACTCGTACTCGGGCGAGTATTACTATCAGCAGGTGCTCTAGTGCAGGGGAAACTGGTACTCGGGCAGGTAAGAAGTCGTACTCGGGCGAGTACCATGCTCAGAGGAAAATGATGTCTTTTAGGAAGTTGGTACTCGGGCGGGTAGGCGTGCGTGCTCGGGCAGTCGGGCGAGTACAACTTATGGTAGCTTTTCAGAGGTCTAAATGTCTGAATTTGGTCTTGGCGTCAACTAGAAAGTTGTAGCCCTTTGAAGTATCTTTCCAACAAGCTAAAGATCAACCAATTCAGACACCGTATGAGATCTGGGCATGCAAAATAAGCCGGAAAGGTCAATCTACCCTATTTTGCTCTAAATCTTTGGTTTTTCCCCGAGTTTTCATATTTTGGCTTCGACCTTGAGGGAGACTTGTTTTCTACCTGAAATTTAGAGATATAAGTCAAATGACATCAAAATAATGTCGGAAACGACCCAAAACTATAGTGAAGAATGACCATAAATGAGTCGAAAACTCGACTCATCAGCTACGATGAATTCAATTTTACAGGTGGAGCAATTTTGGAACAGAGCTTCGTAACGAAACGAGGGAGAGAAGTTAGAGCTCGCACTTAGTTACAAATAAGCCGCTCTTTGTGACAGCGTCCTAATAAAAAAATTGAATTCAAAAAATCCACATCAGCCTGCTGACTCATAAAATATGCAACGGGGCTTAAGACGATATCTACAAGAGCGTCTTAATGTTAAGATGCTGTGGGCAACGGCGACTTACAAAACTAGTATAAATTGGAAAATACTTTGAAATCTTTATTAACTGAAGAGCTCGAGATAGCCTTGTCTTTATCCAACAATATTGGAAAATACTTCTTCATACTAGAATAGGAAAAAAATGTTAAAAAATGTGAGATACCAAAAAAATGATTGACTTGCAAACAATTGAAAAAGATTATCAGAATGTTCAATTGAAAAAAAAAAGAAAATAGCAACAATACATCACGAGCAAAATACATCACAAAAAATCATTCAAGCTTTCAATTCAAATATCAATACATTATACATCAGAAAAAAGCCAACAATATAAAAAAGAAAACAGAAAAAAATGAAACGAACCTGTTGCTGGTTCGCTGTCTCCTGTCCGGTGCTGCAGATTGAAGGTGGCTTGCTGCTATATTATTGGAGGGGAGGCTGCTACGGATTGAGAGTTTTGGGGGAATGGCCGAATGGGGATGAGATCTTGCAGATTGGACCCTGGAGGCGCCTAGCCGGCTAGGATTTCCTTTTTTGCTTTCTCTAATATCTACTGTTTTTAAAAAAAAATATTAGTAGGCTTTTTTTAGTGGGGTTATAGCACCACTAAGCATTGGGGTGGGTCCGCCCCTGAGTTCAATCCTCAAAAGAGAGCACAACATATATTCTGCTGCTTATGATCTACCCTAGCCTATGCAAAGTATAATGCATATCTGCCGCCCTCTAAAAAGTTATAGAAAACAAGAATTTTCCTCATGCTTGTGTTTCACGACCTATGAGAAGAAAGAAGAATCTGGAATTCCAGGACCACTGTACTGATCTATTTAGCACCTATGTTCCACCAGCACCGGCCATTTGTGGCAGACCTAAACTTGTGGTGCACAGAGATGATTTGGGAGCTTGTGTTGTGAGATCTGCAGCCAACTCATTTATTTTCCACCAGCACCGGCCATTCTTGTTACTACTTTGTGGCAGACCTCAACTTGTGGTGCACAGATGATTTGGGAGCTTTTGTTGATCAGCCAACTCATTATACATCCTCTCAACTAATCCCAACCATATACTACATTTATTATAGTCCCACATTTTGGGACAATAATAAATGTATGTACTATAATAAATGTATGGACTATAGTGATTCTGAGATTGTATTAACTGTGTTTAAGTTTACTGTGCAGGATCTTGTGAGGCGGAAATTCAATCTGAAATCAGCTCTCCAGGATCAACATAACCAGGGGCGGATGCAGCCATGTCCCGGGGGTCCCAGGACCCCTCTTACATTTGAGCACAATTTTTTTTTTGAATAATTTTGATTAATTAAACATCTATTTTTGGTTGCTATTTTTTTGAGCTTAACATTCTAATTTCATCTCGTAGTAAACATGAAAGTTATAGAACATTCAATTAGATTTCTATCCATATATAGATCATCTTTAATGGACACCGCATGACGTCTCTATGAGCTTCCGAAAGTTGGCTCTGACCCCCTTGATTTCAGCAAACTTCGATCAATCATCTATTTTTGATCGCTGTTTTTAATAACTTAACCTCCAAATTTCATCTTTAAGCGAACATGAAAGTTATAGAACGTTCAATTACCTTTCTATACATATATGGATCATCTTCAACGGACACCAGATGACACCTCTATGAGTTTTAGAAGATTGGCTCGAATCCCCTCAATTTCGGAAAATTTCAATTAATCATCTATGTATCTTTGATCGCCGATTTCATTAGCTTAACCTCCTAAATTCATCTTGCATTAAACATGAAATTTATAGAACATTCAACTAGCTTTATATCAATACATAGATCATCTTCAATGGACACGGAACGATGCCTCTATGAGTTTCAAAAGGTTGGCTAATCATTAGCCGGACTTCAAACATATAACATGTTTTGACTTAGTTTTCGGTCACCTTAACATTATACTTGTGTCTAGATTTTAGCATAGAAGTTGAAGCCCTTATCATTAGCTTCATGCGCATGGTGATTGATTTCTCAAGTGGTGCTCAGTCTACTCGTTATATGTTAGCAAAGTTGTTATGGTTACATGTGATTGACTATGTACACTTGTTATGCGTTCTTACTTTACGTATGTTTTTTTGTTGCTTAAACGTCAGATTGCCAAAAAAAAATTTGGGACCCCCTCACACGAAGTTTTGGATCCGTCACTGTACATAACTGCATTCTAGTTACTTTAACTAAAGCTGATTATTGCTACAAACGTGTATATGGTGTATATCCAGTTTCATGTGTTCCTCACTGTGGGAAATTGATAATTGATCCCCTCACCATAAATACCTTACCCTAGCTCACTCATTGATAATCCATCATCCACACACAGCGACTCTTCTCCAGTAGTCCCTTCCTCTCTTCATATTAATTTTTCTTCATCTCCTAGTTGTGCTTCTGCTTCTTGCCTAAGAGATAGAACCAAAATGAAGTTCAATTATGCTACACAACCTCAAAATGTACCAGTGACTAGTCTGACCATTATTGTAAAGGCCGAACCGGACCTTGTCCATGAACATAGAGAGCCGTTGTCCAGCCTTGATCTCTTTATACCCAACGAAGACGTTGCTGTCATCTTTTTTTACCACAAGCCTAAAGTAGATTTCAACTCCATGGTTACCACTCTCAAGAAATCCCTAGCTGACACCCTTGTACACTACTACGTCTTCGCAGGAGAGCTTGTTTCAAACGACGACGTCACATCCGGCGAGCTTGAGATCTTGTGCAATAACCGCGGTGTGGACTTCACTGAAGCCTCTGTGGATTTGGAGCTCACTGACCTTGATCTCCATAAGCCCGACGAGTTTATCCGAGGCCAGCTCGCTCCCAAGAAAACAGGCGGCAACCTTGCAGTGCAAGTAACTCAGTTTCTAAAATGTGGGAGTGTTTTACTAACTTGCATGTTTGATCATAGGGTTGCTGATGCTTACTCCACCAACATGTTTCTAACATCTTGGTCCGAAAACGCCCTTTCGAAACCCTTGATCACCTACTCTCCTCCCTCTAGAATGATCTTCACCCCTCGGTCCTATCTCCGCCCCGGCTCGGATGTGGAGAGTTTCTACTCCCCAATATCCTCACTCCCTCCGTCTTATCCTAAGCCCGACCAATCACCCACCAGCCGGGTCTACCACATCGCGGCTGACCAGATTATAAACCTCCAAACAGCTGCAAGCACTGAGGCTTCAAGAAGAACTAAGCTTGAGTCGTTCAGCGCCTTTCTTTGGCAATTGCTTGCGAAGAGCAGTACAAGAGAAGATCTCGTCACCAAGATGTCGATCGTTGTCGATGGAAGATCGAGACTTGCATCGGTGTATGACTCTCAAGTATGCACAACTTACTTTGGAAATGTCATAGCGGCACCCTATGGATCAGAAACCGTGGAGTCAATAAGCCACAAACCCTTAAATTGGGTAGGAGAGAGAGTTGCAGAAGTGATAAAAGCAGCGGCAAACAAGGATCATTTCCTGGACTTGATCGACCTGGTTGAGACGATCCGTCCGGACACAACCATCCCAACCGTTTTCTGGCCCAGATCTAACGATGGACCCAAGGTTCGTCAAATTTTAATTACTAGTTCATACACCACTATAACATCATAACTTGCCATTCATGATATATCAGTACAGCGCGCTCGGTTGAAAACCCCTTATAATAATTCAAAAATTTAAGACTTGACAATTAGATTAGCGATATGACATGTGTGTCGCTAGTGATTTTAAATTTGGAGTTTGAATATGCAAGTTGTAAGACACACGCGTAATTACTACAATAACTTGATGATGCATTTTGTTTTTAGATTATATATTCTCAAATTCTAAAAAAAATAGTCGAATTTTCATATGAACTGTCTATATTAAATAAAATGGCAACAGCTGTTGTGTCACATTTTTTTTCAATTGTGTGGCTTGTGTGGTCACAACAGGTGGTGGTATCATCAGGGCTGAGGTTTCCAGTGGACAAAATAGACTTTGGATTCGGAAAGCCAATTTTAGGGTTTTACTGTCTCCCTTGGGCAGTGGACTCCGGATATGTCATGCCGGCACCGATCCCTGCCGGAAACGGAGATTGGGTTGTGTACATGCATCTTCCCAAACATCAATTAGAGTTCATCGAGAAAGAGGCGTCCCATGTTATCAAGCCCTTCACGTTTGATCGTCTTGTCGTTGGTTCTCTTTGATGACTACTTGATAGTACGTAATGTGTGTAGTTTGGTTCTGTTTTTGTTGAAAAACAAAACTACTCGAAATTTACTCTTTTACCCTTACTGCGCTGTTTGGGATCCAAATCTTAGTAGAAGATGTTTTTTTATTGTAAAATAAATTTCAAAAAATAAAGCATATTAAGTATAAGAGTAAACATCAGGTCTAAGATACATATATATATTTTTTGTAAAATGCAAAGTTCATCAAAATTGGGTTATAAATACGTTGTCAATAAATCAAAGGTACGTAATATGACATAGTTCGCCAAGAGTATTTTATAATTACGAGTCTGTCTGATGATGATGATGATCAGTAGCAGAGTTAATAATATTACGAGTCTGTTTCGTAAGAAATGGAGCAAGCAACTTGCCAATCGATCGTCTGTCTTGACCTGTGGATATTTTTGGTGTGTTACTCGTAGCAGTAGATTTTTGAATCGAGCTTTAGCTCTCAACGTGGATGCATGTAGATCAATTATTTCTTGAGGTACTGATGAGAACCGCCATAAAGCAACAAGCTATATATATACGTTATAAAAAATATTCTGTTTTGATGCAAGTACTGTTTAGTCTATTATTACCCTTACTCTGCCCTGTTTTTGGGATCTAACTCTTAGCAGAAGATCGATGTTGTTTTTTATTGTAAAATTATAAAGTTTTTATTATTATAGTGATTTTATATCGTATACATTTTCAATCAGTCCACGAATACATCTCATTCATAATAAGCACATTAAAAAATACGTACGAATTTTTAAATTCACATTTCCATTTTAGATGTGTGGAATCGTGTTTTGGTCACAAAAAGGAGCCCAGAGGGGGATGCATGATTCCATTTATTCGAGTTGATCATGAGAGAATTTATTAATTAAGAAACAGAAAAATTAATTAAAGTCTCTATGATCAAACGAAAAACCTAGGGCACAGCAAGCAGCGACGGGCGATTCCAGAGCGTGATGTGAAATTGATCAGTGTGTAGCTTAGCAGCTTGCCATCAGCGCCTTGCTGGACTTGAAAACTAACGCGGCGAGTTGCAGCAGGCGTCTGATGATCAGTAATAATATTACGAGTCTGCTGTCGTTTCTTAAGAAATAATGGAGCAAGCAGCTGCAGCAGGGATGAGTTGTCGTAGTTAATATTGTTGGTACTGTCGCCAGTCGTCATCGTCATGTGGATATTTCTGTTGTGTGGTGTATTGTAGTAAGATAGTCCACTCGTTTTTTTGAATCGACCTGCTTGACGTCAACGTGGATGTAGATCCAATGTTTCTATATATACTGGCACGACCATTAAAAGCAACATTATAAAATAAATAAATAAATATGTTAGGCGCTAAATAATAGACCGTACCCAAAGAGTTTTCATATGGGAGTAATACTATTATGAGATTAATCGATTTTATAATTTTAAATAATTATATATATATATATATATTATTATGGTTATACAATTAGAAAGTGGAGTTCGGTTCCGGTGAGAAGTGCTAGTTATGGTGAGAAATGAGAACTAGTACATTATTCGTACCTTTTTAAAAGATTCTTTCGTAGCTTCATGTATATGCATGATGCATCCTTTGAAAATGTACGAATAATGTACTCCTACGAAGAATCCTTTGAAAAAAGGTACAAATTATATAATTTAATGTAATTTAATTAAATCTAATCCTAACCATTGATAACAAAAGATGAACTGATGAGATTAGTTCTCATTTCTCACCATAACTACCACTTCTCATGTAATCTTTACTCTTAGAAAGTAAACATACTAATTATCGAATATTAAAAAAGATATAAAATGGGTAAATTTATTGTACAAATAAAAGATTTTTTTAGGTTTAATCAAGAAGTTATTAAGTGATCATCTTTTTTTCTTTTTCTTTTTTAGTTATTGGTCATCTAGAGCAGTGCTTATGAGGGTGTGTAAAGAGCGTCTAGTCACCAACGTATAAATCAAAAACAATATATCCGAAAATTTTACCTTTTAGAACACAGCTGCGATAGATAAAGAACACGGCCTGAAAACATGGGGCGCCTCTTTCTCGATGAAGTCAAGTTGCTCTTTCGGAAGAAACATGTACACTATCCAGTCCCCATTGCCAGCCGGGTGGGGCACCGCCATAACATAACTCGAATCGAATTTCAAAGGGAAATAATAAAACCCTAAAACAGCCCTTCCCCATCCAAAATCAAGTTTCCCCACCGGAAACCTTAACCTTGAGGACACACAAACTTTAGATCCATCAAGTTGATTTTGGCCAGACAATGGTTGGGAGTGCTATATCGGGTCGTCGTCGGGTTTCCTCGACCAGATCGATTATGTCCAGGAAATGATCCGCCTTTGCCCCGGCCTTGACGATTTCTGCTACTCTCTCTCCAACCCAAGTTAGAGGCTTGTTCATTATCGTCTCTTCGGTTAAGGATGCTGATAGGATCGTGGTTAGTAGTCAAAGACTTCACAGAGTTCAGAAACTGTTAGGAACTTGACTTTGTGTGCAGATAAACAAATAAACAAAGTACGCAGCGGAATAAACTTAAATAGCTTTTTATTACTATTTAACATGTACAATCATAACTCTCAGTTTGTACATAATTGCCTATTCAGTGTAGATCAAAACTAGATCGACACAAGCAAAACCTGACTATTTCCCTGACTGACTTCTCGTCGTCGTCGTAGTCTTGGCACCACCGTAGCTTTCCGACACAGATCAAGAATAACTCGATCACACGAATATCACTCACTCTGATATTCTCACACTGGGTACACCCACTTTGGAAAGCTCTCACGTATGTTATGGAAGCGCAACCTTCTGAAGAGTTAGTTCCGGGCTTATATAGGTTCTTCAGATAACTGCCATAGATCATGGCTTGTAACCGTCAACCCATGATCTCCTTGAAGTGTGTTGTGGGGACGTGCCATCACTCCATCATGTCTTTGACAACTGTTATGGAGACGTGTGTGACTTCATGACTATCAACTGCTCTGTTGACTAGACTGTTGACCAATACTCAGGTTCTTGATTACTCAGAGACTTCCACAGGTACTTGAATCCTACATCAGGTTCTTGAATATACTCCAGTAAGTTCCTGACTTACAAAAACTCAAGCAAACCATTAAACCGGTTTGTCAACATCAAAAACATGTGAGGCCAATGCCTCAACAATTTCCCCCTTTTTGATGATGACAAACAATTAAGGGAAAAATACTAAAAAAAACAACACTTAATAGATGTTTAATCATGCACACAGCATCAATTGAGAACATATTCTCCTTTGGGAACAAATTCCCCCTAAGTTCCTACACCCTCAGAAACTTGATAAACATCCTATTAAGTCAAAATCCTATTCAGGTATTTTTAATCCTTCCCTTTCACTCAGGAACCTGGTTCAGTTTATATTCCCCTCAATTGATACTTCTACCCTTCCCCCTTTTGACATCATCAAAGAAGAGTAGAATAACGTACACGGCAGTCATAAACACGAGTAGTCCCTTCCCCATAAATACCTAACCCTGCTAGCTCACTCTCCACACACAAGCAACTCTTCTCCAGTACGTAGTCCCTTCCTCTCTTTATATTTTCTTCATCTCCTAGTTGTGTGCTTCTGCTTCTTTGCCTAAGAGATAGAACCAAAATGAAGTTCAATTATGCTACCCAACCTCAAAATGTACCCGTGACTAGTCTGACAATTATTGTAAAGGCCGAACCGAACCTTGTCCATGAACATAGAGAGCCATTGTCCAGCCTTGATCTCTTTATACTCAACGAAGATGTTGCTGTCATCTTTTTTTACCACAAGCCTAAAGTAGATTTCAACTCCATGGTTACCACTCTCAAGAAATCCCTAGCTGACACTCTTGTACACTACTACGTCTTCGCAGGAGAGCTTGTTTCAAACGACGACGACACATCCGGCGAGCTTGAGATCTTGTGCAATAACCGCGGTGTGGACTTCACTGAAGCCTCTGTGGATTTGGAGCTCACTGACCTTGATCTCCATAAGCCCGACGAGCTTATCCGAGGCCAGCTCGCTCCCAAGAAAACCGTCGGCAACCTTGCAGTGCAAGTAACTCAGTTTCTAAAATGTGGCAGTGTTTTACTAACTTGCATGTTTGATCATAGGGTTGCTGATGCTTACTCCACCAACATGTTTCTAACATCTTGGTCCGAAAACGCCCTTTCGAAACCCTTGATCACCTACTCTCCCTCTAGAATGATCTTCACCCCTCGGTCCTATCTCCGCCCCGGCTCGGATGTGGAGAGTTTCTACTCCCCAATATCCTCACTCCCTCCGTCTTATCCTAAGCCCGACCAATCACCCACCAGCCGGGTCTACCACATCGCCGCTGACCAGATTATAAACCTCCAAACAGCTGCAAGCACTGAGGCTTCAAGAAGAACTAAGCTCGAGTCGTTCAGCGCCTTTCTTTGGCAATTGGTTGCGAAGAGCAGTACAAGAGAAGATCTCGTCACCAAGATGTCGATCGTTGTCGATGGAAGATCGAGACTTGCATCGGTGTATGACTCTCAAGTATGCACAACTTACTTTGGAAATGTCATAGCGGCACCCTATGGATCAGAAACCGTGGAGTCAATAAGCCACAAACCCTTAAATTGGGTAGGAGAGAGAGTTGCAGAAGTGATAAAAGCAGCAGCAAACAAGGATCATTTCCTGGACTTGATCGACCTGGTTGAGATGATCCGTCCGGACACAACCATCCCAACCGTTTTCTGGCCCAGATCTAACGATGGACCCAAGGTTCGTCAAATTTTAATTACTAGTTCATACACCACTATAACATCATAACTTGCCATTCATGATATATATCAGTGCAGCGCGCTCGGTTGAAAACCCCTTATATATAATTCGTAAATTTAAGAATTGACAATTAGATCAAGATGCATCTTGTAATGTGGATATGACATTGTGTCTAGCTAGTAACTTCAAATTTAGAGTTTGAATATACAAGTTGTAAGACACAACGCGTAATTACTAATATAACTTGATGATGCATTTTGTTTTTAGATTATATATTCTCAAATTCTGAAAAAAAAATAGACGAATTTTCATGTGAACTGTCTATATCAAATAAAATGGCAACAGCTGTTGTGTAACATTTTTTTTTTCAATTGTGGCTTGTGTGGTCTCACAACAGGTGGTGGTATCATCAGGGCTGAGGTTTCCGGTGGACAAAATAGACTTCGGATTCGGAAAGCCAATTTTAGGGTTTTACTGTCTCCCTTGGATAGTGGACTCTGGATATGTCATGCCAGCTCCAATCCCTGACGGAAATGGAGATTGGGTTGTGTACATGCATCTTCCCAGACAGCAATTAGAGTTCATCGAGAAAGAGGCGTCGCATGTTTTCAAACCCTTCACGTTCGATCTTGTTCGTTGGTCCTAGTTGATGACAATGGGTGTAGTTTATTTTACCCAAAATTTGGTCGTAAAGTGTGTTTTAATGCAAGTACTGGTGTAGTCTTCTACGTAGAAGATGTTGTTTTTACTGTAAAATAAATTTTAAATAAAGAATATGGAGCATATATAATAAGAGGGTTAAGATCAGGTACAAAGTTAATTTTTAGTACAAAATACAAAATTTTTCATAATCATTTTATAGTCGTTAATTTATTTTATAGTTCGTCAAAATTCGAGCCGAAAAATGAAAAAGACGAGCCGAAAAATGAAAAGACGATTTCATTTTATAATTCGTCAAAAGAAAAACACCAAAAAAATCAAGATTTAATCTCATCCATTCAAATCACAAGATCAAGGACTATGATTAGTTTATATTTTGTACCAAAATATCAACTTTGTATCTGATCATTTTTCTATAATAAATAAAAAAATCGGTAAGCATTGAATAACCGCTACATGAGTTATATTATTGGAATCCTTAACACTTTATATACCACCGGCCACTCTTGACATGTTTTAATTGTTGAATACAATAATTAAAAGTGTTGAGCAAAGAAGCACAGGCCGGGGGCCGGGATGATTGATTCCATATATAATTATTCAGGAGAATTTATTTATTAAGAATTAAACGAAAAAAAAAAGTTGAAAACCTAGCTAGCTAGCTAAGGGGCACAGCAAGCGACGGGCGATTCCAGAGCGCGAGGTGGTGAAATTGATCATGAGTGTGTAGCTTAGCAGCTTGCCGGCCGAGCCTTGAACACTGACGTGGCTAGCAACACTTAATACTGTTTCCATCACGAGTCTGCAGCTGTTTACTGTACGGGATCCATCTCCACATACAATCTACTCCATTTTTTCAATCTCAATGTCCTTTATTTACTTTTCTTAATTCATGTGTCCACAGTCCTTTTGGACAAATAAAGTGGGACGGAGGGACTAATAGAGCATGCAGCTGTGGGGAGGATCAATAAGTGAGCTAGCTAGGTCTACATATTTAAATTGACTAATGATATCAATCCTTGTAGGGACACATGAACGAAAAAACTTGACACCAAATAATGGCTTTTTCAAGATTGCCCATTATAAAATAGAGCATTATTACATCTAAATGATTGAACCGTACCAAAAATACACAAGTGGAGAAAAATAACATATCCATGAGATTTATTGAAAGATTTTATGGAACATGTGATTGATTGGGAATGGAAAATGGATCTATAATTAATCACGTTGCAACTTAGGAGAAGTCTCCACGCATGTGCTGCTAAGGATGCACAATCGGTTCGGATCGGAATTTCACGGTCTGGATCGGACCGGTAGACTGGAAATTTTAAAAAATATGGACGGTGGATCGAATCTTTTTTGTTGTAAAAAGTGGACCGGACTGAATATGAAGGTTTAAACTATTCATTTTGCCAATTAAGGGCAAAATAAAAAAAATTAATAGACCAATTTTTGAACACCGAGCACCGTAACTTCACCATGATTAAATTTCAAACTCAATCATGTGAACACCGTTGAAAATAACCCGATATTTCTCATAAAAAACTATTAACATATTGAATCGATCTTTCTTCTTTAACACCAATAGACCTTTTTTTTGGTGATGAAACTCGTTTGAGTTATGTTAGTATCTGTTAGGAGTTAGAAATGTTACTATAAGGGCTTGAGCCCTGGTCACTAAAGACGCAAGGGCGTCATTCACCACTGGGATTATCCACTTGGCCTCAACACCAATAGACCTTTTAATTGTGGCTTGTGTGGTCACAACAGGTGGTGGTATCATCAGGACTGAGGTTTCCGGTGGACAAAATAGACTTTGGATTAGAGCTAAGAAATGGGCCAAGCTGGGTCCACCCGACCGGAGAGAGACAACAGATCAGACAGCTTTTGTCATTATTTAATTTCAAAGGTTTTTTAAAATCACACATGCGAGGTATTTATAATTTAAAATGAACAACTATACACCTTTGCAATAACATGTGCGTAAATCCTAATTAATTGATTTGCAGAGGCTGAAGTTGCTATTTAACAATCTCGCATTCATTATGTTGGGCTGTCTTATTGAGCCGACCCGCCAACTTGTTGGGTCCAATCAGGCCCATTATGCATGCATGTCAATGTCCTCAGCGAGGAACGTCAACAAGATCAAACGTGAAGGACCGGAGAACATGGAACGCCTCTTTCTGAATGAACTCGACTTGCCGCCTCGGAAGGTATACATGTACACAACCCAGTCTCCGTTCCCAGTCGGGGTCGGCACCGGCATCACATACCCAGAATCGACTTCCCAAGGGAGACAATAAAACCCTAAAATCGGCTTTCCGAACCCAAAGTCTATTTTCTCCAAGAAAAACATCTAAAAATCAAGATTTAATTTCATCCATTCAAATCACAAGATCAATGACTATGATTAGGTTTGTATTTTGTACCAAAAAATTAACTTTGTATCGGATCCTTACTCATTAAGTATAAGAGTAAAATATTTTTTTTGGGTGTAAAATGCAAAGTTCATCAAAATTGCGTTATAAATTCGTTGCCAAGAAACCAAAGGTACGTAACACGACATAGTTGTTCGTCAAGTGTATTTTTTAATTTGTCGCAAAAAATTAATCATAAAAATTAAATACGAGATTTAATTTTATCCGTCCAAAATAACCAAATCAAAGAATGTTTGTATTTTGTTTGAATATATAATTCACTGTTAAGCAAAGGAGGGCAGGGGATGATTCCATTTATTCGAATTTATTAAGATACAGAAAAAAGAAGAAGAAAAAGGTCTCTCTTAACTGAAAAACCTAGGGCACAGCAAGCGACGGGCGATTCCAAAGCGCGAGGTGAAACTGGGAATCCTGCCGGTGACTTGGTCGTAGCCTAGAAGATTAATAACGCGGCTGCTTGGCGTCTGATGATGATCAGTAGCAGAGGTAATTAATAATGGAGGAGTTGTTGGTGTCGCCAGTCGTCATGTGGATATTTATGTTGTTGTGTGGTGTAGTCCACTCGCTTTTTGAATCGAGCTTGAGGTCAACGTGGATGTAGATCCAATGTTTCTACTGACCACAATAATAAAGCAATATTATAAAATAAATAAATAAATGTTAGGCGCTAAATAATAGACCGTGTACCCAAAGAGTTTTTAAAAAATTTACCTTTTAGAACACAGCTGCGACAAAGAGCATGGCCTGAAAACATAGGGCGCCTCTTTCTCGATGAACTCAAGTTGCTCCTTCGGGATATACATGTACACAATCCAGTCCCCGTTGCCAGCCGGGTGGGGCACCGGCATAACATACCCAAAATCGAATTTCCAAGGGAGGTAGTAAAATCCTAAAACAGGCCTTCCCCATCCAAAATCCAGTTTCCCCACCGGAAACCTTAGCCCTGACGACACACACACTTTAGATCCGTCAGAGGATTTTGGCCAGAAACCGGTTGGGATTGCTATATCGTCGGCTCGCCTAGTTTCCTCAGCCAGATCGATCATGTCCAGGAAACGATCAGTGTTCGCTCCGGCCTTGACGATTTCTGCTACTCTCTCTCCAACCCAAGTTAGAGGCTTGTTCATTATTATCTCCTCGGTTTCGGAACCGTAGGGTATGGATATTACATTTCCGAAGTAAGTTGCGCATGCCTGATGATCATACACTGATGCCAATCTTGATCTTCCGTCTACAACTATCGCCATTTTGGTGATCAGCTCTTTGTTTTCGGTGCTTTCTTGGCAAGCGCATTTGGCGAGGAGTTTCCAGAGAAACGCGCTAAATGACTCGAGCTTAGTTCTATTGGACGTCTCGGTACTTACAGCGTTTTGCACCGCTACGGTTTGGTCGGCGGTGATGTAGTACATGCGGCTGATGCGTGAGTTGTTTGAGATAAAAGGTGGAGGAAGTGATGACATTAGGGAAAAGAGCTGACTCAACTCCGGGCCATAGCGGAGAGGGGACCGATGCTTGAATATCAGTCTAGAGGGAGGAAACGATAAGGGTTTCGAAAGGGCCTTTTCGGACCAAGACACTAGAAAGATGTTCATAGCGTAAGCATCAGCTACTGTATGATCAAACTTACAAGCCACTACAACACTCCAACATTTCTGAAACTCAGTTACTTGCACAGCCAAGGTGCCTCTCTCTAACTTGGGAGCTAGCTTTTCTCCGATGACCGCGTCGGGCTTATGGAGATCAAGCTCACTCAGGTCCAAATTTATACTGGCCTCAGTGAAATCCACTCCACGGTTGTTGCACGAGATCTCAATCTCACCGGACGAGTCGTTCGAAACAAGCTCACCGGCGAAGACATAGTAGTCTACTAGAGTCTCAGCTAGGTTTTTTTTAGAGTGGTTACCGTAGATTCAAACCCAACGTTTGGCTTCTCGTAACAAAGGATGACAACAACGTCTTCTTTGGGTATATAGAGATCAAGGTAGGAGAGCGGTTCACGATGATCTTGAACAAGGGCGGAATCGGCGGTTACAACGGTCATGCCGGTCGTCGTCACGGCCACATCTTGCTGGTTGCTATCAGTAATATTACTCATTTTGGCAATGAGCAGAGAGAGGAGGAAGAGTGAGATGGCTGTGGATGTATCAATTATATATGAGAGTGAGCTAGTAGCCAGGTCTACATATTTAAAGGGCCGGGACTGATCATATGGAGGATCCTTTTGTAGGACACATGCATGAACGTGAAACTTGACAAAAAAATATGGCTGATGTCGAGATTGCCCACAAAATAGTATTAATTATATCCAAAAATGCATGATTGAATTAAAAAAATGCAGATCCAAAATGCATAATTATATCCAGGTTTGCTTTTTTTTTTAACAGCAGGTTAGACAGAGCATCAATTACGTAATTCCTTTATTTAATTAGACTGTTATTTATCTACTCCGCCAGTTAACCTTCACAATTGTTTAAAAAAACCTCCACTAGAGGGCGTCATGTACGCTTACACTACACCATTTGGTCAATTATGTCACTGACCAAAAAATGCCGCGTAAGGACGTTTTCAGTCGCTTAAGGTCTTATGCGACTGAGGTCAGTGACATAAGGACCAGTCGCATAAAGGGTGTGACATAAGTAAAAATGCGACTCACTTATGAACATCAGTCACATAAGACATGTGTAATAAGTATTTTGATTGATTTATAACTAATCTTTTTAAAGCAAATCAACATATGGTGCTTTGCAATTAACAAATGTAAACTAAAAACATAAATCAAAACATATTTACCTTGCCTTTTCCAATGGAGGAGCAGCTGCGGACGGTTTCAGCCATGGGGATGAGATGTGGGAGTGAAGGAGGAAGAAAGGTGGGTAAAAAAGTTTATGTTCTTCATTAAATGCTTCATTCCTTTCGCGACTCACTTTGACAATATCTGTCGCTTAAGCGTATTGTTGTTGTACCAGTGCATTTAAAGACAATTGTACGGTGGTCAAACGTCAGATAGTCAACGATTTCAAATATCGGAGAATACGTGGCACTTTATGTATTTTACTTACGCGACATACTATTTTGGTTAAACGAAGCCGAGTCGCATAAGAATACTTATGTCGCGGAGTTTGAGTGAGTTACATAGGACTATGTCGCGTAAGTACACTTATGTAACGCATTTATGTCAGTTACCTAAGATTATGTCGCTTAAGTACACTTAAGTAACATATTTATGTCAGTTACATAGGTGTCAGTCGCATAAGAATACTTATATGACCAACCTGTTTTTCTCAGTCGCTCAAGCATACTTATGCGACTGATCCTTATGTCACTGACACAAAGAGTGTCACATAATCGACCAACTGGTGTAGTGTTAGCTTCCTCCATTATTTTATGACAATAATAATAATTTAGTCTGATTTGGTGTCATAATTATTTACATGCCAGGTATTTAATAATTTAAAATGAACAACTATATACATGTTAGACTAAATCCTAATTAATCAATCTTTCTGAGATCATTTTTTAAGTATTTTGTTTGTTGTTTAATGTTTTAGAAGCAATATAATTGACAACATTATTATAGTTATTTAAAAAACAAGGGTTAATTTTAGGGATGTCATTTTTTGAGTTTCATATTTCACCCATGCCATAGGTTTGAGTTTTATTTCACTCATGCCATAACTTTCTTTTTTTGCTGATGTGGCTAATGACTGTGATAAAATGGGCGCTGAGCTGGCAAAAATTAGCCACGCTGGAACTTTCATTATTTCTCTCACACAGTCTCGTTTTATTTCGCTCGATCTGTCCTCTCGGCTCCTCGCTCTTCGCTCGCTCTGTCCTCCCCCTCATCGCTCTCTCTGTCCTCGCTCGCTCTGTCCTCGCTCTCTATTGTCAATTACAACGGACGATTTCTATCGCATACATGCCCTAACCCTAATTCGTCCCACCAACGACGGCCTGCTTTACCTGCTCTCCCAAAAAATTGAAGATCTGGTAAGCTTGTTAAACAAGAAAGTTTGTATTGTTTACTTGCACCATTAGTTTTTAATGTGCCTGTCCTGTTGTCATGCATCATGATTAATTGTGTTTGTTATCTGGAAAGATGATCTATCAAATTGAGTTAATTGGTGTTAGGGGAAAATGAAGATACATGAGAATGATGATATGGATGATGATAGCTCTGATGAAGAAGAAGAAGATCAGAAATCAACTATCATAAATAACCAAGAAAGTCCTAAGGACAATCCTGGCTCTGTTTTCGAAGGTGCTGAAGTCTACAATTGATTCTGATAGTGGTCTCTTTGTTAGTAGCAGGATGTGTTTCTATTTTTCAGTATTTCTCTGAGATGTTTTTCGCTACTTTCTGCCCTAGCTTGGGAGTGGGCATTGGTTTTTATGGCTTTCAGATAATCATATCATGGCTGGAACTGAGTCTAGAATTGGTGTGATGACTAGCATTCCCGTGTCCTTTTTTGTAGTTAACCAGTGTGTACGTAGTTTGGGTATCCTTTTGATTTTACTATTTCACATCGGGGAATCATTTTACATTATGTGGCTGTTTTAGGTTCTTGGGATGGAGAGGCTAAAATCAGAGTTGCAAGCACATGGGTTGAAATGTGGTGGTACTCTACAAGAGAGGGATGCTAGACCCTTCCTGCTGAAAACAACCCCAGTGGAGAAGCTCCCAAAGAAGCTTTTGGCCAAGAAATTAAGTGATGTAGCAGTTGTTTGGACAAAATTAAGATAGCATGAATGATATTATGATACAGTCAAACTCTTCTGTTTGGATATATGTATTACTCTTTGAAAATTGCTTTGGGAAATAACATTTGCCAGCGTGATCAACAATCACCCTAAAATGAAGTAGCAATAGTTCATTACTTCATGTGCAATAGTTCTGAAGTAGCAATAGTTCTGAAAAAAATAAAGTTTCACACATTACATCTAGTAGCAATAGTTCTAAAAAAAATTACATCACACACTAAATGTGCAAGTCTTCCTATTGTGCCCCATGCCACGACATTTAGAGCATTTCTGAACTCTGTGGCTTGAAGTCTGTCATTGGCTTCCTTGGTCCATCTCGTTTCTTCGGCGCTTTGTAGGATTTCTTCCCCGTTTCATGCGTCTATATGCAGAGTTAGGTATGTGAGCTGAGCCTTCATATGGTTGCCAATAATCTTTGTCTGGCATAGGATAAAATTTATAGCTCCATGTTGCATTATAAGCCGCCACAATGTATTCGGAGGCAACAAATTGAAGGTGACTCAGATTCTCCATCTTGCATACCGCTAACACATGAGAACACGGGTAGTGAAACGTCTTCAACCCAATTTAATACTGAAAATCTCTGTGCTGCATATATTGCATCCTCCTTGGAGTCAAACGTCTTCCCCGCACAAATTAAATTATTGTCAGAGCTGGAGTTGTTCCTTCTATGTCCATCAGATGTATCATTCTTCATCCAACCAGCTTTTTGGGTTCAGGAACATCATTGCCATCCACAGCTTCAAGCTCCTCTAACATTTCCATTTCATCACAGTCATACTCATCAATTATGGGATTATCAAACGTTTCCAATGTTGACATAACCATCCCATCCAATTCTGCTTGATTCATGTTATCTACCTGCCAAAAAAATTTAATACATATCAAACAAAGAATCAATATTCTAAAAAAAGAGAAAGAACATAATGGCTGCCTCTTATGCTTGTCAAAAAAATCAATGTCAACTACATACCCCAAATTGCCTCATGCCCTAATTTTCAAATAAACGGAGTAAACCCTACATACCCCAAATTGCCTCATGCCCTAAATGTGAACCCTACATTTATACGGACATAGCCTCAAATATCAATAACATCAGTAAAAACATGAATAAACCCTAACAAAACTCACCTGCGGATGGAAATTATCCGTTGTAATTGACAATAGAGAGCGAGGAGAGAGCGATGAGCGAGGACAGAGCGAGCGACGACAGAGAGAGCGGTGAGGGGGAGGACAGAGCGAACGAAGAGCGAGGAGCCGAGAGGACAGATCGGGCGAAATAAAACGAGACTGCGTAAGAGAAATAATGAAAGTTCCAGCGTGGCTAATTTTTGCCAGCTCAGCGCACATTTTATCAGTCATTAGCCATATCAGCAAAAAAAAGAAAGGTATGGCATGAGTGAAATAAAACTCAAATCTATGGCATGAGTGAAATATGAAACTCAAAAAATGGCATCCCTAAAATTAACCCAAAAAACAATCATCCAATCCAATAGAGTGGACTTTTTTTTATTAAGATTTGCAGAGGCTGAAGTTGCTATATAACAATCTCGCATTATGTTGGGCTGTCTTATTGAGCCGACCCGCTAACTTGTTGGTCCAATCAGGCCCATTATGCATGCATGTCAATGTCCTCAGCGAGGAATAACGTCAACAAGATCAAACGTGAAGGGCCGGAGAACATGGGACGCCTCTTTCTCAATGAACTCGACTTGCCGCCTCGGAAGGTACATGTACACAACCCAGTCTCCGTTCCAAGTCGGGGTCTGCACCGGCATCACATACCCAGAATCAACTTCCCAAGGCAGACAATAAAACCCTAAAATCGGCTTTCCGAACCCAAAGTCTATTTTCTCCATTTGAAACCTCAGCCCTGAGGATACCAACACCTTCGGTCCATCCGTCGATCGAGGCCAGAAATTAGTCGGGACAGTTATCTCCGGACGGATTGTTTCCACCAGGTCGATTAAGTCGAGGAAATGATCTTTGTTTGCTCCTCCCTTTATCACTTCTGCAACTCTCTCTCCTACCCAATTTAAGGGCTTGTGGCTTATTGACTCTACCGTTTCCGATCCATACGGTGCGGATAAGACGTTTCCGAAGTATGTTGTACATGCATGAGGGTCATACACTGATTCTAATCTTGTTCTTCCATCAATCACAATTGCCATTTTTGTGACCAGCTGGTCTTCTCTCTTGTGGCCGCAGCTCTTCGCAAGAAGCTTCCAGAGGAAGGCGCTGAACGACTCGAACTTCGTTCTTTTCGAAGTCTCAGTGCTTGCAGCTTGTTGAAGGTTTATAACCAGGTCAGCTGAGATGTGATAGATGCGGCCAGTGTATGAGTTTTCGCCGGTTGTAGAGAAATGAAATGGAGGTGGAAGGGAGGATATTGGGGAAAACACCTTCTCCACCCCCGGGCCGTGGCGGACAGGAGACCGAGGATTGAATATCATTCTAGAGGGAGAAAATGATAACTGTTTGGAACAGGCATTTTCAGACCAAGATGTTAGAAACATGTTAGTGGAATACACGTCAGCTACCTTATGATCAAACTTACAAGCCAGTAAAACACTCCCACATTTTAATAACTCAGTTACTTGCACTGCAAGGTTGCCTCTTTTCTTCTTGGGAGCAAGTTTTTCTCCGATAATGACGTCGTCGGGCTTATGGAGATCAAGCTCACGCAGCTCCAAATTCACGCATGCCTCGATGAAGTCCACACCGCGGTTATTGCACAAGATCTCAAGCTCGCCGGACGAGTCGTTTGAAACTAACTCTCCTGCAAATACATAAAAGTCTACAAGAGTCTGGGCTAGGGATTTCTTGAGATTGGCCACCATGGAGTTGAAACCTACTTTAGGCTTATGATAACAGAGGATGGCAACAACGTCTTCCTTGGGTAGAAAGATGTCAAAATTGGAAAGTGGCTCAATATGTTCATGAACAATAGCGGCATCGGCAGTTACGACGGTCATACCGGTTCGCACCACGACTAGTTCTTCCGGTTCGCTATCAATGAATTTCATGATTTTTGATACAATCTAAATAAAGGCAAAATTGGTGTGCATGGAGAGATATCGATCAAGAAAAAGGGATCACACAAGTAGTGTGGAAAACTATTTCAGCTTATTTGTAAATTATAAAATGGATGAATAGGGTAGAGCGCTATAGGGCTACATATTTATGGAGTCCCGCGGCCGGCCGAGATTGAGAGATCAGAGAGGAATCTAGTGGGACTCACAAACGTGAGATTACACCAAACACGCCTTTGGAGTATTCATCAAATCCTAGCAATAACTTACTTTGGAAATGTCATAGCGGCACCCTATGGATCAGAAACCGTGGAGTCAATAAGCCACAAACCCTTAAATTGGGTAGGAGAGAGAGTTGCAGAAGTGATAAAAGCAGCAGCAAACAAGGATCATTTCCTGGACTTGATCGACCTGGTTGAGATGATCCGTCCGGACACAACCATCCCAACCGTTTTCTGGCCCAGATCTAACGATGGACCCAAGGTTCGTCAAATTTTAATTACTAGTTCATACACCACTATAACATCATAACTTGCCATTCATGATATATATCAGTGCAGCGCGCTCGGTTGAAAACCCCTTATATATAATTCGTAAATTTAAGAATTGACAATTAGATCAAGATGCATCTTGTAATGTGGATATGACATTGTGTCTAGCTAGTAACTTCAAATTTAGAGTTTGAATATACAAGTTGTAAGACACAACGCGTAATTACTAATATAACTTGATGATGCATTTTGTTTTTAGATTATATATTCTCAAATTCTGAAAAAAAAATAGACGAATTTTCATGTGAACTGTCTATATCAAATAAAATGGCAACAGCTGTTGTGTAACATTTTTTTTTTCAATTGTGGCTTGTGTGGTCTCACAACAGGTGGTGGTATCATCAGGGCTGAGGTTTCCGGTGGACAAAATAGACTTCGGATTCGGAAAGCCAATTTTAGGGTTTTACTGTCTCCCTTGGATAGTGGACTCTGGATATGTCATGCCAGCTCCAATCCCTGACGGAAATGGAGATTGGGTTGTGTACATGCATCTTCCCAGACAGCAATTAGAGTTCATCGAGAAAGAGGCGTCGCATGTTTTCAAACCCTTCACGTTCGATCTTGTTCGTTGGTCCTAGTTGATGACAATGGGTGTAGTTTATTTTACCCAAAATTTGGTCGTAAAGTGTGTTTTAATGCAAGTACTGGTGTAGTCTTCTACGTAGAAGATGTTGTTTTTACTGTAAAATAAATTTTAAATAAAGAATATGGAGCATATATAATAAGAGGGTTAAGATCAGGTACAAAGTTAATTTTTAGTACAAAATACAAAATTTTTCATAATCATTTTATAGTCGTTAATTTATTTTATAGTTCGTCAAAATTCGAGCCGAAAAATGAAAAAGACGAGCCGAAAAATGAAAAGACGATTTCATTTTATAATTCGTCAAAAGAAAAACACCAAAAAAATCAAGATTTAATCTCATCCATTCAAATCACAAGATCAAGGACTATGATTAGTTTATATTTTGTACCAAAATATCAACTTTGTATCTGATCATTTTTCTATAATAAAATTATAATAAATAAAAAAATCGGTAAGCATTGAATAACCGCTACATGAGTTATATTATTGGAATCCTTAACACTTTATATACCACCGGCCACTCTTGACATGTTTTAATTGTTGAATACAATAATTAAAAGTGTTGAGCAAAGAAGCACAGGCCGGGGGCCGGGATGATTGATTCCATATATAATTATTCAGGAGAATTTATTTATTAAGAATTAAACGAAAAAAAAAAGTTGAAAACCTAGCTAGCTAGCTAGCTAAGGGGCACAGCAAGCGACGGGCGATTCCAGAGCGCGAGGTGGTGAAATTGATCATGAGTGTGTAGCTTAGCAGCTTGCCGGCCGAGCCTTGAACACTGACGTGGCTAGCAACACTTAATACTGTTTCCATCACGAGTCTGCAGCTGTTTACTGTACGGGATCCATCTCCACATACAATCTACTCTATTTTTTCAATCTCAATATCCTTTATTTACTTTTCTTAATTCATGTGTCCACAGTCCTTTTGGACAAATAAAGTGGGACGGAGGGACTAATAGAGCATGCAGCTGTGGGGAGGATCAATAAGTGAGCTAGCTAGGTCTACATATTTAAATTGACTAATGATATCAATCCTTGTAGGGACACATGAACGAAAAAACTTGACACCAAATAATGGCTTTTTCAAGATTGCCCATTATAAAATAGAGCATTATTACATCTAAATGATTGAACCGTACCAAAAATACACAAGTGGAGAAAAATAACATATCCATGAGATTTATTGAAAGATTTTATGGAACATGTGATTGATTGGGAATGGAAAATGGATCTATAATTAATCACGTTGCAACTTAGAAGAAGTCTCCACGCATGTGCTGCTAAGGATGCACAATCGGTTCGGATCGGAATTTCACGGTCTGGATCGGACCGGTAGACTGGAAATTTTAAAAAATATGGACGGTGGATCGAATCTTTTTTGTTGTAAAAAGTGGACCGGATTGAATATGAAGGTTTAAACTATTCATTTTGCCAATTAAGGGCAAAATAAAAAAAATTAATAGACCAATTTTTGAACACCGAGCACCGTAACTTCACTATGATTAAATTTCAAACTCAATCATGTGAACACCGTTGAAAATAACCCGATATTTCTCATAAAAAACTATTAACATATTGAATCGATCTTTCTTCTTTAACACCAATAGACCTTTTTTTTGGTGATGAAACTCGTTTGAGTTATGTTAGTATCTGTTAGGAGTTAGAAATGTTACTATAAGGTCTTGAGCCCTGGTCACTAAAGACGCAAGGGCGTCATTCACCACTGGGATAATCCACTTGGCCTCAACACCAATAGACCTTTTAATTGTGGCTTGTGTGGTCACAACAGGTGGTGGTATCATCAGGACTGAGGTTTCCGGTGGACAAAATAGACTTTGGATTAGAGCTAAGAAATGGGCCAAGCTGAGTCCACCCGACCGGAGAGAGACAACAGATCAGACAGCTTTTGTCATTATTTAATTTCAAAGGTTTTTTAAAATCACACATGCGAGGTATTTATAATTTAAAATGAACAACTATACACCTTTGCAATAACATGTGCGTAAATCCTAATTAATTGATTTGCAGAGGCTGAAGTTGCTATTTAACAATCTCGCATTCATTATGTTGGGCTGTCTTATTGAGCCGACCCGCCAACTTGTTGGGTCCAATCAGGCCCATTATGCATGCATGTCAATGTCCTCAGCGAGGAACGTCAACAAGATCAAACGTGAAGGACCGGAGAACATGGAACGCCTCTTTCTGAATGAACTCGACTTGCCGCCTCGGAAGGTATACATGTACACAACCCAGTCTCCGTTCCCAGTCGGGGTCGGCACCGGCATCACATACCCAGAATCGACTTCCCAAGGGAGACAATAAAACCCTAAAATCGGCTTTCCGAACCCAAAGTCTATTTTCTCCAAGAAAAACATCTAAAAATCAAGATTTAATTTCATCCATTCAAATCACAAGATCAATGACTATGATTAGGTTTGTATTTTGTACCAAAAAATTAACTTTGTATCGGATCCTTACTCATTAAGTATAAGAGTAAAATATTTTTTTTGGGTGTAAAATGCAAAGTTCATCAAAATTGCGTTATAAATTCGTTGCCAAGAAACCAAAGGTACGTAACACGACATAGTTGTTCGTCAAGTGTATTTTTTAATTTGTCGCAAAAAATTAATCATAAAAATTAAATACGAGATTTAATTTTATCCGTCCAAAATAACCAAATCAAAGAATGTTTGTATTTTGTTTGAATATATAATTCACTGTTAAGCAAAGGAGGGCAGGGGATGATTCCATTTATTCGAATTTATTAAGATACAGAAAAAAGAAGAAGAAAAAGGTCTCTCTTAACTGAAAAACCTAGGGCACAGCAAGCGACGGGCGATTCCAAAGCGCGAGGTGAAACTGGGAATCCTGCCGGTGACTTGGTCGTAGCCTAGAAGATTAATAACGCGGCTGCTTGGCGTCTGATGATGATCAGTAGCAGAGGTAATTAATAATGGAGGAGTTGTTGGTGTCGCCAGTCGTCATGTGGATATTTATGTTGTTGTGTGGTGTAGTCCACTCGCTTTTTGAATCGAGCTTGAGGTCAACGTGGATGTAGATCCAATGTTTCTACTGACCACAATAATAAAGCAATATTATAAAATAAATAAATAAATGTTAGGCGCTAAATAATAGACCGTGTACCCAAAGAGTTTTTAAAAAATTTACCTTTTAGAACACAGCTGCGACAAAGAGCATGGCCTGAAAACATAGGGCGCCTCTTTCTCGATGAACTCAAGTTGCTCCTTCGGGAGATACATGTACACAATCCAGTCCCCGTTGCCAGCCGGGTGGGGCACCGGCATAACATACCCAAAATCGAATTTCCAAGGGAGGTAGTAAAATCCTAAAACAGGCCTTCCCCATCCAAAATCCAGTTTCCCCACCGGAAACCTTAGCCCTGACGACACACACACTTTAGATCCGTCAGAGGATTTTGGCCAGAAACCGGTTGGGATTGCTATATCGTCGGCTCGCCTAGTTTCCTCAGCCAGATCGATCATGTCCAGGAAACGATCAGTGTTCACTCCGGCCTTGACGATTTCTGCTACTCTCTCTCCAACCCAAGTTAGAGGCTTGTTCATTATTATCTCCTCGGTTTCGGAACCGTAGGGTATGGATATTACATTTCCGAAGTAAGTTGCGCATGCCTGATGATCATACACTGATGCCAATCTTGATCTTCCGTCTACAACTATCGCCATTTTGGTGATCAGCTCTTTGTTTTCGGTGCTTTCTTGGCAAGCGCATTTGGCGAGGAGTTTCCAGAGAAACGCGCTAAATGACTCGAGCTTAGTTCTATTGGACGTCTCGGTACTTACAGCGTTTTGCACCGCTACGGTTTGGTCGGCGGTGATGTAGTACATGCGGCTGATGCGTGAGTTGTTTGAGATAAAAGGTGGAGGAAGTGATGACATTAGGGAAAAGAGCTGAATCAACTCCGGGCCATAGCGGAGAGGGGACCGATGCTTGAATATCAGTCTAGAGGGAGGAAACGATAAGGGTTTCGAAAGGGCCTTTTCGGACCAAGACACTAGAAAGATGTTCATAGCGTAAGCATCAGCTACTGTATGATCAAACTTACAAGCCACTACAACACTCCCACATTTCTGAAACTCAGTTACTTGCACAGCCAAGGTGCCTCTCTCTAACTTGGGAGCTAGCTTTTCTCCGATGACCGCGTCGGGCTTATGGAGATCAAGCTCACTCAGGTCCAAATTTATACTGGCCTCAGTGAAATCCACTCCACGGTTGTTGCACGAGATCTCAATCTCACCGGACGAGTCGTTCGAAACAAGCTCACCGGCGAAGACATAGTAGTCTACTAGAGTCTCAGCTAGGTTTTTTTTAGAGTGGTTACCGTAGATTCAAACCCAACGTTTGGCTTCTCGTAACAAAGGATGACAACAACGTCTTCTTTGGGTATATAGAGATCAAGGTAGGAGAGCGGTTCACGATGATCTTGAACAAGGGCGGAATCGGCGGTTACAACGGTCATGCCGGTCGTCGTCACGGCCACATCTTGCTGGTTGCTATCAGTAATATTACTCATTTTGGCAATGAGCAGAGAGAGGAGGAAGAGTGAGATGGCTGTGGATGTATCAATTATATATGAGAGTGAGCTAGTAGCCAGGTCTACATATTTAAAGGGCCGGGACTGATCATATGGAGGATCCTTTTGTAGGACACATGCATGAACGTGAAACTTGACAAAAAAATATGGCTGATGTCGAGATTGCCCACAAAATAGTATTAATTATATCCAAAAATGCATGATTGAATTAAAAAAATGCAGATCCAAAATGCATAATTATATCCAGGTTTGCTTTTTTTTTAACAGCAGTTGAGACAGAGCATCAATTACGTAATTCCTTTATTTAATTAGACTGTTATTTATCTACTCCGCCAGTTAACCTTCACAATTGTTTAAAAAAACCTCCACTAGAGGGCGTCATGTACGCTTACACTACACCATTTGGTCAATTATGTCACTGACCAAAAAATGCCGCGTAAGGACGTTTTCAGTCGCTTAAGGTCTTATGCGACTGAGGTCAGTGACATAAGGACCAGTCGCATAAAGGGTGTGACATAAGTAAAAATGCGACTCACTTATGAACATCAGTCACATAAGACATGTGTAATAAGTATTTTGATTGATTTATAACTAATCTTTTTAAAGCAAATCAACATATGGTGCTTTGCAATTAACAAATGTAAACTAAAAACATAAATCAAAACATATTTACCTTGCCTTTTCCAATGGAGGAGCAGCTGCGGACGGTTTCAGCCATGGGGATGAGATGTGGGAGTGAAGGAGGAAGAAAGGTGGGTAAAAAAGTTTATGTTCTTCATTAAATGCTTCATTCCTTTCGCGACTCACTTTGACAATATCTGTCGCTTAAGCGTATTGTTGTTGTACCAGTGCATTTAAAGACAATTGTACGGTGGTCAAACGTCAGATAGTCAACGATTTCAAATATCGGAGAATACGTGGCACTTTATGTATTTTACTTACGCGACATACTATTTTGGTTAAACGAAGCCGAGTCGCATAAGAATACTTATGTCGCGGAGTTTGAGTGAGTTACATAGGACTATGTCGCGTAAGTACACTTATGTAACGCATTTATGTCAGTTACCTAAGATTATGTCGCTTAAGTACACTTAAGTAACATATTTATGTCAGTTACATAGGTGTCAGTTGCATAAGAATACTTATATGACCAACCTGTTTTTCTCAGTCGCTCAAGCATACTTATGCGACTGATCCTTATGTCACTGACACAAAGAGTGTCACATAATCGACCAACTGGTGTAGTGTTAGCTTCCTCCATTATTTTATGACAATAATAATAATTTAGTCTGATTTGGTGTCATAATTATTTACATGCCAGGTATTTAATAATTTAAAATGAACAACTATATACATGTTAGACTAAATCCTAATTAATCAATCTTTCTGAGATCATTTTTTAAGTATTTTGTTTGTTGTTTAATGTTTTAGAAGCAATATAATTGACAACATTATTATAGTTATTTAAAAAACAAGGGTTAATTTTAGGGATGTCATTTTTTGAGTTTCATATTTCACCCATGCTATAGGTTTGAGTTTTATTTCACTCATGCCATAACTTTCTTTTTTTGCTGATGTGGCTAATGACTGTGATAAAATGGGCGCTGAGCTGGCAAAAATTAGCCACGCTGGAACTTTCATTATTTCTCTCACACAGTCTCGTTTTATTTCGCTCGATCTGTCCTCTCGGCTCCTCGCTCTTCGCTCGCTCTGTCCTCCCCCTCATCGCTCTCTCTGTCCTCGCTCGCTCTGTCCTCGCTCTCTATTGTCAATTACAACGGACGATTTCTATCGCATACATGCCCTAACCCTAATTCGTCCCACCAACGACGGCCTGCTTTACCTGCTCTCCCAAAAAATTGAAGATCTGGTAAGCTTGTTAAACAAGAAAGTTTGTATTGTTTACTTGCACCATTAGTTTTTAATGTGCCTGTCCTGTTGTCATGCATCATGATTAATTGTGTTTGTTATCTGGAAAGATGATCTATCAAATTGAGTTAATTGGTGTTATGTAGGTTGGGGAAAATGAAGATACATGAGAATGATGATATGGATGATGATAGCTCTGATGAAGAAGAAGAAGATCAGAAATCAACTATCATAAATAACCAAGAAAGTCCTAAGGACAATCCTGGCTCTGTTTTCGAAGGTGCTGAAGTCTACAATTGATTCTGATAGTGGTCTCTTTGTTAGTAGCAGGATGTGTTTCTATTTTTCAGTATTTCTCTGAGATGTTTTTCGCTACTTTCTGCCCTAGCTTGGGAGTGGGCATTGGTTTTTATGGCTTTCAGATAATCATATCATGGCTGGAACTGAGTCTAGAATTGGTGTGATGACTAGCATTCCCGTGTCCTTTTTTGTAGTTAACCAGTGTGTACGTAGTTTGGGTATCCTTTTGATTTTACTATTTCACATCGGGGAATCATTTTACATTATGTGGCTGTTTTAGGTTCTTGGGATGGAGAGGCTAAAATCAGAGTTGCAAGCACATGGGTTGAAATGTGGTGGTACTCTACAAGAGAGGGATGCTAGACCCTTCCTGCTGAAAACAACCCCAGTGGAGAAGCTCCCAAAGAAGCTTTTGGCCAAGAAATTAAGTGATGTAGCAGTTGTTTGGACAAAATTAAGATAGCATGAATGATATTATGATACAGTCAAACTCTTCTGTTTGGATATATGTATTACTCTTTGAAAATTGCTTTGGGAAATAACATTTGCCAGCGTGATCAACAATCACCCTAAAATGAAGTAGCAATAGTTCATTACTTCATGTGCAATAGTTCTGAAGTAGCAATAGTTCTGAAAAAAATAAAGTTTCACACATTACATCTAGTAGCAATAGTTCTAAAAAAAATTACATCACACACTAAATGTGCAAGTCTTCCTATTGTGCCCCATGCCACGACATTTAGAGCATTTCTGAACTCTGTGGCTTGAAGTCTGTCATTGGCTTCCTTGGTCCATCTCGTTTCTTCGGCGCTTTGTAGGATTTCTTCCCCGTTTCATGCGTCTATATGCAGAGTTAGGTATGTGAGCTGAGCCTTCATATGGTTGCCAATAATCTTTGTCTGGCATAGGATAAAATTTATAGCTCCATGTTGCATTATAAGCCGCCACAATGTATTCGGAGGCAACAAATTGAAGGTGACTCAGATTCTCCATCTTGCATACCGCTAACACATGAGAACACGGGTAGTGAAACGTCTTCAACCCAATTTAATACTGAAAATCTCTGTGCTGCATATATTGCATCCTCCTTGGAGTCAAACGTCTTCCCCGCACAAATTAAATTATTGTCAGAGCTGGAGTTGTTCCTTCTATGTCCATCAGATGTATCATTCTTCATCCAACCAGCTTTTTGGGTTCAGGAACATCATTGCCATCCATAGCTTCAAGCTCCTCTAACATTTCCATTTCATCACAGTCATACTCATCAATTATGGGATTATCAAACGTTTCCAATGTTGACATAACCATCCCATCCAATGCTGCTTGATTCATGTTATCTACCTGCCAAAAAAATTTAATACATATCAAACAAAGAATCAATATTCTAAAAAAAGAGAAAGAACATAATGGCTGCCTCTTATGCTTGTCAAAAAAATCAATGTCAACTACATACCCCAAATTGCCTCATGCCCTAATTTTCAAATAAACGGAGTAAACCCTACATACCCCAAATTGCCTCATGCCCTAAATGTGAACCCTACATTTATACGGACATAGCCTCAAATATCAATAACATCAGTAAAAACATGAATAAACCCTAACAAAACTCACCTGCGGATGGAAATTGTCCGTTGTAATTGACAATAGAGAGCGAGGAGAGAGCGATGAGCGAGGACAGAGCGAGCGACGACAGAGAGAGCGATGAGGGGGAGGACAGAGCGAACGAAGAGCGAGGAGCCGAGAGGACAGATCGGGCGAAATAAAACGAGACTGCGTAAGAGAAATAATGAAAGTTCCAGCGTGGCTAATTTTTGCCAGCTCAGCGCACATTTTATCAGTCATTAGCCATATCAGCAAAAAAAAGAAAGGTATCGCATGAGTGAAATAAAACTCAAATCTATGGCATGAGTGAAATATGAAACTCAAAAAATGGCATCCCTAAAATTAACCCAAAAAACAATCATCCAATCCAATAGAGTGGACTTTTTTTTATTAAGATTTGCAGAGGCTGAAGTTGCTATATAACAATCTCGCATTATGTTGGGCTGTCTTATTGAGCCGACCCGCTAATTTGTTGGTCCAATCAAGCCCATTATGCATGCATATCAATGTCCTCAGCGAGGAATAACGTCAACAAGATCAAACGTGAAGGGCCGGAGAACATGGAACGCCTCTTTCTCAATGAACTCGACTTGCCGCCTCGGAAGGTACATGTACACAACCCAGTCTCCGTTCCCAGTTGGGGTCTGCACCGGCATCACATACCCAGAATCGACTTCCCAAGGCAGACAATAAAACCCTAAAATCGGCTTTCCGAACCCAAAGTCTATTTTCTCCATTTGAAACCTCAGCCCTGAGGATACCAACACCTTCGGTCCATCCGTCGATCGAGGCCAGAAATTGGTCGGGACAGTTATCTCCGGACGGATTGTTTCCACCAGGTCGATTAAGTCGAGGAAATGATCCTTGTTTGCTCCTCCCTTTATCACTTCTGCAACTCTCTCTCCTACCCAAGTTAAAGGCTTGTGGCTTATTGACTCTACCGTTTCCGATCCATATGGTGCGGATAAGACGTTTCCGAAGTATGTTGTACATGCCTGAGGGTCATACACTGATTCTAATCTTGTTCTTCCATCAATCACAATTGCCATTTTTGTGACCAGCTGGTCTTCTCTCTTGTGGCCGCAGCTCTTCGCAAGAAGCTTCCAGAGGAAGGCGCTGAACGACTCGAGCTTCGTTCTTTTCGAAGTCTCTGTGCTTGCAGCTTGTTGAAGGTTTATAACCAGGTCAGCTGAGATGTGATAGATGCGGCCAGTGTATGAGTTTTCGCCGGTTGTAGAGAAATGAAATGGAGGTGGAAGGGAGGATATTGGGGAAAACACCTTCTCCACCCCCGGGCCGTGGCGGACAGGAGACCGAGGATTGAATATCATTCTAGAGGGAGAAAACGATAACTGTTTGGAACAGGCATTTTCAGACCAAGATGTTAGAAACATGTTAGTGGAATACACGTCAGCTACCTTATGATCAAACTTACAAGCCAGTAAAACACTCCCACATTTTAATAACTCAGTTACTTGCACTGCAAGGTTGCCTCTTTTCTTCTTGGGAGCAAGTTTTTCTCCGATGATGACGTCGTCGGGCTTATGGAGATCAAGCTCACGCAGGTCCAAATTCACGCATGCCTCGATGAAGTCCACACCGCGGTTATTGCACAAGATCTCAAGCTCGCCGGACGAGTCGTTTGAAACTAACTCTCCTGCAAATACATAAAAGTCTACAAGAGTCTGGGCTAGGGATTTCTTGAGAGTGGCCACCATGGAGTTGAAACCTACTTTAGGCTTATGATAACAGAGGATGACAACAACATCTTCCTTGGGTAGAAAGATGTCAAAATTGGAAAGTGGCTCAATATGTTCATGGACAATAGCGTCATCAGCAGTTACAACGGTCATACCGGTTCGCACCACGACTAGTTCTTCCGGTTCGCTAGCAATGAATTTCATGATTTTTGATACACAATCTAATAAAGGCAATATTGGTGCGGCAGGGAGAGATCGAGAATAGGGTAATTGGATGAATAGGGTAATTGCTATAGGGCTACATATTTATGGAGTCCAGGCCGGCCGAGATGGAAAGATCAGAGGAATCTAGTGGGACACATAAAACGTGAGATTACACCAAACACGCCTTTGGAGTTTTCATCAAACCCTAGCAATAAGTAATTTAATGAAAACAACAGCCGGCTAACACTTAACTCCGCCTCAAATTTGGGTTTAATTTCTGAAATCACATTTGCTTTTGGCTTTATGGATCCATTCATATGGACTGTTCACAGTTGCACCAGCATTTTTTTTGGGGTGCGTGTGCGTTCGTTGCATCCTTTACCGTCAAATTTGTGTGACCCAATAAATCCACTAACGTTACAATTTTGCCAATTCACCACTCATTATTTTCAGCTTTAGAAAGTGAGTGATTTTTTATAAAGCTGAAAAGACATGACTCGAGCATTTTGTGAGTGATTTATAAAGTTGTCAAAATCGCGATTTAAATCGTAAAATTGCACGATTTTATGATTCTAGAAGTACATTTCGAGTCAAATCGCATGTAAAATCATTTAGAGGTAAAATCGCACTGTAGCACGATTTTACAACAGTAAAATCGGGTAAAATCGTTAAAATATGAAAAAAATTGATAAAATTATATAAAAGTCATTTTAAAAAAAATGATTGTTAAGACTCTTTAACATGTTTATCCTTATAATTAAATTATAAAGTTGAAATTTGATTCATTTATATTTTTATAGTGTTTAAAAATATATTTAATATTTAATGTTTAATATTTAATATTATTTTAATAAAAAATAAACTCGACGATTTTACGATTCGATTTACGTTTCGATTCTACCTAGGCAAAACGAATCAAGGTAAAAACTCAATTCTGACAACCTTGCTCAGCATTAAAAACATGTCTCCAACATTTTTCCATGACAAGGACGTGAGCGAGGAAAGTTGAGAAACCAATGGAAACTGGCAGTGACCCAATCTGATTTGGATTCTACATAGGTTGGTGGAATGTAGTGTGTTGAAACGGGCTATCGAGATTGTGTATGCTGCTACATTGCCTAAGGCGTCGAAGCCGTTTGTGTATACACTACGCCATTTTACATCTTAGGTAACTGACCCAAATGAGTCACATAAGTTCGTTTTCTGTCACATAAACCTTTATGTGACTACACTCAGTCACATAAGGACCAGTCACATAAGTTGTGTGGCATAAAGTCTGGGGTGACTGATCTAAAACACACCAGTCACATAAACCCTTATGCGACAGTGGACAAACTAGTCACATAAGAACAAAGGTCAGTCATATAAGTTTAAATTGAGATAACAGGAAAAAAGTCAACGGTGCAGTTCTCTGTCACGTAAGAAGTGAGCGGACATAAACACAGTCGCATAAGTTAGTGTATACGACTACGTGTGGTACCAACATCAGTCACGTAAGCGTATGTAAAAGATCTGATGATAAGAAATCCAGTCACGTAAGTTGGAAATCCAGTCACGTAAGTTGGAAGTCCAGTCACGTAAGTTGGAAGTCCAGTCACGTAAGTTGGAAGTCCAGTCACGTAAGTTGGAAATCCAGTCACGTAAGTTGGAAGTCCAGTCACGTAAGTTGGAAATCCAGCCACGTAAGTTGGAAGTCCAGTCACGTAAGTTGGAAATCCAGTCACGTAAGTTGGAAATCCAGTCACGTAAGTTGGACATATAATTTTAAAAAAGTTTTTTGTGTCACATAAGAGTACAACCAAACAACCCTGTTTAATTTGAAATTCATCACCTACACAAAATTACCTGAAACATTTCAGGATTTATACAAAAAGTTTCCAGCATTACAACAATTCCAACAAAAGTTTCCAACAGCACAACGTAGCATAACATGTTCACCAACTAAAGTTTGAAGTGATAGAGAATTCAAAGAGTACCGAGACCGAAACTCGCCCCATCAGAGACGTTACAACCATTTCCTGTGCCACCATCTCCACCTGTCTTCGAACTCAGCATTTCTTCGATCGCCCTCAGCCTGTCTTCGAACTCAGCTTCCTTCATAGCAGCCTTCTCCTTTGCCCTAATGATCTCTTCCTTCAGGGCATGGTTTGAAGCCCCGCCTCTAGGGCGAGGAGGCCTCCTTATATTTCCCCCAACTCCAGATATCTGAGTTCCTTTCTTCTGCCCAACAGCTTTAGAAATTATCTCCAACTGAGTGCTCGTCGGGATAGGGTCAGCAATGCTACTGGGGTCATCGGACTGCTGCTCATCAAGAAGTCTCTGCACCTCGGCATTCATGTGTTCCTTTGCCCAAGTACAAAATAAATTAAAACATCACATTGTTTACACATTCAGAAAATCCAAAATTTAATCCACACATTCATAAACAGTCATACTTGTTCACAATCCAACATTTAATCCACATTCATACTTCAATAATTGTTCTTACACATTCCAACATGCACAAGTCCACAATAAATTCATCAGATCAAATTGATTACACAATACAACATTTAATCGACACGCATACTTCAATACTTGTCCATACACATTCCAACAATTAATCTACACATGAGTGACATATATTCAACAATAGATTGACACTATTAGACAATATATTTAGCAAGACATAATAAAAAAGAAACAGAGTAAAGAAATACCACTATCTCAGCACATTCAGGTTCTTGGGAATAGACATCAGCATATGTTGCAACATGGTTTGCTTTGTGCCCTTTTTGGAGGTGGTCTATTGCTCTGATGGCCATCGGAGTCTTTCCTCCACGGTGATTCTTCTTCTTTTCTCGGGCCTCCTTCATCCTTTTTGATTTAGCCTTCAAAAAAAATAAATGCCAATGAAACAGATGAATACTTATAATAAAAATGTAACTGACAGTTGAGTTTGGTCACCACACTTCACCTCATATGCAGGTTCTTGAAAGTGATCAACCAGCCATGCCCATTCCTCCTTGCGATGGACAAACTCCAAAGGTACTTTCTTACCGTGCTTCAGATAATGTTTGTGGCAAGACGACTTCCAATTCTTGTAGCGGTTATTTGCTATTCGTGTAATGTACTCCCAAAGTAGAGCATCTTTCTTTGGCAAAAAGAAATGAGGCTGCAATAAAAATAAAATCAGCGTGTGTAAAAGTTGCAGTGAGATGCACAAAAATAAACATTGTAATTAAATACATATACAACTTACACTGAGATAGTTCACCACGACATCCCAATGCTTACGTTCTAGCTCAGTGTATGTCGGAGCTAACATCGGCACCTTCTGTCTCACACACGCCCCGATTTGGTGGCACATCATACTCCTTATTTGCCTTATTACTGGGCCATTTGCCTCTTCAGAACATTCAACCTTGATCTTAGTCCCCAATGAGTTCACCAAAGTCGCAATCTTGCTGCCACACACAACTCCCCGGCGCTTTCTCTTCTTTGAGGTTTCCGCTTCACTTACATGGGCATCCTCGTCATCTACCATCAAGTATCAAACAATTTATATTAGTATGAGAAGATGTATTGATAACAGAAAATTAGTAAATAAACAATATTAATATTGTACCGGAAGAATGATCCTTCATATTCACGCGGATACTCAGAGGCAGTTCCTCCATCTCTTGGGTGTTGTCATCAGTATAGTCAGCATCATTTGTCATTTGAGAGGGATTAGCTGGGAGATCTTCATTTGAGGGGTTAGCAGGCTGTTCTTCGTTTGGTGAATCAGTTTGGGCTTCATTAGGGGGATTCGCAGGAGGTTCTTCATTTGAGGGATTACTATGAGTTTGAACAGGAGGGTTTTCAGAAACTGTGGGTGATGGTGTAAGTGAGGGGTAGCGATTGATGGTTTGGTGGGAGGATGAGACAGTTCTTGTTGGGTATTTAGAAGCAGCAGGTGGATCAACTAGCATGGGTACATCAGTTTAGGTCTCAGACTCAGTAATAGGGTCAAATAGGGCTTTTTTGGGATCCTTTTTGGAGGGTTTCTCTACTCTCAGTTTTGTAGAACATCTAGGGCTTCTACGCAAGAGTGTTTGCATTGAAACAGTCCTTTTCTTAGGAGAACTAACCGGATCTGGAACAACAACGTCTATATTAGGGATAGTGAGGTCAGTAATATTACCTTCAACACAGCCTTTTTTCTTCTTCCCTTCAATCAAGGTGCCGGCTTTATTCTTTGGAGGTTTGGCCGGTTTATCCTTCTTTGGAGGTTTGGCTGCTGGTTGGTCCTTCTTCTTCACCGTAGGTTCCGGCGTATGTACTTTGGCCGGACGCCGAGTACTTGGAGACCGCAGCTTCATGTTATTACCGTCGCTGGTTGCGGCTACAACGTCGCTCAATGTTTTCTTCTTCGCCGGCATGATGGAAGTGAAGTGGATGTATATGTCGTAGGTCGAAATCGGGAAACCCTAAACGTTTTTGGTGAGAGAGAGGAAGTGAAGTGGATGTATGTTTTGGTTCAAAACATACAAGTGTTGGTTTTTGGGACACGTGGTCGGCACCGATCGCGTTTTTTGACACGTGTTGGCCATCGCTCGCGTTATATCTTACATGACACACACAATAAACTCAGTCGCATAGGTGGATTACAGAATCCCGCTCATTAAAATTATATTCCCCATTCAGAATTTGGCTTCCCGCCAATGGTTTTGGAATTTCCCACCTTCAATAAACAGCACTTACGTAACTAGTAAACACATGTGCAGTCACATAAGTGAACGTCAACCTGAAAATGAAACTAACATTTTACTAAGTTCACATAATCAGCATATTCCAAAATGGACAAAATATTTCACAACATCCAAAATGGACTAAACATTTCACAACATTCCAATATGATGAACAAAACACACATGATGTTTAAACACATGATAATCTTCACTCCTCCTCGTCATCAATATCATCATACCCTTCCTCATCTTCTTGATCTTCCTCACTTACTTCAAGATCACTATAATAATAATGGAGTTCATCAACATCTTCCTCTTCATCATCTGTTTCATCAAAATCAGCTTCCTCTTCATCATCTGTTTCATCAAAATCAGCTTCCTCTTCGTCATTTTCACTTTCTTCATCTACTTCGAAAAAATCATTATATGAGAGGGGAACATCTTCATCAATTCCATTGCACTTAAAATAAGGGGGAATATTTAGTGTGCTGTCTTCTTGATCAACATCTTCCTCTGATGTACCAACACATGAGTGACTATAAGTGCCTCTTTGAGCGACGACATTAACAACTTTCCAATTATCTCCAAACTTAGGATCTTCCAAGTAAAACACTTGTTGTGCATGTTTTGCAAGACAATAAGGAGCATCTTCATACCACGTGTTAGATGTGTCAATCGAAAGAATTCCATGCTCCGTTTTTATGTTTCCACCCTCAGATTCATCAGTATTGAACCACTTGCATTGGAATACGACTACCGGCATTCCCTCGGCATACTTGAGTTCAATAACATTTTGTAGAACACCATAATACTTTAGGGCTCCTGGAAATCATATAACAGTGAAATAAGAAGAGGAAGAAACATATATATAACAAGTCTACTGAGATGAACCAAACATATATATAAAAAAATTATTACTAACCAGCGTCTACCATGACTCCACTATTTTGTGTCGTCAAATGTTGGTCCTTATCCCATACAACAAATTTCAACCCATTTACAACACAATGAGTGTAACAAGAGTGAAACTGTGGTTTACATGCCAAAATGTGAAGCTCGATAGAGTACGCATCAGATCCTTCGTCGTGTAACTGTATCATCTACCACATGATCACAATGTACACTCAATTAAATCAAGTACACAAAGTTTATATATACTACAAATGAATATATGTGTGTTAAATAAAGTGTTACCTTATTAAGTAAATAAGGATGAAAATGTTCAATACGAGAATCATTGTCACCGTAGGGATTGTCAGTGTAAAAGTCCTCTGCATGTTCCTGAATATACTCCCTTGCCTCTTCGCAATTTTCCATGACAGACCAATGCATCACGTCTATGTCAATATTGTTGAGCCGAAACCTCCTACCCCAGCAGCCCGTCGGCTTTATGACATTAGATACCACTGATATGTCAAAGTGAGATCGATCTTCCTCTTCTTCATCATCAATCTGAGATTTACCTTCAATCTCACCCATGTACAACTTACAGTGCATCACACATTCGTGTGCAATAAAATCCTCGGCAATGCAACCTTCAGGGTACCTTGTGTTTCTCACAAACTTTTTGTACTTTCCAAGTTGCCTACATATAACATATATTTAACATTATAATTTGCGCCGCGAACAATAAATATAATTACAATATAATATACTAATCGAGTTTTTCCATATATACGTACCGTTCCATAGGATACATCCAACTGTAGTGTACCGGCCCCTTAAATAAAATTTGATCTGGAAGGTGAACCATGAGATGTACCATTATAGTGAAGAATGCCGGTGGAAAAATCCTCTCTAACTGACACAGAATCTGAACTATCTCTATCTTCATGTGACGTACCTCATCCCTCTTCATCTCTCTGCAACAGATTCTACGAAACCAATGAGATAGTGATATGAGAGCGTGAACCACATTTCTAGGCAAGTATGGTCTAATGTAAACCGGCAACAGTCTCTGTAACATAACATGACAATCATGTGTCTTCAATCCAATAAACTTTTTGTCTTCAAGATGAATCTTATTCTTCAAGCTTCCAGCATACCCAGATGGATACTTAGCATCCTTCATGTACTCAAGTATCTCTAGCTTCTCATTTGAAGTCACTGTATAAGGTGCTTTAGTCACTTTTTCCTTATTCCTTGAGTTTGACCCGGATGGTTTGAGCCATAAATTACTACGTACCCCCAGCTCTTCCAAACCCTTTCTAGCCTTGATATCATCTTTAGTCTTACCTGCAAATTATTTAAAACAAACGTGAATAAGTACTTCAAATATATGTTAATGTATAATATATATATGTACAAATAGTTTTCATACCTTCAAGAACAAGTATGGTCCCAATGATGTTATCAAAAACATTCTTCTCAAAATGCATAACATCGAGTGAATATGGATGGGAGAATGACTTCCAATATGGTAACTCATAAAATATAGACACGTGTGTCCAACAAAGCCTCTCACTGCTGCCTCTCGCTTTAAATCGAGGATGTAGACTAAGAGTAGGATACTCGTGTGACATAATGACATTGAATACGTCATGCCCGACAAGTGGTGGTGGAGGGTCTCGTCGCTCAATCTTCCCATTAAATCTATGGGGTTCAAACCTCCAGTCATGGTCTCTTGGGAGCCATCTTCGATGCCCTTGATACGACATCCTTCCAGTCAAATGGGTAGCGTCAATGTCATCTAGACATAAGGGGCAAGCTTTGTACCCTTTTGTCTTAATGCCTCCTAACATACCAAGACCAGGAAAGTCACTAATTGTCGAAATCACTGCTGCTTTCATAATGAAAGATGACCGATCATGTCTATCAAAAGTACGAACTCCCTCATTCCATAGTACTTTCAACTCGTCGATAAGAGGCCTCATAAAAACACTTAGGCACTTTCCAGGAGATTTGGGTCCAGATATCAACATACAGAGTATATTCAACTCTTTTCTCATACACATATGGGGTGGCAGATTGTAAGGTATAACAACGACAGGCCATGTGCTGTGTGAGAGTCCCGAAGACCCAAATGGATTAAAACCGTCGGTTGCTAAGCCAAGTCGTACATTCCTTATCTCACTTGAGAACTCTGGATATTCCTTGTCAAATAATTGCCATGATTCACAATCAGCCGGATGTCGAATGTATTCCGGATCATCAACAATTCTTAAAGCGTGCCACCTCATTTGGCCTGCAATATCTGGTGACATAAAGAGACGCTGCAATCTTGGAATCAAAGGGAAGTACTTAAGTGTCTTTTTTGGAACTTTGCTTTTCCTGTCATTTTCTCTGTACCTTCCCTCACCGCACACGGGGCAAGTAACACGATCTTTGTGCTCCTTGTAGTACAGTATACAACCATGCTCACAAGCATGTATGGTCTCATAACCCATCCCCAAATTCTTTAAAATCTTTTTCACATCTTGATAACAACTAGGGTAGTTGTTATCAAGAGGCAGAATTTCTTTTGTGATATGTAGAATTTTATTGAAGCCCTTATCCGACAATCCGCTCTCTACTTTCACTTGCATTGCCCTCAGAATAGTTTCAAGAACGGTTCTGTTACAACCAGTATATAGAGGTGTCTGAGCTTCACCCACGAGACTTGTATACCTTTCAAAAACCACCCTACTATCTAAATCACCACTCTCTGTATCCATGTTCATCTGAAGATCCTCATTCTGCATATATTGAAAGGGAAATGCATCTCGAATAATATCTTCAGTCGGGTTTGATTGATGATTATTCTTCACACCACTACTTGTTTCTCCATAATTACTCTCCGCAAGCCATTGTTGTCTCAACATGTATGGGGAACGTTCAGCACTTTCTTCACCGTGGGATGTCCATGTGTGGTACCCATTCATCATACCATTGTGGATCAAATGGATAAACATTTTCTTTGTTGTAATTTTTCCTCTAATCATCAAACACTTTCTACAAGGACATATATGTGAAGTTCCTCCATTTTGCTTTGCAAAATCAACAAACTGAACAATGCCTTGAATGTACCGTGTGTCACTCCTTTCCAACTCCATCCAAGTTTTATCCATTGTCAATCTTCCACTTTCTGAATAATCTTCGACGACTTCATCATCATCATGTAACAAACGGACACAAATTAACAAAATGACAAGCAACAAATTAACATCACTAGCTAGCTTCACGTACGAATTGAACTAGATATATACCTTGGAGTGTGTTCGACGGAGGAGAGAATTACCAGGGCGCCGGAGATCGATTTCTGGAAATGCACACGGAGGAAGAACTGAAGAACGACTGTAAGTGTGGTGGAGTGTGTTTAATTTTTTTCATTTAATGCTGCGTTCTATCGCGACTAACTTTACGTATCTCAGTCGCATAAGTACACCTACCAAATTCAAATTAAATAAAAGTTGGTGAACAACAAAAAAGTCAACATTTTTTAATGTCAGGTCTGACGTGGCATTTTTACTATTTACCTATGTGACTCACCTTGACTGCGCAAATATGACCAGTCACATAAGAACACTTATGTCACAAACTTCAGACAGTCATGTAAGTACCAGTCACGTAAGTAGTCCTATATCACTGAGTTATGTCAGTGATGTAAGTCCGTGTCACATAAGGAAACTTGGATGACTAACTTTGGTCAGTCATATAAGTATTAGTCACATAAGTGTCCTTATACGACTGACCGTCTATTCTCTGTCATTTAAAGATCCTTATGTGACTGGTACTTATATGACTGACACAAACTCTGTCGTCTAAGGTGTAAATCGGCGTAGTGATATGTCGATTGTGCTGCCTCCAGAGCATGTTGATGTGAATGTGCATCCGACGAAGAGGGAGGTCAGCTTGTTGAACCAGGAAGGGATTGTGGAAAAGATACAGTCAGTAATTGAATCGAAGTTGAGGAGTTCGATCGGATGTGGCCAGGGCGTTTCAGGAACAAAGGGTGGTGGAGTCTGGGATGAGAGGAAGGATGACGAAGGAGAGGGTGGGAGCGGGACACAATCATTTTCAGCATCCAAATCATCTCAAAAGGTTCATCCGAGTAAATTAGTGAGAGTAGATGCTGCGTCGGATCCTGCTGGAAGGATGCATGCTTATCTGCAGCTAGCATAAGCCATCAGATGGAGGTGGTACAACATTGACTGCAGTAAGGTCTGCTGTTATGCTTAATTAAATTTGTTGCCTCTTTGAGAGATGGCTTTTTTGAAACTTTATCTCGAAGTAGTTACTTCAAGGAGAACCCAGCAGCAATATGAAAGAAGAGAAAAACCCTCCATTGCATGTTCTTCAACTTTTGCTGATTGTAAACTTGATCAGCGGCTGCATTTCTGAGAGCAGTTATTTTATTAACCAGCAGTACTGGTATACGTACAAGGTTGTGAGGGTTCAATCACATAGGTATTAAATGTCCTGCTGCTTATCTAAAGTATAATGCATTATGCATATATATCTGCCCTCTAAAAAGCTAGAAGACAAAAAAGTTTCCTCATGCATGACGCATGTGTATCACGACCTCTGAGAAAGAAAAAAAGAAGAATCTGAAATTCCAGGACCACTGTACGTATTATTTAGCACTTATTTTCCACCAGCAGCACCATTCTTGTTACTACTTTGTGGAAGACATAAACTTGTGGTGCACAGATGATTTAGAGCTTGTGTTGATCAGCCAACTCATTATATGTCCTCTCAACTAATCACAACCATATACTATCGTCCCACATTTTGGGACGATGATAAATGTAGAGAGCTACGCGCTCTGGTACGTGGACAAGTGATTCTGAGATTGTATATTAACTGTGATTAAGGTTGCTCTGAAATTGTGAGGCGGAAAAATTCAATCTGAAATCAGCTCTCCAGGATCAACACATAACTGCATTCTTAGTTTTACTTTAAATAAGGCTGATTGCTACAAACGTGTATATGGTGTATATCCAGTTTCATGTGTTCCCACTGGGAAATTGATGATTGATCCCCCCCCCATAAATACCTAACCCTAGCTCACTCATTCATAATCCATCATCCACACACAGACTCTTCTCCAGTAGTCCCTTCCTCTTTATATTTTCTTCATCTCCTAGTTATGTGCTTCTGCTTCTTTGCCTAAGAGATAGAACCAAAAATGAAGTTCAATTATTATTCTACCCAACCGGCCTCAAAATGTACCCGTGACTAGTCTGACCATTATTGTAAAGGCCGAACCGGACCTTGTCCATGAACATAGAGAGCCATTGTCCAGCCCTGATCTCTTTATACCCAACGAAGACGTTGCTGTCATCTTTTTTTACCACAAGCCTAAAGTAGATTTCAACTCCATGGTTACCACTCTCAAGAAATCCCTAGCTGACACTCTCGTATACTACTACGTCTTCGCAGGAGAGCTTGTTTCAAACGACGACGACACATCCGGCGAGCTTGAGATCTTGTGCAATAACCGCGGTGTGGACTTCACTGAAGCCTCTGTGGATTTGGAGCTCACTGACCTTGATCTCCATAAGCCCGACGAGCTTATCCGAGGCCAGCTCGCTCCCAAGAAAACCGTCGGCAACCTTGCAGTGCAAGTAACTCAGTTTCTAAAATGTGGGAGTGTTTTACTAACTTGCATGTTTGATCATAGGGTTGCTGATGCTTACTCCACCAACATGTTTCTAACATCTTGGTCCGAAAACGCCCTTTCGAAACCCTTGATCACTTACTCTCCCTCTAGAATGATCTTCACCCCTCGGTCCTATCTCCGCCCCGGCTCGGATGTGGAGAGTTTCTACTCCCCAATATCCTCACTCCCTCCGTCTTATCCTAAGCCCGACCAATCACCCACCAGCCGGGTCTACCACATCGCGGCTGACCAGATTATAAACCTCCAAACAGCTGCAAGCACTGAGGCTTCAAGAAGAACTAAGCTCGAGTCGTTCAGCGCCTTTCTTTGGCAATTGCTTGCGAAGAGCAGTACAAGAGAAGATTTCGTCACCAAGATGTCGATCGTTGTCGATGGAAGATCGAGACTTGCATCGGTGTATGACTCTCAAGTATGCACAACTTACTTTAGAAATGTCATAGCGGCACCCTATGGATCAGAAACCGTGGAGTCAATAAGCCACAAACCCTTAAATTGGGTAGGAGAGAGAGTTGCAGAAGTGATAAAAGCAGCAGCAAACAAGGATCATTTCCTGGACTTGATCGACCTGGTTGAGACGATCCGTCCGGACACAACCATCCCAACCGTTTTCTGGCCCAGATCTAACGATGGACCCAAGGTTCGTCAAATTTTAATTACTAGTTTCATACACCACTATAACATCATAACTTGCCATTCATGATATATATCAGTGCAGCGTGTTCAGTTGAAAACCCCACATAATTCGTAAATTTAAGAATTGACAATTAGATCAAGATGCATCTTGTAATGTGGATATGACATTAATTGTGTCTAACTAGTAACTTCAAATTTAGAGTTTGAATATACAAGTTGTAAGACACAACGCGTAATTACTAATATAACTTGATGATGCATTTTGTTTTTAGATTATATATTCTCAAATTCTAAAAAAAAAATAGACGAATTTTCATGTGAACTGTCTATATCAAATAAAATGGCAACAGCTGTTGTGTAACACATTTTTTTTTCAATTGTGGCTTGTGTGGTCTCACAACAGGTGGTGGTATCATCAGGGCTGAGGTTTCCAGTGGAAAAAATAGACTTTGGATTCGGAAAGCCAATTTTAGGGTTTTACTGTCTCCCTTGGATAGTGGACTCTGGATATGTCATGCCAGCTCCAATCCCTGACGGAAATGGAGATTGGGTTGTGTACATGCATCTTCCCAGACAGCAATTAGAGTTCATCGAGAAAGAGGCGTCGCATGTTTTCAAGCCCTTTACGTTCGAGAAGTTTAACGAATATTAATATATATATATATATAGATGGGCGTTCAAATGTTACACCTCCAGCCAATCAAAACGCGCCACGTAAGCCACTATTGAGACAGTATTGTAAGAATGAGATAGAAAGACACAATTCGAATCGTAATCGACTCGATCGGACGCACGTAGTGAAACACTACGTTTTGACCAACTTTGAGACACAGCACAACATCTTCATATTTTGACCAACTTTGACCAACTTTGACCACCAAAGCACTGCGTTTCAAAGAAACACAGCACAACATCTTCATTTGAGCTTCTCTGGGCTTCAGTGTTGGGCCGGATGAAATAGCCCATTATTGGCATATCCACCAGCATGTCGACTCCCTGATTTGTCCAAGTCCTAATGTCCTGTATTCTAAAGTATTACAAGCAGGCTTTAGGATCCTAATACACGACAACTATTCTGGACTCAGTAAAACCTGAGATCCATTACAAACACTTCCGCTCAACTGGGGCATATATTTTTTTTCCTCTCGATTGGGGGTTAGGTGTTACGTTAGTTGTGTTAGATGGACTTTAAATCTGAGCACACTTTGGTGCTAGGTGGAGTGCTCACCACGAAGGCACCTCAACTGGGGCATATTGAACAACTAACAGTTATTATTATTATTATTAAAAAGGTAATTTTATATCGTATACATTTCAATCAGTTGATGAATACAACTCATTCATAAATAATAAACATATTTAAAAAAATACGAATTTTTAAATTCATTTCCATTTTAGATGTGGTGGAAGAATTTGAACCATTATTATTGATATCTCCACCTCCTAAACAATATTCGTGTTTTTGGTAGAATATAAAATTCACTGTTCAGCACAAAAAGGAGCCCAGCAGGCCGGGGGATGATTATTCCATTTATTCGATCGAGTTGATCATCAGAAAAATTAAAAGTGTCTCTATATCTATCAAACGAAAAACCTAGGGCGGCACAGCATTAATCGACGGGCGATTCCAGAGCGGGATGTGAAATTATGTGTGTAGCTTAGCAGCTTGCCAGCGCCGCCTTGATGCTGGACTTGATCAAAACTAAAGCGGCGAGCTGCAGGCGTCGTCTGATGATGATGAGTAATAATAATATTACTAGCAGTGATGATCTTCTGCTGTTTGGTAAGCTGCTGAAATGGAGCAAGCAGCAGCAGGCCGGAGGAGTTTGATATTGTTGGTGTATTATTGTAAGTAGATAGTCCACTCGTTTTTTGAATCGATCTTGAGCAGGTCAACGTACTTGATCCAATGTTTCTACATGACCACCAACCATAAAAAGAGTATATATATATATATATAAAAAATATACTATTATGGTTAATAATTAACATACTAATTAGCAGTTTATCGAATATAATATTAAAAAGATATAAAATGGGTAAATTTTGTACAAATAAAAGATTTTATTTTTTAGGTTTAATTTGGTCTCATCTAGACCAGTGCTTCGGAGGGTGTAAAAGAGCGACTAGTCACACTTATAAATCAGATGATGATCTTCCAATTAATGTATAAAATGAAAAACGATCCGAAAAATTTACCTTTTATTAGAACACATGAGCTGGGATAAAGAGCATGGCCTGAAAACATAGGGCGCCTCTTTCTCGATGAACTCAAGTTGCTCCTTCGGGAGATACATGTACACAATCCAGTCCCCGTTGCCAGACGGGTGGGGCACCGGTATAACATACCCCACATCGAATTTCCAAGTAGAGAAATAGTAAAATCCTAAAACAGGCCTTCCCCATCCAAAATCAAATTTCCCCACCGGAAACCTTAGCCCTGAGGACACACAAACTTTAGATCCATCATTGGATTTTGGCCAGAAAAAGGTTGAGACCATTGCTATAACAGGTCCTCGTCGGGTTTCTTCAATCAGATCGATCAGGTCTAGGAAATGATCCGTGTTCGCTACGGCCTTGATGTTGTCTGCTAATCTCTCTCCAACCCAAGTTAGAGGCTTGTTCATTATCGTCTCCTCGGTTTCGGAAGTGTAGGCTCCAGATACTGCATTTCCAAAGTAAGTTGTGCAGGCCTGATGATCATACACTGATGCCAATCTTGATCTTCCATCTACAGGTATCGCCATTTTGGTGATCAGCTCTCTTTTTTGGGTGCTTTCTTGGCAAGCGCTTTTGGCGAGGAGTTGCCAGAGAAACGCGCTGAATGACTCGAGCTTAGTTCTCTTGGACGTCTCGGTACTTACAGAGGTTTGTACGGCTACCGTCTGGTCAGCTGTGATGTAGTACATGCGGCTGATGCGTGAGTTGTTTGAGATAAAAGGAGGAGGAAGTGAGGATATTGGGGCAAAGAACTGACTCAACTCAGGGCCGTAGCGGAGAGGGGACCGATGCTTGAATACCAGTCTAGAGGGAGGAAACGATAACGGTTTCGAAAGGGCCTTTTCGGACCAAGAGAGTAGAAAGATGTTTATAGCGTAAGCATCAGCTACCTTATGATCAAACTTACAAGCCACTACGACACTCCCACATTTTTGAAACTCAGTTACTTGTACAGCCAAAGTTCCTCTCTCTAACTTGGGAGCAAGCTTTTGTCCGATGATCGTGTCGTTGGGCTTATGGACATCAAGCTCAGTCAGCTCCAAATCCACACAAGCCTGGATGAAATCCACACCGCGATTGTTGCACAAGATCTCAAGCTCACCGGACGAGTCGTTCGAAACAAGCTCACCGGCGAAGACATAGTAGTCTACAAGAGTCTCAGCTAGGGTTCTCTTTAGAGTGGCCACCATGGATTCAAACCCAACGTTTGGCTTCTCATAACAAAGGATGACAACAACGTCTATTTTGGGTACATAGAGATCAAGGTAGGAGAGTGGCTCCCGATGATGATCTTGAACAAGGGCGGGGTCGGATGTTACAACGGTCATGCCGGTTTGTGTGACGGCTACATCTTGCTGGTTGCTATCACAATTACTCATTTTGGCACTAAGTATATGAGAGAGATGAAGAGTCTCAAGATGGCTATGGATGGTTCAATGAGTGAGAGTTTGGCCTGCATATTTAAAGGGACTGATGGAGGATCCGATCCATAATTGTAGGACACATGAACGTGAAATACACCAAAAAATGCATGTCAAGATTTCTCATAAAATAGTTTTCGATCCAAATATGATTGAATCTAAAAATACACAAGTGGAGAAAAAATATATATATAATACCCTAAATTCATCATTATCATCATGACTACAATGAGGATGGCGATGATGATGGATCTAGAGGTTCTCGAGAGGGGTCGTAAAACATGTAATATTTTTTCAATTCATAAATATGTTAAATTATAATTAAGTATCTTATTATTTAATTTGTACGGATTAAACCGGTTCGATCCGGTTGAACCACTGACCTATTGACCCAGTGACTTGACCGTTTTGATCACCAGTCTGATTTGACCCATTTTTACCTCCAAAACTTACCTTGATTTTGACTTAACATAACTTGTGGATTAAAGTTCAAATAAATATTAAATAATGCACAACTAGCAGGCCTTTGAATATTTAACGGCGACAGGTTAACATATACGGAGGAGTATTATAATTTCGTAATGTGAATAGCATGGATCACTTTATGGAGACGATTATCTATCTCTAGAATTGCACAAAATATCAGACAGCCCTTGACATTTTAGGGTTTTATTTTTTAACATCACGTTATTTGCATGCGAGGTATTCTTTAAAATGAACAACTATACATGTTAATAGTTTAGAAGCAATAATTGACACATCCAATTAAACGGATTGTTGACTTGAATTAATTAGATGATATAAGAAGATTCGATCTCTACATTATACAATTTTAAATGTTTGTTTGATTAATGCGGTTGTTGGCTATAACTATATATATTTTTATTTCTGTTGATTGTGATTTGCATGCAGAAGCTCAACTTGCTAATAATACACTTTTGAAAGAATAGCATACAGTGGCGGATACAGAGCTTCATTTGAGGGGTCCTAAATTTTTTTCTCTAACAACAATGATTTAAGTCGTATCCAGTAAAGAAAAAGGTCTACTAATGATCCGGCGATTTTTTTTCTAATAATAAGGTTCGCTAATGATAAGCCAACCTTCTGAAGCTTATAAACGTGTCATCTGATGTCCATTGAAGATGATCTACATATGGATTGAAAGTTAATTGAAATTTGTCAAAATTGAGGGGTCCGAAACAATCTTCTAAAGCTCATAGAGGTGTCATCTGGTGTCCGTTAAAGATGATTTATATATTATTAGAAATCTAATTGAATGCTCTACAACTTTCATATTTACTTAAAGATGAAATTTTATAGGTAAGCTGATAAAAACAATCACCAAAGATAGATGATTGATTGAAATTAGTCAAAATCGAAGGGGTCCGAACCAACATTTGAAGGCTCATAGAGGCGTCATCCAGTGTCCATTTAAGATGTTCTTTGGAAGGGTAGAAAGCTAATTGAATGTTCTATAACTTTTATGTTTACTCCAATATGAAATTCGGAGATTTAACTCTCAAAAATAGTGACCGATTATACATATTTGATCAAATTTTAAAAAAAATATATATATATATAGTATATGTATAAAAAAAATTCTAAGAAAATTGAGAGGGGTCCTGGCCCCCCAGGCCCCCCTAAATCCGCCTCTGGAAGCATATATTACTCAACTTGCTAATGATGAATTATCATTGAACAAAACATGAACAAAACCAGGGGCGGATCCAAGAATTTTTCGGACCAGGAGCGAGATACATATTTTTGGACCGAAGACGGATTCAGCAATTTATTTTCATACTAGAGGGGCATATAATCAAAATGACAAGAGGAAAGCCGGACCCCTACGAGTGAGCAGAAAAGGGAGGAGGAAAGAAGGCCAATTAAAGAAGCTAAAACCCACTTTCAGGGGGTTAAAAATCATTAAAAAAATACACTGCATTAGTCTAATATTAAAGAAAAATCGGAAAATCGACCCGGGACAGCTGCCCCCACTCCCTCCTTACTGCATCCGCCCTTGAACAAAACGACCAACAACCAACTAGCACATTAAACCTTGCCACGCTTGGACACAACTACCCTAGAACCTTCAAACCAGCTTTACTAGGTGTAACCTATGGAATGACACACCAATTCCAACCTTTGAATGTAATTTGTGTACTATCTAATGCCCTTATTTTCATCCTTAGATCCCAACGAATTGTCCGCATAGCACGATTGATAATGTTAGGCGTTGAAGCCTGATGAAGAGAAGCTAGCAAAATTGGACTTCCCATTGTTGAAGAAGGTAAATTTGATTTTGCTTTGGCAAGCAAATATCAAATTGGACACGGCAAACAATACAAACTCAAATTTAAAATGCAGTAAAGTTTCCCTTATAAAAGGAAGAGAAACGAAGGGCATTAATAGCTCTCACACAGCTCAGCCTTCTCTTTAAAACACAGTGTGTGTTTTATTCCATTTGATGAGTATTGTAATTATATCTTGTTAAGATAATGGAAATCTCCTGGCTTGGTAGTACCCCCAGGCATGGTCATGTTGTGACAAACTGGGTAACAAATTCCTGTGTCTTTTTATTGTTGTCTTTCATTATTGTTTTCTCACATTACTGCTTGAGATCCTAACAATTGGTATCAGAGCTTGGGTTGTAGCAGTCATGCAGAGAGATGGAAAACATCTAGTAGAGAAATTTGATGGGTCGGATTTTGGGGTTTGGAAGATGCAGATTGAGGATTACCTGTATGGTACTGATTTACATCTACCAATTGACGGCAAGAAACCAGAGGACATGAAGGACGACTTATGGAAGTTGTTGAACATGAAGGCGATAAGCACGGTTCGCTTATCGTTGTCCAGAGACGTAGTATATTACACGTCAAGGCCAAGACGACGAAGGAGATGATGGATACGTTGTTGGCACTGTACGAAAAACCATCCGCGGTGAACAAGGTTCACCTGATGCGGCGGCTTTTCAATTTCAGGATGGCAAAGGATGCATCGGTGGCTAAACACTTGAGTGAGTTTAATATGATAATCGCGCAGCTGAGCTCGGTTAATATTAAATTTGATGAGGAGGTACAAGCCCTGATTTTATTATCTTCCTTGCTAGAGAGTAGGAGCAGGACGGTTACAACAATAAGTGCGACAGCAAGAAAGGAGCAACTTAAGTTTGATGAAATTAGAGACTTGGTAGTGAGTGAAGCAACTCGCAGGAAAGAGTCGGAGTCTACTTCAGGATTAGCTTTGAAGGGGGCGGCGCCTTTGAAAATCCGAGCATTCCTAACCGTCCAAACTTTGTACGCTGCCAATTAGGTGGTGTATAACAGATATAAAAAGCATTTAAAAAGTATAGAAACACCCTTTCTACAAGTTTATCAAAATTTAAAAAGATATATAAATTATTTTGTAAAAATAAATGAATGCTTTATTTTTGATTGGGCATTGAGGCGGGTCTAGACAGCAATTAGGCAGACGGGTGACTATAAATGGAGTGACCTATGTATAAAATCAAAACGGATTTGAAAATTTTACCTTTTGAGCCATTTAGGTGGTTTATAATTTATAGAACACTGAGATATAGAGCATGGCCTGAAAACATAGGGTGCCTCTTTCTCGATGAACTCAAGTTGCTCTTTCGGATCGAAGACACATGTACACAATCCAATATTCGTTGCCAGCCGGGTGGGGTACCGTCATAACATACCCCGAATCAAATTTCCAAGGGAGATAGTAAAATCCTAAAACAGACCTTCCCCATCCAAAATCTAATTTCCCCACCGGAAACCTTAGCCCTGACAACACACACACTTTAGATCCGTCAGAGGAATTTGGCCAGAACATGGTTGAGAGTGCCATATCGGGCCGCCGCCGCCGAGTTTCCTCAACCAGATCGACCAAGTCCAGGAAATGATCCACCTTTGCCCCGGCCTTGACTATTTCTGCTACTCTCTCTCCAACCCAAGTTAAAGGCTTGTTCATTATCATCTCCTCGGTTTCGGAAGCGTAGGGTGCGGATATCACATTTCCAAAGTAAGTTGCGCATGCCTGATAATCATACACTGATGCCAATCTTGATCTTCCATCTACATCGATTGCCATTTTGGTGATTAGCTCTTGTTTCTTGGTGCTAATAATTTCTTGGCAAGCGCTTTTGGCGAGGAGTTGCCAGAGAAACGCGCAGAATGACTCGAGCTTAGTTCTCTTTGAAGTCTCGGTACTTACATCATTTTGCACCGTTACAGTCTTGTCATTGGTGATGTAGTACATGCGGCTGATGCGTGCGTTGTTTGAGATGAAAGGAGGAGGAAGTGATGACATTGGGGCAAAGAACTGACTCAATTCAGGGCCGTAGCGGAGAGGGGATCGATGCTTGAATATCAGTCTTGAGGGAGGAAACAATAACGGTTTCAAAATGGCCTTTTCGGACCAAGACACTAGAAAAATGTTCATGGCGTAAGCATCAGCTACTGTATGATCAAATTTACAAGCCACTACAACACACCCACATTTTTGAAACTCAGTTACTTGCACAGCCAAAGTTCCTCTCTCTAACTGATGAGCAATTATTTGCATGATCTTTGATGTATAAATTCACACACTTTGAGCTGCATTTCCATGTAAGATTACGCAGATTTGATGTTTTTACTTTGTGTTTCAGTGACAGTAATTTGAGAAGCAAAAAGCTGATTTGTGACCTAGTGCACCCGATCGGGTATACAATCCAAAATGCTCACCCAACCGACCGGCCACCCGATCAAACCCCTCCTCAGCCGACCGGCCACCCGACCTCACTTGGTCGTCCAACCGCCCGGCCAGCCGCTCGCACACCTCGCATCAGCCGCTCGGCCACCCGAGCTCCATCCCTTGTCCAGCCGCTCGCACACTCGACCATCCAAACCCTAGTGCATTCGATCGGCCACCCAAGTTACTTGCGCATTTATTTCCTTCCATCGAGCAAAGCAATGTGAGTTTTATGGGGACACGAAGAAACAATTGGAGAATGAGAAGCCTGCATTGGGAAGCATGGAGACAAGCAATTATTACTGGAATGAAGGACAGCAGTATACAAGGAATGCACATCAGTGAAGAAGGGACACAATCGAAAATCATCAGAAGAGATACTTGGCGACAACAACATTCACAGAAGAAGTTCAACATCAGGGTTTCTCTTAACCTATTCTTGTACTTCATTTTTATTTAACTGTTGTCATGTATCAACTCACCATGAGTGAGTAGTCCACTTATTGGGATCTAATGGATCCCCAGAACATCTGCAATTGTAACACATATCTTTTTATATGATTGTGATTTTATTTCTCTACATTAGATACGAATAGTTCAATTCATGCATCCTGTCTTTGGTATTTTCGCGAGATATCAATAATGTTTGTATGAGAATTGTTTGTACCTTTTGTCTGTGTTTGCAGTAGCATATCACAGTAGTTTTACATAGTTGCATGATAGGCGAGAAGCGAAAGTTGAGTCTATGCATGTAATGAGATAAAATCTGATAGACAAGAAGCGAAAGTTGAGTCTTGATGATTTGTGCATCTAGTTTTGTTATTATGCAAGAAGCGAAAGTTGAGCATGTAACAAAGCAAATGACCTAGGGTAATAATTCACTATCATATATCGAGATCTACTGTTAGGCAAGAAGCGAAAGTTGAGTCTGCAGTAACTTTGTGTTATAATCTGTTTGTTTTTGGGGAGTCATTGATTCCCAATGTTTCATCTAATTAAAAGACAACCAAACAACAAATCGTATGCAACAACAAATTAAATCTTTAGTTCTTTGTTAGTTCATTGTTCAATTTATTCATTGTACTGTATTGCATTTTTATTTCAAACCCCCCCATTTCAGTACTAATATAAACAATCATTTACAGAAAGTAGCAAACTAGTTCCCTGAGGATTCGACCTGAGTCACACTCAGATTAATTGTTTGATCGCGAGTTGCATTACAATCACTATATTTACAACCGATCACTAACTTCGGAGCAAGCTTTTCTCCGATGACCACGTCGGGCTTATGGACATCAAGCTCACTCAGCTCCAAATCCACACAAGCCTCAGTGAAATCCACTCCACGGTTGTTGCACGAGATCTCAAGCTCACCGGACAAGTCGTTCGAAATAAGCTCACCGGCGAAGACATAGTAGTCTACTAGAGTCTCAGCTAGGATTTTTTTAGAGTGGTTACCGTAGATTCAAACCCAACGTTTGGCTTCTCGTAACAAAGGATGACAACAACGTCTTCTTTGGGTATATAGAGATCAAGGTAGGAGAGTGGCTCCTTATGATAATCTTGGACAACAGCCGAGTTGGCGGTTACAACGGTCATGCTGGTTTGTGTCACGGCTACATCTTGCTGGTTGCTATCACCATTATTACTCATTTTGGCAATGAGAAAGAGGAAGAGTGAGGTATGGCTGTGGATGGATCAATGAGTGAGCTAGGTCTACATATTTAAATTGACTAATGGAGGCCGGATATCGAATCCTTGTAGGACCACATGAACGAAAAAACTTGACACCAAACAGGGACGGATCCAGGAATTTTGGTAGGGGGTGACAGACAAAAAAATAATTGCATCATGAAATTTTTTTTCTGAAATTATTTGGGCATTTTACAAAAATTGTATAAATTTCTTGAAAAATACACTTCAAATTCTAATATATAAAAAATTGGTGCCAAAAGCCCAAGATTTTTTTTGGAAATCAAAGTTAATAGAATTGGTTTGTCAAAATGAAACAAGTATCTCTAGAATAACATGAAATAAAATGCAACTGATACAAAAACTGAATATATCAAACCAGAGAGAGCCTAACATGTTATATCCCAATGAACTCAGCTTATTCCTTAGAGGCAGATCCTTCATCGCTCTTGTTGTTATGCTTCCTAGCGTACCTCTGCCCGAGTCATGAACTCAATATAAGATTGATGAGTCAAATACTTGACTAATTTTCTTCTACTTTTCTTAGTAGTTTTGATTCGTTTCCAAGTAATTTTGATGTCATTTCATACCCTTCTTGATCTATTAGGTCCCAAAATGTATTTTGTCTCACTCGGAGCCTCAAAGATCAAATGGAGCACAAGTTGAGTGAATTTGAGCCAAATATGGAGTTTCGGGCAAAACAGGGCAAACCGACCTCGTCGGCGTATTTTCCATTCCCAGATCGCGTACGGTGTCCGAATTGGTTGATTCAAAGCTTGTTGGAAAGCTAACTCAAAAGGCTACAACTCTCTAGTTGACGTCAAGACCTAATTCGGACATTAAGATTGTGAAAAATTCGCTGGAAACCCACTCAGGCCTCGCTCTCTTGACGCAAACTTGCTTGAAACAGGGCAAACCGACCTTGCCAGAGTATTTTGCATGCCCAGATCGCATACGGTGTCCGAATTGGTTGATTCAAAGCTTGTTGAAAAGCTAACTCAAAGGGCTACAACTCTCCAGTTGACTCCAAGACCTAATTCGGACATTAAGAGTGTGAAAAGCCGCTGGAAACCCGCTCAGACCTCGCCCTCTTGAACGCAAACTTGCTCGTCCGAAAATTTTTCCGAAAAACTTGGGGGTGACATGTACCACCCCCGGCCCTTAATAGATCCGTCCCTGACACCAAATAATGGCTGTCAAGATTGCCCATTATAGTTATCAAAAAAAAGATTGCCCATTATAAAATAGAGCATTATTATATCTAAATGATTGAACCAAAAATACACAAGTGGAAAAATAACATATCCATGATTTATTGAAAGATTTTATGGATCCATGTTGATTGATTAGGAATGGAAAATGGATCTATAATTAATCACGTTGCAACTTAGAAGAAGTCTCCACGCATGTGCAGCTAGGGATGCACAACCGGTTCGATCCGGACCGGATTGGAATTTCACGGTCTGGATTTGACCGATAGACTAGAAAATTTTAAAAATATGGACAGTACGTGGATCAGGTTTTTTTTTATTTTTGTAAAAAGTGGACCAGACCGAATGAAGGTTCAAACTATCCATTTTTCAATCAAGGGCAAAACAAAAAAATAGATCAATTTTCGAACATCCGAACACCGTAAATTCACAGTGATTAAATTTCGAACTCAATCATGTGAACACAGTTGAAAATAACCCGATATTTCTCATCGAAAACTATTAATAATTTGAATCGATCTTTCTTCTTTATCACCAATAGACCTTTTTATTATGTCGTTATTAACGGGATTCACATAATTAAGTTTGTAATTTAATCACATTGAATCTACGGTTATCGGTGTTCGAAAATTGATCAATTTTTTTATTTTATTTTGCACTTGAATGGAAAAAAATGACAGTTTGAAAATCTTTCAATTGTAAAAGAACAGTTGTACAGTAGACCATGTACTTTTCCATGTATTTAAACTTGTTGATTATGATTTGCAGAGGCACAAGTTGCTAACAATCAATCTCGCATTATGTTGGGCTGTCTTGTTGAGCCGACCCGCTAACTTGTTGGGCCATTCAGGCCCATTATGCATGCATGCCATCAACGAGGAACAACAAGATCAAACGTGAAGGGCTTGAGAACATGGGACGCCTCTTTCTCAATGAACTCGACTTGCCGTCCCGGAAGGTACATGTACACGGAAGGTACATGTACACAACCCAGTCTCCGTTTCCAGCCGGAGTCGGCACCTGCATCACGTACCCCGAATCAACTTCCCAAGGCAGACAATAAAACCCTAAAACCGGCTTATCGAACCGAAAGTCTATTTTATCCATTTGAAACCTCAGCCCTGAGGATACCAACACCTTCGGTCCATCCGTCGATCGAGGCCAGAAATTGGTCGGGACAGTTATCTTCGGACGGATTGTTTCCACCAGGTCGTTTAAGTCCAAGAAATGATCCTTGTTTGCTCCTGCCTTTATCACTTCTGCAACTCTCTCTCCTATCCAAGTTAAGGGCTTGTGGCTTATTGACTCTACCGTTTCCGATCCATACGATGCGGATAAGACGTTTCTAAAGTATGTTGTACATGCCTGAGTGTCATATACACTGATTCTAATCTTGTTCTTCTATATATCAATCACAATTGCCATTTTTGTGACCAGCTGGTCTTCTCTCTTGTGGCCCCAGCTCTTCACAAGAAGTTTCCAGAGAAAGGCGCTGAACGATTCGAGCTTCGTTCGTTTCAAAGTCTCGGTGCTTGCAGCTTCCTGGAGGTTTATAACATGGTCAGCTGAGATGTAATAATAGATGCGGGAGTTTCTCTAATCCAAAACCAAACTCGAATCACCCAAATACATCAAAGGAATCGGTACTCTTCATTTTTTTTATATTCTCGGATTCTCTCCTACCGGAAATGTATGAAAATAAAGACGTGGCTTGGTTTGGGGCCTACATGGACCAAAAGGAGATGAATTAGCATACACGTATGATCCCGGTTTCACAGGAATCGGATCATTGAAAATCATGAAAATTCCGGGCAGACTTATTTTGGCGCTGAAGAATTCTCGTAGTTGTACAATTCAGATGATATAATAATCCTAGACCCTGAAAATCATGAAATTTAAAACTGGGTTTAAATTTTAATCGCTCGTCGATTGATTACAAAACAGAAAAGGAGGGATTTTTAAGGATAAAAATGAAATTACCAGCGTAGGGATTGAGATAGAGATTGACGCCGCCATCGACATCCTCGATGTGCTTGATGGTGAAATCAGCAAGCATGGGAGAGAATTTCGCGTCGTACGAGACGGTCGACAAGTCGCGGAACGCGGTGGCGATGGAGGAGGAAGTAACAACTTTAATATCTTGGTTCCCCAAAAAATCGGTATCATTATGATACCTGTTCCTGAGAAACCGAGATCATACGTGTATGTCAATTCATCTCGTTTTGGTCCACGTAGGCTCCAAACCGAGCCGCGTTTTCATTTTCATACATTCCCGAAATGAGGGAAATCGGGAATATAAAAAAATGAAAGGGTTATCAGTTTTCATACATTCCTTAAGAACCGGGAATATTAAAAATGAAATAGATTGATTATTGAGTTTCAAATGGTGCATTAGGGTGATTCGAGTTTAGTTTTGAGTTACTTTGGTGAGAAAAGAAGCGGCCAGTGTTTAAGTTTTGATCAGTTTTAGTGAGATGAAATGGGGGTGGGAGGGAGGATCTTGGGGAAAACACCTTCTCCACCCTCGGGTCGTGGCGGATAGGGGACCGAGGATTGAATATCATTCTAGAGGGAGAAAACGATAACGTACGGGTGCGGTTTCGAACATGCGTTTTCAGACCAAGACGTTTGAAACATGTTAGTGAAATACGCGTCAGCTACCTTATGGTCAACTGAAGATCTTCACCCATCGAATTTCGGCAACACACCCTCACAAGCAAGCAGCAGGGAGGAGTTGTAGTTATTATTGTTGGTGCAGCCAGTCGTCATGTGGATATTTCTGTTGTTGTGTGGTGTATTGTAATTAAGATAGTCCACTAGCTAGTTTTTTTGAATCGAGCTTGAGGTCAACGTGGATGTAGATCCAATGTTACTACCGACCAACCATAGAGCAACATTTATATTAGGCGCGCCGCGCGCGCTAAATAGACCGTACCCAACAGAGTTTTAAAAAATTTATTTGGGATCGATCGATATTATGAGATTAAAATCGATTTTATAATTTTAAATAGTCATATAAAAATACTAATATGGTTAGTAATTAGAAAGTAAAAACATACTAATTAATTACAAGTTTATCGAATATAATATTAAAAAGATATAAAATGGGTAAATTTTGTACAAATAAAAGATTTTTTTAAGTTTGATCAAGAAGTTGATCATTTATATAGCGGTGCGGGTAAAAAGAGTGACTATTCACCTATAAATCAGATGATGAACTTCCCAAGTATAAACTCCAAAAACGATCTGAAAATTTTACCTTTTAGAACACTGCGATAAAGAGCACGGCCTGAAAACATGGGGCGCCTCTTTCTCGATGAACTCAAGTTGCTCCTTCAGGAGATACATGTACACAATCCAGTCCCCGTTGCCAGCCGAGTGGGGCACCGGCATAACATACCCAAAATCGAATTTCCAAGGGAGATAGTAAAATCCTAAAATAGGCCTTCCCCATCCAAAATCCAGTTTCCCCACCAGAAACCTTAGCCCTGACGACACACACACTTTAGATCCGTCAGAGGATTTTGGCCAGAAATCGGTTGGGATTGCTATATCGTCGGCTCGCCTAGTTTCCTCAGCCAGATCGATCATGTCCAGGAAACGATCAGTGTTCGCTCCGGCCTTGACGATTTCTGCTACTCTCTCTCCAACCCAAGTTAGAGGCTTGTTCATTATCATCTCCTCGGTTTCGGAACCATAGGGTATGGATATTACATTTCCGAAGTAAGTTGCGCATGCCTGATGATCATGTTGAAGGTTGACTTTAAGTGGGGCTGGGCTTGGACATCCAGACCACCCACCCGGGCAACGCCTGGGCCAAGTTAGCCAGACGCGCCCCAACATAGCCAACCAAGGGCAGGCCTGCAGGCATACACTCCAACCATTAAACAAGGCCCAGCCCACAGGGCATTAATTGGGAAACCCTTGCAAGATTGTTGGTGAGAGGGATCGAACCCATAACCTCACCCTTTAACATGTTCCATAAGGAAACATGCTAACCATGTGAGCTGCAGTTAACCTCACAATTGTTTAAAAAAACCTCCACTAGAGCCTAGAGGGCGTCATGTTTTTTTTTAAACTGGACGGTGCCAGCGCCTTTATTGATGATAAAAGGTTCAAATAGCCTGAACCGTGGCTACAAAGAGAGTCCTCAAGTGCCAGGAGTTAGTTATAATACCTAACCCCTTAAAAACGCCGAACAGACTAAACGAGGTGCCAAACAGAGGGCTAAAATACAACCAGAAAAGCAAGAGGCTATATGTCATGAAAAGGACAGCGATGACATTCAGATGGGAGACCAAGTCGATCCCCCTTAAGGGCCTTTTTGAATTCAGGCGCAGAAGTGGGAACATTGGCGGATGCAAGGATGAAGGCAGGAGTGTTAGCGGCTCGACAAATTTTTGCAAATAAAATGCCATGCAGTGCAGCGTGCCGACCATTCTGAGGCTTGTGGCTGGAGATGTCTGGATGGCAGGACTGGCATGCTTGGACTGTAAGACCCTTAGCACGCAAAGACCGGACGGTGTGAGCCAAACCGGTGGTAGTAGGGAGATGGAGGGTGACGCTGCAGTGGACTACAGCGACCGTGTTAGTCCGAAGAATATAAGCCCCGCGCAGGCCCTCGTCCGATTGGTACCAGGCCACGTTCAGGGTGAGACCTGAAGGATGAGGAGTCCACTTCTTCCACCTAGCCTTTGGGTTATAAGGCGTGGGCAAAAACAAAGCTTGAAGAATGGTCATGTGAAGGAGGCAGTGAGTGTATCTGAACGGGATATGAGGAGCAAGACGATGAATCCAGACCCGGACTGCATTAGCAACATTGTGATGTTTACCCTCATGGAGGAACTTGTTCCGCAAAACCCACAGCTCCCAGAGACTGCAGCAAATCCAGATTATCCTTAGGCCATCAATGTAATCCGGGTTTATAGAGAGTCTGATTAGGAAGTCCCAAAGCTGTTTGAGGGTACCGGCCTGAGGGACATCCAACAGATTCTTCCCAAGAGTCCAGATCTTAGTGGCCTCCTCCCCATCAACAAAAAGATGTGCTGCAGTCTCCTCGTGAGGAGCTGTACAGGAGAGGCATGCCGAAGCAATATGGATGCCGCAGCTTTTGATACGATCATTTGTCGGGATAGCGCGATGCTTCAGGCGCCACATAAAAGCACTGATCTTGGGGGGATCCATGGATGCCAGACTGTGGACAGAGCCTTGTCTAGGGGACTAGGCGTCGAGGTGAGGATTCGGAATTCCTTGGTGGTGAACATGCCTGTCACACTACGCCTCCACTCCAGGCAGTCTGCTTGGTCCGATATAGAAATCATCTGCAGCTCCTGTTGACCATGAGGAGGGAGGGTCGCGGAAACGGTAGCAAGAAGGTTCGATCAAAGACTATAGTGTGGAGAGGAACCTATTGCAAGGCATGCGGAGGAGAGGATTGATATAACCAGCAGAAGTCACTGACAGTTAAATCACCACGCCCAATATTCCAGCGACATTGGTTTCTGAGATCAGATAAAACTTTACTGACGAACGTCCAAATGTGGGAACCATGATGGCCTTCTTTATAGGTGGAGCGAACAAAACGTCCCCAAAGGGATGAAGGGTCCATGCAGCGCCAGGCTAGTTTGTATTGGAAGCCTTTCCGAATGTCATTGAGGTTCCTGATGCCCAGCCCCCCTGCTCTCTTATCTCTACAAATATCCGGCCAGCTGACCCAATGACGACGACTCTGTCCACCACTGTCCCAGATGAAGTTAGCGAGAAGACTGTTGATGCGATTAATAACAGCGGCCGGGGTCGGAAGGCTGGCAAGGACATGAATCGCCATAGAGTTCAGAACGGTCTCCACAAGGGTAATCCTGCCACCAAGGGAGAGCATGTTGCGTAACCAACCTGTGATCCGACCACGAATCTGATCTTCCAGCTTCTGAAAATATTCAATCTTGACGCAGCCGGGGAACAAAGGCGCTCCTAGATACGTGGTAGGGAATTTATCCTCAGAGAAACCAGTGGCTTGGAGGAGATCTTGGCGATGCTCTATATCCATGGCTTGCGGGAAAAAGATGTTGCTCTTCGAGCTATTAAGGGCTTGACCTGTCCAAGTGCAGAATCTGTTAATCATGTGCATCAGGTTTTCGATAGATTGTTCAGTACCATTGGTGAAAAGCAGCAAATCATCGGCATAGAGCAAGTGGTTCACTTGGAGAGCACCCGTCTTTACAAAATAAGGCTGGAGCAGCCCATCAGAAATATGACGATGCAACAACCGGCTGAAGGATTCCATGCAAATGATGAAAAGACTGGGAGAGAGAGGATCTCCTTGTCGAACGCCCCTGTTAGATTTGAAACGGCCATAAGCAGTTCCATCCCAGAGGACCGAGTAGAAGCAGCCGGAGATAGTGCGATAAACAAGATCACACCATTGAGAACCGAAGCCCAAAGCCCTCATCATGCGATGTAAGAAAAGCCAGGAGACCCTATCATAGGCTTTCGCCATATCAATTTTCATTACCACATTTCCGCCAGCTCCCCCATTATTGATGTGACAGGTAAGGTCGTGGGCAAGAGTTACGGATTCAATGGTGCCCCGGCCAGACATAAAACCAGCCTGTTCCTGGCTAATAATAGAAGGGAGGATCCTGGCAAGGCGAGTATTGAGGAGACCGGAAAGAAGCTTATGCACGACGTTGCAAAGGCTGATAGGACGGAGATGGTCAATCTTTGATGCGTTCGGCTTCTTAGGAATTAGCACCAGGTGGGTAGCGGTGATAGAGCCCGGTAACTGCATGCCAGCAAAGAACGCATGAACCATTCTACAAAGGTCGTCTTTGATGACAGGCCAACAATGCTTGTAGAAATGGCTTGTGAAACCGTCCGGTGTTAGTGATTTTCAGGTTTTCATGCGACCGCATGAGAATATCATGCGACCGCATGAGATTCTCATGCCTCGGGTTGGGTCATGCGACCGCTCATGCGAACGCATGAGATTTCTATGCGACTGCTCAAGGTCATGCGACCGCATGAAATAATTCATGCGACCGCATGAAATAAGGCAAAAGATGCAACGTTTCATGGAGCATGCGAACGCATGCCATGGAGCATGCGAACGCATGAATGCAACAGATGTGCCTGTTGAGTCTATAGACGCATCTACTGTTCATACCCGAATGTTTCTCTATAAATTGAGATTGTTTTCTCAATCATGGGACACGAAAGATTGCTGTGCAATTGATAGAAACAATTATCCTCTTCTCTTGATTACAAAACACTCAAACCCTAAGTTTTCTTTGTTCTATTGCCGAAGAACAAAGTGTTAATCTCTTTTGGATTTAATCCCATATTCGAATTTCCTGTAACCCCAGGCACAGTGTAAGGGTGGAAATATTGAATTCGGACAGCGAATTTACGTGGTCCAATTAGATATCCAAGGTACTATTTCATCACACAAGAAGATAGCACTACAAGACGACAATCTTGCCACCATCGAAGACCCTAACCAAGACTTGTTGCTGCGAAATTCAAGGAAGAAGACGACCCAGCAACTACAAACGAATTCAATATGTTCCTATCGATGGCGAGCATGAGATAAGATGGAAAAGATGAAGGAATTGAGTTTACAGCAATGATTTAATAAGATGCAGAAGAATTGGGGCCTGAAGCTTCAAGATAGACACGCTGAAACAGGAGTTTGTTTCAAGTCATTTAAATAATATAATTTGTTTAACTTATTCCGTTTGTGTTGCACTGTCTGCAGAGGCATAGTTGGATAAATTATTGGTGAAGTTGGAAGAAGAACAAAGTCCGAAAGACTACTGCTGGAGCACTAAAAGGGCTACTTGTATCAATTATAATTTATACTTGAGTTGAATGATTTGTTTATTTAATTCAGTTTTTGGTGCAGAAACACTAAAGTGTTGTGGGGAAGAAAAGGCGCAAGTCCCAGCAAATTTAGACGCGGCTGCGGAAAAAGCTTAATGAATTGGTGTCGAAGTCTTTTGTATTGGATAAGGCTGCGGCGATTGCAAAAGAAGACACTGCTAAAGCCGAAGACGATATTGGGTCTTCAAACTTTGATGAGAGGACAAAGAACCTGTGTGTTTGATGTTCAGATGAAATCAGTTTGATTTGCGGCACGTTGATTCACCCAGAATGTGAAACGGTGCTTTCTAACGTCGTGATGGTAGCGGCATCTCTGTAGTCATTTATGATGTACTTGTTACAAGAGATAAGGATAAGATGGATGCCGGGTTTTGCTGCGGAAACCTTCTGCCTAGTTCGACATGATTAGTCTGTTAAATAGACAAAGCCTTGTATTAACGGCTGATAAAATCCAAGTTGGGTTTTGGTCAATAAAATGAATTCATTTCGATTCATTTGAGTTGTTCATCAAATCTGATGAGATGGAGGAGTTTTACTGGACTTATGAAACTCTTGATGAACTTAATTTCTATACAACGGAAACTGATATGTTAAATTGTGAGACTTAAAGACTCCATGGTTGTAAGGTTCATGAATTGTCAATCATAATGAATGTTGAGTGCCCTGGATTTATCCAAAGGGTGTGCCATGCGTTTGGTTATGTAAATTAATTCATCAAAGATGAATTGAATGGCGTAAATTCATGGATATCACCCTCAAGTTTAAATCCTTGAATCAAGTCATGGCAAACTGATTGGAAATTGGTGATGAAGATTGGGATATATAAGCAAAACTCAATTTCAATCAATTTTGATTTTATTTGCCTTTTGTCTAACTGGTATTTGTTGTTAGAAAAGTCACATAAAAGGAGAAGCATGGTTGAGGGTTTGTCATCTTTTGCCAACTTGGCAGAGGGAGGAGCTGAGGCAACTCAGTGAAAAATTGGTGACAAGGAGATGTTACAAAGAGGTTGATGGGTCAATTGATGGCCGCTGGCATGGCAGGTTACATTGCAGTTGAGGCCATAGCTATTCTAGAGTAGCTTCACATGGAAGGGTTTGTTCATGTGGATATAAAACCACCTCTTACTTGGTCAACATGGAACAGTTGATGACATGAAGTTATACATCCCACTGTTCTCAGCCTTGCTCCCGGATGGAAGGATGCTTCATCTGGTCGACATATGGATTATGATCAGAGACCTGATGTATTTAGCACCTTGAAAGGATGTCATGTTATTTCGAGGGTTTACTACATAGGCAGCAGTCAAGGAGTTTCCTACATTTTGAGGCGACTTGAGTGATTTTCTTTAAGTGGATCCGCTTCAGGTGAATTGAACTAATATATTCTGGTTCAATAAGGTACGTTTCTAATTTCATTGAATTTTAATATTTTCTGCATTCAATTAACTATGGTTGATTTTAATTGGGATTGATTCTAGTTAAAAATGATTTTGATATCTTGATATATTATATGAGTATATGATTAGTTAGACCTTGATGATGCGTATGATTTTGAAGCATGTGATTTTTATGAATTTGACAGTGATTTTCATTAGATAAATTTTATGCTATGCTATTCTAGTCCATGAGTATGTATGTTTTTCACGAAAATGTAACTTGATGTGTGAAGTTCATGATTGCTTATTATCGCTGAATTCATAGTTATTTATGTTTCTTAAGAAGAATTTTGAGTGAAAGTATTACATGCATGAAAATATCACTTTAGCCATATTTATGCATCTGCTCTTAGGTTGCACTTATAGTTTGTCTTGATTCATTTAAACATGTATATGTTTAATTCAATAAGTAAGTATTGAATCGAGTTATGCAATGCTGCTATTTTATGATTATGTTTTTGCTCTATGATGATATTACAATCATACTCGTTAAAGGCCTCATTCAAACTGATTTGAAAAAATATGAGAACACGTTTCTCATATGAAGTTAAAGTTTCCAAGGAAAAAGTTAATTTAGACTGGAAATAAGTTTGACTGTTAATATTGAAGATTTATTTCCCTATGTGAAAAATCTGATATTATGAGTGGAGGCACACTTTAGGATAATATCTTGTTGTGTATGTGTTATGAATTATAATATATATGTGTGTTGATGGTTTCGGCCAGAATATAATCAAAAGAAATTTTGATATGTAACTCCGGTAAGTATACTTGTAAGTTTATCGGGTCGATAAACTTGATTGGTGGAGTTTGTGGTTCAAATATCACTAGGTTAGTGATTATTTGAGTTTCTGGATTTGAAATATTCACTAAGGGTTCATATTAGTGAAGAACACCTTAAGATAGGTATTGGATGATTACTATACTGAAAAGGGTGTTGTTTAACATGTCGGAAAACTGTGTATTTAAATCAAATACAAGTTTTGATATGGAATTCTGATTGTGATTCTCCATGTGTGACTTACATGTTGAATCTAGAATAACACATATATTTGTATAGTTCTTGTATTCACGTGTTACTTGGTGCATGCTTGCATTTCACGGTTTGTTGATTGCATAAGTAACATTTGGTGCAAATTTCAAAGGTTGAATTTTGAAATAAGAACACTTTGATATTCAAGTTGCAAACTTGGAATATGTATTCTTCTCTTAGTTATTTCAAGTTTTATAGTAGAATTTATAAGAGTGGAACTCTTGATAAATTTGGGACTTATAAGAGTGATTTTGAAAGTTGAAAGAGAACGTTAATGAAAGTGTTGATGTATGTCATGATATATGCTAGACCTGACATCGCACTAGCGGTGGGTAAGCTTAGTCGATATACCAGTAACCCTAGTATGCAACATTGACAAGCAGCTCGTAGGGTATTAAGGTACCTTAAGAGGAAAAAGAATTTTGGTCTTGCATGTTCTTATTTTCCTTCGGTCATAAGAAGGATTTTCTGATGCACGTTAGATTTAAATGAGGAAGGTATCCCTATACAAGTAGAAGGGTAATTTTACTTGGGGAAGATCATTTAATGGGAATCTAAGAAATAAACTTGCATCATAAATTTAACAATGAAATATGAGTTTGTTGCTCTAGTCGGTGCTTCAAAAGAAGAAGGATGATTAGAGAACATGACATATGAAATTTCATTGTGAGGAAAGACCGATATCACCAATATCGATACATTGTGACAGCGCTGATACATTGGCTAAAGGATTTGGCCATGTATACAATGTGGTCTAGACACTTAGGTGTTAGACATAGTGCAGTAAGTGAGCTCATTATGCATGTGGTGATGTCTATGAAGTTTGTTAGGTTTTAACAAAAAGTAAGCTAATCACTTGACGAAAGATTAGCTAGAGACTTATTTTCCGAGTCGATAAAGGGGATGGGACAAAACCCATATAATCGTCTAGTCGTGGGACACCCAATTCACATCTAACTAGCGTTAGAGCTGAATTCAATGCGGAAAGCCCATTCCTAGAAGATTGATGAACACAAATATGCATCCCCAAGTATGTGTTCAGTACCTACAAAGGTTTAGGCTGAAGATAAACTCTTCTTAATAGATTCTTTGAAAAAGTGCTAGGTGTAGGAGCACAATCGAGCGGTGTGACCCATTAAAGAATTTACCTATGTAAACGTGAAGTTTCTGGTCGCTTCATGAGATATCGGGTTTAATTTTAATACGTTTATGAATGGATAGGGACTCAAGGGCCATTAAGAGTCAAGTTAACTTAACGGTTTGTGAAGTAAGACATGCGTGTGTCACCGTCAAGTACCCAAATGAATTTCATGGTTCAACCGTTTACGAGCACCATGATTTTCGAGTATATTGTATGCGAGGCTACACTATGCGGAAATTCAATCGTTTACGACATTTCCGTTTATGCGTGTTTTGCTTAAAACAAAGGTATTTTGTGAATCAAAAGAAAAACCAAAAATGGGGGAGGATTGTTAGTGATTTTCAGGTTTTCATGCGACCGCATGAGATTCTCATGCCTCGGGTTGGGTCATGCGACCGCTCATGCGAACGCATGAGATTTCTATGCGACTGCTCAAGGTCATGCGACCGCATGAAATAATTCATGCGACCGCATGAAATAAGGCAAAAGATGCAACGTTTCATGGAGCATGCGAACGCATGCCATGGAGCATGCGAACGCATGAATGCAACAGATGTGCCTGTTGAGTCTATAGACGCATCTACTGTTCATACCCGAATGTTTCTCTATAAATTGAGATTGTTTTCTCAATCATGGGACACGAAAGATTGCTCGACGTGTTCATACTGTTGATGGTATCCCAAATTTCCTCTGCCTCCGGAGTGGCCGTGAGGAGGGCATTATCGGCCTCCGACACATTGACATCAACGTGATCAAAAGCTTCAGCAGGAGGAACGACTGAGAAGGCTGAGAGGTGATTCTGAAAGTGCTGGAGAGCAAGATTGCCAATTTCAGAACTGTTGGTAGTGAAGCTCCCATCATCTTTTTTCTATTTTTATTCTGTTGTAATTGCGCCGCGCTTTAATGATAGCATGAAAATTTTTTGTATTCCGGTCACCGTCCGTCAACCATTGGACCTTAGCTTTCTCAGCCAGTAACGAATAATGCTGCCGCTGAGCGTTGTCAATATCCTGCTTTACCTGAGTGATTTCTGTCTCCACCTCCTGGCACCAGTTATCATGAATAGAGTCTTCTAGCTGGGATAGCTTATTCAGGATCTGGCCCGTTTGGCGTCGGATCATTGTCCGCTTCTTATTTCTCTTGGGGAATCAATTCGTCGTCCAAGCTCTTTCAAATACTTACACATCTGGCATGCTCATGCAGACTTTATGGCAGTGGTGAAAAACTCGTGGCAAACTAATAGGCATATTAAACCCATCCTTAATTTTGCTCTGAAGCTCAAATGGTTGCGGAAGACTCTGAAAAAATGGAACTGGAATGTCTTTGGAAATACTAAAGTAACGCTCGGTAAGCTCCTGAATAAGCTATCCCAGCTAGAAGAGGGCGTCATGTACGCTTAGCTTCCTCCATTATTTTATGACAATAATAATAATTTAGTCTGATTTGGTGTTATAATTAATTAATTATTTATATTACATGCCAGGTATTTAATAATTTAAAATGAACAACTATATACATGTTAGACTAAATCCTAATTAATCAATCTTTCTAAGATCATTTTTTAAGTATTTTGTTTGTTGTTTAATGTTTTAGAAGCAATATAATTGACAACATTATTATAGTTTTTAAAAAACAATCATCCAATCCAATAGAGTTGACTTTTTTTTATTAAGATCTGCAGAGGCTGAAGTTGCTATATAACAATTTCGCATTATGTTGGGCTGTCTTATTGAGCCGACCCGCTAACTTGTTGGGTCCAATCAGGCCTATTATGCATGCATGCATGTCAATGTCCTCAGCGAGGAATAACGTCAACAAGATCAAACGTGAAGGGCCGGAGAACATGGCACGCCTCTTTCTCAATGAACTCGACTTGCCGCCTCGGAAGGTACATGTACACAACCCAGTCTCCGTTCCTAGTCGGGGTCTGCACCGGCATCACATACCCAGAATCGACTTCCCAAGGCAGACAATAAAACCCTAAAATCGGCTTTCCGAACCCAAAGTCTATTTTCTCCATTTGAAACCTCAGCCCTGAGGATACCAACACCTTCGGTCCATCCGTCGATCGAGGCCAGAAATTGGTCGGGACAGTTATCTCCGGACGGATTGTTTCCACCAGGTCGATTAAGTCGAGGAAATGATCTTTGTTTGCTCCTCCCTTTATCACTTCTGCAACTCTCTCTCCTACCCAAGTTAAGGGCTTGTGGCTTATTGACTCTACCGTTTCCGATCCATACGGTGCGGATAAGACGTTTCCGAAGTATGTTGTACATGCCTGAGGGTCATACACTGATTCTAATCTTGTTCTTCCATCAATCACAATTGCCATTTTTGTGACCAGATGGTCTTCTCTCTTGTGGCTGCAGCTCTTCGCAAGAAGCTTCCAGAGGAAGGCGCTGAACGACTCGAGCTTCGTTCTTTTCGAAGTCTCTGTGCTTGCAGCTTGTTGAAGGTTTATAACCAGGTCAGCTGAGATGTGATAGATGCGGCCAGTGTATGAGTTTTCGCCGGTTGTAGAGAAATGAAATGGAGGTGGAAGGGAGGATATTGGGGAAAACACCTTCTCCACCCCCGGGCCGTGGCGGACAGGAGACCGAGGATTGAATATCATTCTAGAGGGAGAAAACGATAACTGTTTGGAACAGGCATTTTCAGTCCAAGATGTTAGAAACATGTTAGTGGAATACACGTCAGCTACCTTATGATCAAACTTACAAGCCAGTAAAACACTCCCACATTTTAATAACTCAGTTACTTGCACTGCAAGGTTGCCTCTTTTCTTCTTGGGAGCAAGTTTTTCTCCGATGATGACGTCGTCGGGCTTATGGAGATCAAGCTCACGCAGCTCCAAATTCACGCATGCCTCGATGAAGTCCACACCGCGGTTATTGCACAAGATCTCAAGCTCGCCGGACGAGTCGTTTGAAACTAACTCTCCTGCAAATACATAAAAGTCTACAAGAGTCTGGGCTAGGGATTTCTTGAGATTGGCCACCATGGAGTTGAAACCTACTTTAGGCTTATGATAACAAAGGATGGCAACAACGTCTTCCTTGGGTAGAAAGATGTCAAAATTGGAAAGTGGCTCAATATGTTCATGAACAATAGCGGCATCGGCAGTTACGACGGTCATACCGGTTCGCACCACGGCTAGTTCTTCCGGTTCGCTATCAATGAATTTCATGATTTTTGATACAATCTAAATAAAGGCAAAATTGGTGTGCATGGAGAGATATCGATCAAGAAAAAGGGATCACACAAGTAGTGTGGAAAACTATTTCAGCTTATTTGTAAATTATAAAATGGATGAATAGGGTAGAGCGCTATAGGGCTACATATTTATGGAGTCCCGCGGCCGGCCGAGATGGAGAGATCAGAGAGGAATCTAGTGGGACTCACAAACGTGAGATTACACCAAACACGCCTTTGGAGTAGGGGTCTCCAATAGGCTGGGCTGGGCCGGCCTAGGCCCAAAAAAATAGGCTTGGGCTAGGCTTGGTTAAGCCTTAGCCTATACTTCAATTTTTAATGGGCTAGGCTGGGCCAAGCCCATACATATTTTCGGAGCCTTAAGCAGCCCATGGGCCTTGTTTTTGATGGGCTTGTGTGGGCTAGGCCTGGCTTGGCCTTAAATATCACTAGGTCGGGCTAGGTAATCTTGTTATGACAATTATAAATATAATGTTTCATGTTTGTGAATAACTTATACGGCGGCTACACACTGACTTATAGTCAAAAGATCAAAAGTAAACTTGATAAGAAACTAAGTTTATTAAAAAGCTCGGTACTCAACACAACCTTAGAATCCACAAATCTTCTTTATTTAGGACATTAATATCATTAGCATCACTGTCAACAATTCAAAACATCAAGAAAAATCAGTTCATAGAAACAAAATGTGGCATCTCTTTTATTTTTAGAAGGTTTCATTAGGCTTTTGATAGGCTTCATTGGGCTTTTTCGATATGGGCCAAGATAGGCCAGGCCTATAGGCCAGACCAGACCAGCCCTTACCCGGCCCGTCAAGCTTAAGGCTGGGCTTTAATAGGCCTTGACATGGGCTGGGCTAGGCATAAGGCATGTGGGCCACGAGGCCCCCATTAGACTTTTGAGCCCATAAGGCTGTTTGGAGACCCCTACTTTGGAGTATTCATCAAATCCTAGCAATAACTAAATTCAATGATAATTAACAACAGCCGGCTACACTTAACTCCTCAAATTTGGGTTTAATTTCTGAAATTACGCATTTGCATTGACTTTATGTATATGTATTCATTCATGGACTGTTCAGTTGCACCAGCTTTTTTGGTGCGTTGCATCATCTTTCGTCAAATTTGTGTGACCCATAAATCCACTAACGTTACAATTTTGGGTTTTCTGAAATCACATTTTGCGTTGACTTTGTATATATATTCATTCAGGGACTGTTCAGTTGCACCAGCTTTTTTTGGCGCGTTGCATCCATTTCGTCAAATTTGTGTGAGCCATTAAATCCACTAAATCCCGACGGTAAAATTTTTCCGTCATCATTTCGATGTTTAATTTCGTCAATTTTACATCACTATTCCGTCACCCAAAATTCCGTCACAAGTCCGGCCTCTTTCCGTAGTAATTCTCCGTCTAAATTCCCACAAAATTCCGTCATCTATATTTTCTGTCCTTATTCCCACAAAATTCCGTCACCCATATGTTCCATCTAAATTCCCACAAAATTCCGTCACCAATTTTTCCATCCGTATTCCCACAAAATTCCGTTACCAATATTTTTCATCTCAATTCCCACCAAATTCCGTCATCAAATTTACCGTCATTATTCCAACACAATTCCGTCACACATATTGTCTTTACAAATATAAATATTAATTGGGGGCATTTTTAATGCATTTATAATTTTATTTTTTGCATGTGAATTGCATTTTTAATTTTAAAAGACAGATTTCAAAAGTAAATGTATTCTTATAAAAAAAATGTATTAATAATAAAATACACAACGATAGTTAAAATACACAACTTAAAAATTCTAATGTTTGCGGTTTTCGTCATTTTCACTCCTGCCCTTTGCAGATCAGGAAGAATCAATCGTCCACGAGTTTCTCAAGCTTGATGACCTTGCCAATACAGCCGACCTCGACCTTGCCAGGAGAAGCTTCTTCATCATCATTAACCTCAATTGTCTCCAACCCAGCATTGTCGTTCTCTAGAGCATCAAGTCGAGCAAGTGCCGCCTGTAAGAAGCACATCAGATTATCTTCCAAAACAAAAACAAAACTGATGGACCATAATCATACGAATCATAAACACAGTTAAACCCACTAAATTAGACTGTTTGTCTATTTAGCTTTTGCTTGTTAGTTCCGATATATTTCTATAGGGTATTTTGGACTCTAGAGAGAATACACGCTAAGGAGAGGATTTTACGCTGAAAAGATGTTACGAGTCAGTCCAAGGTCACGATCAGACGCTGAATGCAGAAATCTCAAGATCCTGACATTGAATCACTCAAAACAAATCCAACCGAGAAACAACCAAAGTCAGACCGAAGCGAAATTGGACTGATAGTTTTGTGAAAACTGCACAAAACTCACAAAACTCCCTCCTTCTCCTCCAAGGTGACCGGCGGCTTTGTGAATGAGGTGAGTCATAGGGATGACTCACCCCCTTCCTCCTCCCTTGCAACCTCCATGACCGGCGGCTTTCCAAGCCTCCATGTGTCTCCTCCATACCAAAAGCCGCCGGCGGCTCCTCCTTCCCCCCTTGGATGCTTGCCACTTGCCCTCCTCTCCTCCATCCTTATCCATCCTCCATGCCTATAAATACATGCCTCTCTCTCATTTGTAATACATCCCAAAAATCCATATTTCACTTATCTCTCTAGAAAGTTTGGCAATTTGTAAGTTTGGTTTTGAAATAATACTCCTGTTTGTTCTTGAGTATTATAACAGTTTTAGAGAATACTCCTGTTGGTTCTTGAGTATTCAGTAGGATTTGGGAATACTCCTGTTGGTTCTTGAGTATTCCACCCCCTCTCCTCTTACTGTCTTTCAAAAAACCCCGAGTATTTAGCTATGGTATCCACTTATATGGATATTCGTAGCTAAACTCTTCATTCGGTTGAAGGGGTGTACTTGTATTATAAAATGTTTTAGGAAATTCTTAGAGCTTCTTCTCTGTATTCAAAACTTGTTCTATGTGCCATATATTAGGCCAGAACTTCCAAGGATGAGTGGATGCTTGGAATGGCAAAGCTCATTCGTGGGGGTTCGTAAACATACTCGGATAAGTGGATGCTTGGAATGGCAAAGCTTATCTGAGGAGTTTGACCTTTCTAAAACACCATTTGGTTGCTCGGGAATGACTGACCAAATGGATGCACACAGGCTAATATACCTTGGAATGGGGCATTAGTCTAAGTAGAACAAGGGCTCTACGTTTTTTGCAAAAGTCTAGACGGTGTCGCAAGTTGAGTGCTTGGAATGGCCTCGATTCACTATCGAACACTTTTGCAAAAGATTAGACAATGTGGAAAATCGAGTGCTTGGAATGGCCTTGATGCACGTTTGAATACTTAGAAGGATCACTAAGAGCCAATGATAAACAGGCTATGATACAAGGCCCCCGAAAACGAATGCTTTCCTGAGATTCAAACCCCCTTGCATTTACTTTCTTAGTATAAACTGCTATATCAACTGCGCTCACCTTCCGGAGGACTTGCCAATCACGCATCACCCGATGTAAGTCCTCTTCCTTTTATTTTCAGTATTTACTTTTCTGTAATTTACTTTTCCGCACTAAAAACCAAAAACAACCAACCAAAAACAGCACTTACTTTTCCGCACTAAAACTCAATCAACCTAAAAGACGCTCCCATCCTGTACAAATCCCACAAAGAACAACTTATCCCCCTAAATTCCCTTGGGTTCGACCCCTACTTACCACTTGCTACCCAGTAGTAAGGTCACGAGTAGCGGAATATAAATTAGCTTTTGCACAGAGAACACCGCACCTTAACGACAGTGCGGTGGGCTCCGTCAAAAACCTTTATCTTATCATTTAAATTGACAGCACTATAAAATTCTTTGTTACAATAACAAAGAATGCAATGAATTTATATGAATCACCTTAGCTCTATTATCACTGCTTAGAAGAGCAGCAGTCATCTTGGAAGCAACCTTTCGCGTTCTACTAGACATTCTTCTAGAACCATCTTCCTCCATTGCTGCACAAACACCAATCAACAATACCAATAGAGAAAAACATACATATAAAACCCTAAATTCCAGCCAACAATCAACTCCTCAAATCAACTCAATCGCAGGGGCGCTGAAAAAATGAGACTTACTGATATGTTTGCAGAGTGAGTACCGACACTCGGATCGGCTGGACAGCCGGCAGTCTGAGTAAAAAGGAAGGAGCAGCCGGTTCCGAGGAACGAATGACTTAAAAAAAATATCTTTCAGAAAACACATGGAACGAATGATGAATGAAATTTGGCTAAGGACTTAAGCGGTGAAATCCTTTCAAAAAAAGCGGTAAAAGCGCTGTCTATAGTCATTGTAAAATTAGTAAAAAACTTAATTGATTTTAAATCCCCGCCCAACTCAATTTTATTTATTTTAAAAACAGACCATTAGACATCGCTTTTATTGAAAAGCGCTGTCTAAAATATAACATTAGACAGCATTTGGTAACAAGCGCTGTCTTAAATAGAACATAAGACAGCATTTTGTTACAAGCGCTGTCTAAAATAGAACATTAGACAGCGTTTGGTAACAAGCGCTGTCTTAAATAGAATATTAGACAGCGTTTGGTTACAAGCGCTGTCTAAAATAGAACATTGTACAGCGTTTGGTTATAAGCGATGTCTAAAAGAACATTAGACAGCGTTTGGTAACAAGCGCTGTCTAAAATAAAACATTAGACAGCGTTTGGCAACAAGCGCTGTCTAAAATAGAACATTAGACATCGTTTGGCAACAAGCGCTGTCTAAAATAGAACATTAGACATTATAAGCCTTGGTTGCCCTCACATGTGCATTGGGCCTTGTTCATGGTTGGGGTGCATATGCCTGCAGGCAGCCCAATATGTTGGGGAGCGCCATGGGCTTTGCCCAGCGTAGCCCGGGTGGTGTCTGGATGTCCAGTCCCAGCCCACCAAATTTAATATTCAACAGTTATCACCATTATTACTCATTTTGGCAATGAGAAAGAGGAAGAGTGAGATATGGCTGTGGATGGATCAATGAGTAAGCTAGGTCTACATATTTAAATTCACTAATGGAGGCCGGATATCGATCCTTGTAGGGACACATGAACGAAAAAACTTGACACCAAATAATGGCTGTCTTGATTGCCCATTATAAAATAGAGCATTGTTAAATCTAAATGATTGAACCAAAAATACACAAGTGGAGAAAAATAACATATCCATGATTTATTGAAAGATTTTATGGAACATGATTGATTGGGAATGGAAAATGGATCTATAATTAATCACGTTGAAACTTAGAAGAAAGTCTCCACGTATGTGCAGCTAGGGATGCACAATCGGTCCGGATCGAAATTTCACGGTTTGGGTCGGATCGGTTGATCAGTCAAGTTTTCGATTGATTAATGGTCATATTTCTCTATAGCTTTAGTTCGTTTTCGACAATATTTTGATGTCATTTGACCCTGATCTCTACGTTTCAGGTAAAAAATGAGTCTCCCTCAAGGGAGGAGCCTAAATACGAAAACTCGGAAAAAATCGAAGATATAAAGCAAAATAGGGCAGATTGACCTTTCCGGCTTATTTTGCACGCCCAGATCTCATACAGCGTCCAAATTGGTTGATTTTTAGCTTGTTGGAAAGATTACTCAAATGACTACAACTGTATAGTTGAGGCAAAGACCAAATTCAGACGTTTAGATCACGAAAAAGCCCAAGGAAGTATCAGTCGATAGGCTGAAATCAGCCAACCGACCAGCTGAATTAAAGATTCAGGGAGGCTTGCCCAAGCTCAATTCCCAGCCGACCGGTTGGGCTAAAAACACATAAATTTCAGTCCCGAGTCTATAAATAGAAATATGGCTTTTGACCCTAAGGGTGGAGGTTTTTGGGGAGAAGCAGATTGGAAAAGATGTTCATTCAAGGTCATCAATCATCAAAGATCCAACTAAGGGTAAGAAGAGAAGACTTAAAGAGAGCATTCAAGGATTGACAATCCTCCTTACTCTAAATCTTTTCCATTCTTCTTGTTGTGTGATATAAACCCTACTCACACCATGTTGTCTTACATGATGTGTGAGTAGCGATCTTGTGTTTTGAGGTTCTTATGACTCTCATTGGCACTCTTTGATCACAATATACATTGATATTCATATGGATGATTGTTGCTTTTATTTTCTCTTGTGTTATGAATGTTATGCACACTATGTGTTTGATGAAATGCACCTAAGTGACAACTTGGACTAAAACTTGAACCTAGGACTTGAAAACCCTAGGGAATAGTTCTAGGATGGAGAAAATGATCTATATCTTAAATCATGCAAATGAATACCTTATGATATATGGATGCTTGACTTGGATTGAATGTTTATTTCATTGGAGTTAGTCATTAAGTGAATATAATCATCAATTAATCCCATCTAATATGGTGTCAAATTCATGTTATCTATGCTCTTCATTAATGACATGTCACGAAGTGTTTGATAAAATGCCTAGTAACATGTTGAATCATTGAAAATAGACCTAAGAATCTAACGACCTTAGGGATAGTTTGGATAATAGAGAACGAGATCTTATCTAGTGTATTACGTAAAGTAAACACATGCATTTGTTGCTAACTAGTCCTTCATGCCTATTTCACTTATTACCTTATGAAGACATTTCAAGGATAATAGTGCTATAGAGTGAATCAATATCCTTGAATGAGTGAGGTTCTAATTAAGAGAATTTGACTAGGATTAGATTCACATAAGAATTGGTGTATCTTAGTCTAAGATAGGTTTTCTACAATGCATGGGTAGGAAGTGAACTAGTGCGTATGTTTATTGCATTTATCTCCCACCCATAGGACGATAATGCAATGGAATGAACCGTTATCCTAGAATTGAGTGAGGTTCGAGCTAAGAAGGTTCTAAACTATTTGACAACCATAAAATGTTTGAATATCGTGTATGTGATCATTGGGAAATGCCAAGGAGGGGAGGAACCCCTCGAAACACCTCTTCTCTATCTTTGATCTATAATTACTCACTACATAGGATTTAGAATATACTCACCCCTTTATACATTTTTGGTTTAGAATAGCGAAATCACGATCTTACATAGTGTATGTGCTTGTCTTGCTCCTTTGGGTTCGACCCGATCTTACCGGCCTTTATAAATTGTTTTTGACCAATAGAGATTCTTATCGCATTTGTTTGCGTGTGAAAATCTACAGCGTTCACCAGTAGACTGGAAATTTTAAAAAATATGGACAGTGGACCGGAATTCTTTTATGTAAAAAGTGGACCAGACCGAATGAAGGTTTAAATTATCCATTTTTCCAATTAAGAGCAAAAAAAAGACCAATTTTTGAACACCGTGATTAAATTTCGAACTCAATCATGTGAACACCGTTGAAAATAACCCGATATTTCTCATAAAAAAACTATTAACATATTGAATCAATCTTTCTTCTTTAACTCCAATAGACCTTTTTATTATGTCATTATTAACGGGATTTTTTGCAATTTAATCACGGTGAATCTACGGTTTTTGGTATTCAAAAATTGATAAATTTTTTTTTAATTTTGCACTTGAATGGAAAAAATCGACAGTTTGAAAAACTTTCAATTGTAAAAGAACAGTTGTACAGTAGGGTTAGGATCGTATGAGAAATGACAATTCCTGTGAGAAATGAGAAATTATTATAACCGTTCGATCTACAATTGAAAGGTCTTGATTTAACCAAATTATCTACATATATTTTTGCATTAAATTCAATATAAAGGGTGTAAATGTATTTTTGTCCATCATAATATTAATTTCCTATTTTATCGACCCACGATCTTTTCTTCTCCCGGAACAACAGGAACGCGTAAACCCAATTAGGGTTTCAGTAGAACAAGAGATGACCGCCGTGAGAGAAACTCTCCGAAGAAACCAATCGATTTCGGAAGAAACCCAATTAGGGAGAAACCAATCGATCTCTGAAGAAACCCAATTAGGGTTTCACTAGAACTTTGGAGGCTTCTGATGTTCAAGATAGGAAGTTCACTCGGCAGCTTGACTTCACTGGCGTGACTGGACTATCCACGTTACCGGATCATCCGCAGTCACTACGGCAGGTTCAGGTTCCGCTTCCATTTCTGTCACAGGCGCAGATACATACTCCGATTTTTCATCCGCAAATGGGTTTGATATCTCTTTTGATGAATCCTCAGGCAATACAATCAGTGTGAGTTTTTTATGATCAGGTCTCATTTTTTATAACTCACTCCATATGTTGTGAAAGTTAACGGATTTGAAAGGAGTAAATATACAGATTATGCTAATACCCTGAGTCTCAGTTTCAGATACTTCTCCTCTCATATATTGCTACTTTGTTTATCTTGGTGAGTTTGTAATGTTAGCATAGGTTGAGAATTTTTGATTGAATTGATATTGTGCAATATGATTTTTGAGGTGAACTGCTTTGCTTTTAGTTTTTTGATTGTTCCTTTTTATTATAGGTTTTCGCTTTATAGTTTTCTGCTTCTATGCAGGTTACACATTCTATCTAACATGGGTGTACAAAGCTGGCAACAAGGAAGCCGAGTTGCTGTACAAAGTGATATCACTTGTGAGAAATTGTTTGAAGGGCAAGTTTGGTGTATGGCTAATCTGCTGCTGATCAACATATCTGAGACGCGGTATGCTTCCTCTCATGATTTTCTTATTTTTTGTGGCCTGAGGGTAACACTTTGTTATGAAATTGACTGGTTGCAAGTGTGATCACTTGCATTTTGTATCACTTTATGTTCAATATGTACTAATCTTATGGTTGCAAGTGTGATCACTTTATGTCCAATGCAAACCCTCTACCGTTTCGTTTAAGTTTAAGGCTACGCATTTCATGGGTATCATACGCATTTATGGGAATCATACACATTTTATCAGGCATCTTACGCATTTTACTTTAAATCTTACCTATTTTTCATTAAATCTTACGCATTTTGCATTAAATCTTACGCATTTTATAATGACAAATACCTGTTATGATGTTTCCATCGCGAAAATGCGTTGTAATTGAAACAAAATGCATAGCAATTGAAACAAAATGCGTAACATAAAATCTGCAATATCATCCTTTTTTATCTGGAGAAGGGACTACAACAATGAGACTTATAAATCTACACTATGCAGAGGGACTACTGCACTGAAATTTCTCCAGGGCTTGGAGAGTAATAAAAAGGTTCAGTCTCAGCATCATTGGTTGTCTTGTGTTGAGTTCTTGTAATAGTGCTAGTAGTTGTCACACTCTCTTCAGTTACATCTGAGCTTTGAATATCATTGAACCATCTTCGGAAACGTATACTTTAGTAACTCTGAATTGTGCTCCAGAGTTCCCATTAGAGAATCCTGTACCTATAGACATCATGATAAGGTGCTTAGTATGGGGACACTCCGAAATATTGATGTGTAATTATATCTGAAATGCATGTACCATTATGATCAGTAATTCCTAGTACGCATATCACGCTTCAATATTATATAAGTAAATCTTACAGAGTAGATAAGGAAGCCAAATAACAGGGAAATAAGGAAAGCAAGATGAGCAAGTCACTAAAGACAGAACACCGTCGTACACTGAAGCAAATAAATTAGTATGTGAGGGGCTAATGAGGCTAACAGAAAAATAAAAGTGTAGAAACGTAAGACCACTAGTTGTGTCCTCCTAATGAGAGTGGTATAGAGCCTCATACTTATTAGGAATGTGACTTTAAAAAAAAATTGACTGGCCTTTATAATTACTAGTGATGTCGTGATTTATAATTTTCACATTGGTCAGCAAGTGAGAGTGCTTAGGACTCTGGATATGATCACCCACATGACTTGAGATTTGTACGTCCAAGTACATTGGTGGCATTTCCATATTCCTTCAGCCAGAAACAACAAGCTAGAAGGTGAACTGCACGTTACTTGAAGGTGAACTGCACGTTACTTGATCAGATGTAGCATATGCTCCATAGTGCACCTCTTTGCGTGACAATGCCTTGAGGGAAGAACTTAAAAACTGCACCTGCAGAAAATTTTGTCCATCAAAGTAACCAATAAGTATGAGATAATCAACAAGTGACGGTAATAAATAAATCCTAAAAACAAATACACCAGCTCCATAAATAATGCACTGATTCAGAATAATGTGCAGGTGCAGTGTGCTATAACTACACTTTTAAATTTTCAAAATTAACTTCATGAAATAGTACAAGTGTGCTTTAAAAGTCTGGTACAAACCATTCACCATAACAATGAAAACGGCATGCCATTATCTCAAGATTTACAGTCATTGAAAAGCTACGTAGTTACGCAGTTATGTATGAAATGAAAAGCTACGCAGTTACGCAGTTATGTATGAAATGAACAGCTACGCAGCTACGAAGTTATATATGAAATGCTACGCAGTCCACAGTTTATGAAAAGCTTGAAAAGCTACGCAGTTAATGAAAAGCTACGCATTTACGCAGTTATGTATGCAATGAAAAGTTACGCAGCTACGCAGTTATATATTAAATGCTACGCAGTTTACAGTTAATGAAAAGCTACGCAATTACGTGTTCATAACATCTAACAGCTGTGTGTGTACCTAGCACTGGGAGGCTTGTTAGGAACTTCAGGCTCCAATTCAACCGGCAAGCCGAGAAACCCATTGAACCGATCAAACGTGACATGCGCCACGTGTCTCACATCAGTCGGCCACCCAATCTCCACTGAAGCCAGCTTCTCTCTCTCTCCGATCTGCAAGCCACCATCGACTTCCTAAAAATCGTCAGTCGTCGTTGTTCGTTGGTCGCCTCAAAATCGGGTGCGCGTTTGTTGTTTTTTTCAATTTTGAGTCTGTCGCCTCAAAATCGCTGTTCGTCGCTTTCAATCGTTGTTAGAGATATGGGGGAGACAAAATCGGGATTAGGTTTGAGTATATTTTCTTTTCCTAATTTACCCTTTAAACGTATTAATTAATTAAACAAATTTTAATTTTAATTTTAATCAAGCATAATCTCAACCGTTTATTATATTGATCGAATGGATATTATAATTTCTTATTTCTCACCAAAGATGCTTTTCTCACCGGATCTCAACTCTGTCCAGTAGACCATGTACTTTTCCATTTATTTAAACTCGTTGATTATGATTTGCAGAGGCACAAGTTGCTAACAATCAATCTCGCATTATGTTGGGCTGTCTTGTTGAGCCGACCCGCTAACTTGTTGGGCCATTCAGGCCCATTATGTATGCATGCCATCAACGAGGAACAACAAGATCAAACGTGAAGGGCTTGAGAACATGGGACGCCTCTTTCTCAATGAACTCGACTTGCCGTCTCGGAAGGTACATGTACACAACCCAGTCTCCGTTTCCAGCCGGAGTCGGCACCAGCATCACATACCCCGAATCAACTTTCCAAAGCAGACAATAAAACCCTAAAACCGGCTTATCGAACCCAAAGTCTATTTTCTCCATTTGAAACCTCAGCCCTGAGGATACCAACACCTTCGGTCCATCCGTCGATCGAGGCCAGAAATTGGTCGGGACAGTTATCTCCGGACGGATTGTTTCCACCAGGTCGATTAAGTCTAAGAAATGATCCTTGTTTGCTCCTGCCTTTATCACTTCTGCAACTCTCTCTCCTATCCAAGTTAAGGGCTTGTGGCTTATTGACTCTACCATTTCCGATCCATACGGTGCGGATAAGACGTTTCCGAAGTATGTTGTACATGCCTGAGTGTCATATACACTGATTCTAATCTTGTTCTTCCATCAATCACAAATTCCATTTTTGTGACCAGCTGGTCTTCTCTCTTGTGGCCCCAGCTCTTTGCAAGAAGTTTCCAGAGAAAGGCGCTGAACGATTCGAGCTTCGTTCGTTTCAAAGTCTCGGTGCTTGCAGCTTCCTGGAGGTTTATAACATGGTCAGCTGAGATGTAATAATAGATGCGGGAGTTTCTCACTAAAGTAACCCAAAACCAAACTTGAATCACCCAAATACATCAAAGGAATCGGTACTCTTTCATTTTTTTATATTCTCGGATTCTCTCCTACCGGAAATGTATGAAAATGAAGACGTGGCTTCGTTTGGGGCCTACATGGAACAAAACGAGATGAATTGGAATACACGTATGATCCCGGTTTCCCAGGAATCGGATCATTGCAAATCATGAAAATTCCGGGCAACTTGATTTTGGCGCTGAAGAATTCTCGTAGTTGTACAATTCAGATGATATAATAATCCTAGACCCTGAAAATCATGAAATTTAAAACTGGGTTTTAATTTAATCGCTCGTCGATTGATTACAAAACAGAAAAAAAGGAGGGATTTTTAAGGATAAAAAAGAAATTACCAGCGTAGGGATTGAGATGGAGATCGACGCCGCCATCGACATCCTCGATGTGCTTGATGGTGAAATCAGCAAACATGGGAGAGAATTTTGCGTCGTACGAGACGGTCGACAAGTCGCGGAACGCGGTGGCGATGGAGGAAGTAACAACTTTAATGTTCTCGGTTCCCCGAAAAATCGGTATCCTTATGATACCTATTCTTGAGAAATCGGGATCATACGTGTATGTCAATTCATCTCGTTTTGGTCCACGTAGGCCCCAAACCGAGCCGCGTCTTCATTTTCATACATTCTCGGTATGAGGGAATCCTGGAATATAAAAAAATGAAGGGTTATCAGTTTTCATACATTCCTTAAGAACCGGAAATATTAAAAATGGAATAGATTGATTATTGAGTTTCAAATGGTGCATTAGGGTGATTCGAGTTTAGTTTTGGGTTACTTTGGTGAGAAAAGAAGCGGCCAGTGTTTAAGTTTTGGTCAGTTTAAGTGAGATGAAATGGGGGTGGGAGGGAGGATCTTGGGGAAAACACCTTCTCCACCCTCGGGTCGTGGCGGATAGGGGACCGAGGATTGAATATCATTCTAGAGGGAGAAAACGATAACGGTACGGGTGCGGTTTCGAACAGGTGTTTTCAGACCAAGACGTTTGAAACATGTTAGTGAAATACGCGTCAGCTACCTTATGGTCAACTGATGATCTTCACCCATCGAATTTCGGCAACACACACCCTCACAAGCAAGTAGCAGGGAGGAGTTGTAGTTATTATTGAGTTATTATTGTTGGTGCCGCCAGTCGTCATGTGGATATTTCTGTTGTATGGTGTCTTGTAAGATAGTCCACTAGCTAGTTTTTTTGAATCGAGCTTGAGGTCAACGTGGATGTAGATCCGATGTTACTACTGACCAACCATAGAGCAACATTATATTAGGCGCGCCGCGCGCGCTAAATAGACCGTACCCAAAGAGTTTTTAAAAATTTATTTGGGATCGATCGATATTATGAGATTAAAATCGATTTTATAATTTTAAATAGTCATATAAAAATACTAATATAGTTATTAATTAGAAAGTAAAAACATAATAATTAATTACAAGTTTTATCGAATATATTATTAAAAAGATATAAAATGGGTAAATTTTGTACAAATAATAGATATTTTTAGGTTTGATCAAGAAGTTGATCATCTATATAGCTGTGCGGGTGTAAAGAGTGATTATTCACCTATAAATCAGATGATGAACTTCCCAAGTATAAACTCCAAAAACGATCCGAAAATTTTACCTTTTAGAACACGTACTGTGATAAAGAGCACGGCCTGAAAACATGGGGCGCCTCTTTCTCGATGAACTCAAGTTGCTCTTTCGGAAGAAACATGTAAACAATCCAGTCCTCGTTGCCAGACGGGTGGGGCACCGGCATAACATACCCAAAATCGAATTTCCAAGGGAGATAGTAAAATCCTAAAACAGGCCTTCCCCATCCAAAATCCAGTTTCCCCACCGGAAACCTTAGCCCTGACGACACACACACTTTAGATCCGTCAGAGGATTTTGGCCATAAACCGGTTGGAATTACTATATCGTCGGCTCGCCTGGTTTCCTCAGCCAGATCGATCATGTCCAGGAAACGATCAGTGTTCGCTCCGGCCTTGACGATTTCTGCTACTCTCTCTCCAACCCAAGTTAGAGGCTTGTTCATTATCATCTCCTCGGTTTCGAAACCGTGGGGTATGGATATTACATTTCCGAAGTAATTTGTGCATGCCTGATGATCATACACTGATGCCAATCTTGATCTTCCGTCTACAGCTATCGCCATTTTGGTGATCAGCTCTTTGTTTTCGGTGCTTTCTTGGCAAGCGCTTTTGGCGAGGAGTTTCCAAAGAAACGCGCTAAATGACTCGAGCTTAGTTCTATTGGACGTCTCGGTACTTACAGCGTTTTGCACCGCTACGGTTTAGTCGGCGGTGATGTAGTACATGCGGCTGATGCGTGAGTTGTATGAGATAAAAGGTGGAGGAAGTGATGACATTAGGGAAAAGAGCTGACTCAACTCTGGGCCATAGCGGAGAGGGGACCGATGCTTGAATATCAGTCTAGAGGGAGGAAACGATAAGGGTTTCGAAAGGGCCTTTTCGGACCAAGACACTAGAAAGATGTTCATAGCGTAAGCATCAGCTACTGTATGATCAAACTTACAAGCCACTACAACACTCCCACATTTTTGAAACTCAGTAACTTGCACAGCCAAAGTTCCTCTCTCTAACTTGGGAGCAAGCTTTTGTCCGATGATCGCGTCGGGCTTATGGAGATCAAGCTCATTCAGGTCCAAATTTATACTGGCCTCAGTGAAATCCACTCCACGGTTGTTGCACGAGATCTCAATCTCACCGGACGAGTCGTTCGAAACAAGCTCACCGGCGAAGACATAGTAGTCTACTAGAGTCTCAGCTAGGTTTTTTTTAAGAGTGGTTACCGTAGATTCAAACCCAACGTTTGGCTTCTCGTAACAAAGGATGACAACAACGTCTTCTTTGGGTATATAGAGATCAAGGTAGGAGAGCGGTTCACGATGATCTTGAACAAGGGCGGAATCGGCGGTTACAACGGTCATGCCGGTCGTCGTCACGGCCACATCTTGCTGGTTGCTATCAGTAATATTACTCATTTTGGCAATGAGCAGAGAGAGGAGGAAGAGTGAGATGGCTGTGGATGTATCAATTATATATGAGAGTGAGCTAGTAGCCAGGTCTACATATTTAAAGGGCCGGGACTGATCATATGGAGGATCCTTTTGTAGGACACATGCATGAACGTGAAACTTGACAAAAAATATGGCTGATGTCGAGATTGCCCACAAAATAGTATTAATTATATCCAAAAATGCATGATTGAATTAAAAAAATGCAGATCCAAAATGCATAATTATATCCAGGTTTGCTTTTTTTTTTAACAGCAGTTGAGACAGAGCATCAATTACGTAATTCCTTTATTTAATTAGACTGTTATTTATCTACTCCGCCAGTTAACCTTCACAATTGTTTAAAAAAACCTCCACTAGAGGGCGTCATGTACGCTTAGCTTCCTCCATTATTTTATGACAATAATAATAATTTAGTCTGATTTGGTGTTATAATTATTTACATGCCAGGTATTTAATAATTTAAAATGAACAACTATATACATGTTAGACTAAATCCTAATTAATCAATCTTTCTGAGATCATTTTTTAAGTATTTTGTTTGTTGTTTAATGTTTTAGAAGCAATATAATTGACATCATTATTATAGTTGTTTAAAAAACAATCATCCAATCCAATAGAGTGGACTTTTTTTTTATTAAGATTTGCAGAGGCTGAAGTTGCTCTATAAAAACAATCTCGCATTATGTTGGGCTGTCTTATTGAGCCGACCCGCTAACTTGTTGGTCCAATCAGGCCCATTATGCATGCATGTCAATGTCCTCAACGAGGAATAACGTCAACAAGATCAAACGTGAAGGGCCGGAGAACATGGGACGCCTCTTTCTCAGTGAACTCGACTTGCCACCTCGGAAGGTACATGTACACAATCCAGTCTCCGTTCCCAGTCGGGGTCTGCATCGGCATCACATACCCAGAATCGACTTCCCAAGGCAGACAATAAAACCCTAAAATCGGCTTTCCGAACCCAAAGTCTATTTTCTCCATTTGAAACCTCAGCCCTGAGGATACCAACACCTTCGGTCCATCCGTCGATCGAGGCCAGAAATTGGTCGGGACAGTTATCTCCGGACGGATTGTTTCCACCAGGTCGATTAAGTCGAGGAAATGATCTTTGTTTGCTCCTCCCTTTATCACTTCTGCAACTCTCTCCTACCCAAGTTAAGGGCTTGTGGCTTATTGACTCTACCGTTTCCGATCCATACGGTGCGGATAAGACGTTTCCGAAGTATGTTGTACATGCCTGAGGGTCATACACTGATTTTAATCTTGTTCTTCCATCAATCACAATTGCCATTTTTGTGACCAGCTGGTGATCTTCTCTCTTGCGGCCGCAGCTCTTCCCAAGAAGTTTCCAGAGAAAGGCGCTGAACGATTCGAGCTTCGTTCGTTTCGAAGTCTCGGTGCTTGCAGCTTCCTGGAGATTCATAACCTGGTCAGCTGAGATGTAATAGATGCGGCCAGTGTATGAGTTTTCGCCGGTTGTAGAGAGATGAGATGGAGGTGGAAGGGAGGATATTGGGGAAAACACCTTCTCCACCCCCGGGTCGTGGCGGACAGGAGACCGCGGATTGAATATCATTCTAGAGGGAGAAAACGATAACGGTTTCGAACAGGCATTTTCAGACCAAGATGTTAGAAACATGTTAGTGGAATACACGTCAGCTACCTTATGATCAAACTTACAAGCCAGTAAAACATTCCCACATTTTAATAACTCAGTTACTTGCACTGCAAGGTTGCCTCTTTTCTTCTTGGGAGCAAGTTTTTCTCCGATGATGACGTCGTCGGGCTTATGGAGATCAAGCTCACGCAGCTCCAAATTCATGCATGCCTCGATGAAGTCCACACCGCGGTTATTGCACAAGATCTCAAGCTCGCCGGACGAGTCGTTTGAAACTAACTCTCCTGCAAATACATAAAAGTCTACAAGAGTCTGGGCTAGGGATTTCTTGAGATTGGCCACCATGGAGTTGAAACCTACTTTAGGCTTATGATAACAAAGGATGGCAACAACGTCTTCCTTGGGTAGAAAGATGTCAAAATTGGAAAGTGGCTCAATATGTTCATGAACAATAGCGGCATCGGCAGTTACGACGGTCATACCGGTTCGCACCACGACTAGTTCTTCCGGTTCGCTAGCAATGAATTTCATGATTTTTGATACAATCTAAAATAAAGGCAATATTGGTGCAGCAGGGAGAGATCGATCAAGAAAAAGGGACGAGTAATGTGGAAAACTAATTCAGCTCATTGTAAATTATAAAATGGATGAATAGGGTAGGGCTACATATTTATGGAGTCCGGGCCGGCCGAGATGGAGAGATCAGAGGAATCTAGTGGGACACATAAAACGTGAGATTACACCAAACACGCCTTTGGAGTTTTCATCAAACCCTAGCAATAAGTAATTCAATGAAAACAACAGCCGGCTACACTTAACTCCTCAAATTTGGGTTTAATTTCTGAAATCACATTTGCTGTTGGCTTTATGTATATATCATGTATCCATTCATATGGACTGTTCACAGTTGCACCAGCTTTTTTTTTTGTGGTGCGTTCGTTGCATCCTTTTCCGTCAAATTTGTGTGACCCAATAAATCCACTAACGTTACAATTTTGCCAATTCACCACTCATTATTTCAGCTTTATAAGAAAGTGAGTGATTTTTATAAAGCTTGAAAATACATGACTCGAGCATTTTGTGAGTGATTTATACTACTCAAGTAACAAGTACTCAGCATTAAAAACATGTCTCCAACATTTTTTTTTCTTTTTAAATGTGCTGATTTACTTTTTCTGAATTCAATATGTACATGTAGAAAACGCATAGATATATATTCCGTCAAAAATTAATTAAGTGCATTAAAAAAAGAAAATTAAAGTGTAGGGACCGCCAAGTTTGGAAGCAATGTTTTCGCATCATATTTAACGTTGTTTAGGGCGAAGTGAGTTGCCATGGTGGTATGGAGCTCCTCCGGTGCTTGTAGGCGGCCCGGGTTCAAGTCCCTACCAACGCATCAAAAATAAAGATCAGATGCTATTTTCTGAGCTTTAAGATCCCAATCAAAAAAAAATATTTAACTTTGTTTAACACTCCGGACAAAATAAGTTTTAAATAATGTACGAGGATCATGAGTGGGTATCTCGTAATTTATAAAATTTTGTAATATTGTTAATATTTAAATTTATTGATAAGACTATAATTTTAAACGGAGAAAATTTTGAATGAGTGAGACGGTTACTAGAGATAATCATGGATTAGTGTGGATTTAACGGTTAATAAAGTTCAGGACACCGAGACAGGGTCAGGCAGGAGTGGAAGAAAAAAAAAACTGACAACAAAGTCTCATCAATCAGATCGGGAAAACGAAGGTCCATTGGTCCATTCAGTGAGAGAGAAGGAGTTGTCATCACCAGCCCTCATCATATCTGGAAGTGAGAGAAAGACCTAGTTCAGTGAACATAGGTATCTTTATTACAGTAAATTTTACTGTGTTAATAGTCTTGACCGATTGCGTGGATCTAGGATTGCATACACCATATATAGAGTTACAGTATGTTAATATGCTCTTATTTTTCCATGACAAAGACGTGTGAGGGGAAAGTTGAGAAACCAACTGGCAGTGACCCAATCTGATTTGGTTTGGACGTGTAGGGCTGTAAACGAGTCGAGTTGAGTATTAGGTTGTTCAAGCTTGGTTCGTTTAAAATTTGACGAGTTCGAGTTCAAGCCGAGTATTAATGAGTTCTGAAAACTTGTGTTCGAGCTCAACTCGTTTAATGTTCACGAGTTTCGAGCCGAGTTCGAGTTTTATATGAGTACTTAAAGTAATTTAAATCACTACTACAAACAGGGGATTATGCATCGGTTTTCGAAGGGATTATGCATCGGTTTTGAACCGATGCATAATCCAGCGATGCATAAGGGTCGGACCTTATGCATCGGTTCAAAATAACCGATGCATAATGTCTGACTTTATGCATCGGTTCTGGCACAAAACCCACTACTACAGATCAGAGATTAGGCAACGGTTCATATTTTTCATTACGCAACGGTTCGATGTTTAGGCAACGGTTTGTCTGAGAACCGTCGCATAAGAGTACTCTTATGCGACGGTTCTTGAGTACCGTTGCATAAGTTCATGATTATGCAACGGTTCTTGAGTACCGTTGCATAAGTTCATGATTATGCAACGGTTCTTGAGTACCGTTGCATAAGTTCATGATTATGCAACGGTTTACCTTGAACCGTCGCATAAGAGTACTCTTATGCGACGGTTCTCAGACAAACCGTTGCCTAAACATGAACTTATGCAACGGTTCATTTAGAAACCGTGGCCTACATGTTGATATTATGCAACGGTTTGATAAAAACCGTCGCATAAACTCGAACCTAAAATTAAAAAACATAAGTTTTCTGTCTTTCTTCCAATCCCGCTCTCGAGTTTTGTCGCCCAGTCCGTCGCCCCCCAATCCGCAAGTCGCCGTCTTTGCCCACACGTCGCCGCCCTCGTCAACCAGTTCGTCGACCCGCACCGTCCGTCGTCCCGCGCCGCTCGCCCAGCCGTCGCCACTCGCCCGTCGCCACTCGTCCCGTTGCCACTCGTCCCGCGCCACTCTTTACCCAATCTGAAATCGGTTTGTTCCCAATCGTTCATGTACTAGTTTGTTTCAATGGCTTGTTTATTGATAAGTTTTATTAGGGTTTTACTTGACCCATTGTTGATAGAGATTTTGGTTGATTTTAACAATGTATTTGAATTTTGTTCCAGAGTCAGTGATTGTTTGTTTTTGGTTCTCTTCATGATAGGCAGGTCGAAGACAGCATTTTTTACATTCAAAGGTCGTAAAGAACTTCCTTCAAAATTTGTTTTGCTCATATCGGTATGTTTATTGCCATTGTGATTGTTTGGGTATATGATATTGCATACTACAAAACTAGTTTCCTACTTACGTCTCCAATCATATTGGTTATTTGATATTTCTTCGTTTACTAACCTTATTTGTTGTTGTTTATAACTTTATAGAGTCGACGCTGCATCCAACCTTTGGCTATTTTCTCCGAGAGATTCTACTCTAAGGTAAAATATACTATGTAACTCATTTAAAACTTTTTTAATTGTTAGAGTGTGCTTCATGGAGTGGATTTATATGGTCTATTTCTACTAATAATTATATCAACCATATATAACAATATATCTTTCTAACTATGAGTATATAATGCTTTATGTAGTTATGATGAATCGAGATTGGGTATCCGGTAGTAGGTTAAGTGTACAGTACGACCAAGGGATTATCGATTTTTGTGCATTTGCATCTTCGTATGCGTCCAGAAACAACATTGAACGTGTTTATTGTCCATGTATGGGTTGCTGGAATAACAAAAAGGTCAAACCAAAGAAATTACGGAAACATCTTTTGTTAAAGGGAATTGACCCACAGTACAAGTTTTGGTATATGCATGGCGAGGTTGAACCGCAAAATGTTCAACCTCTGCCCGTTGAAAGTTTACCGGTGGATGATGATGATTGGGAGGAGGACAATATAATTGACATGGTCAACAATGTTGCCGATGATTTTGTCGCTAGACCTCAAGTTTTGGAGTCATTGAGGAACGATTCAGAATTACCATTGTACGAAGGGTGCTCCAAATACACAAGGCTATCTGCAACTTTGAAAATATTCAACTTGAAAGCAAAAAATGGATGGAGTGATGTAAGTTTCACTGAATTGTTGACTCTAGTGAAAGATATGCTTCCAAAGGATAACACCCTACCTAACCGTTGTTACGAGGCTAAAAAAGTTATGTGTCCGATGGGTATCGATTACGAGAAGATACATGCTTGTCCTAATGATTGTATATTATATCGGAATTCCTATAAAGATATGGTTGAATGTCCGGTGTGCAAGTCTCCTCGTTATAAGTTAAACAAAGAACCAAAAAATGGTTCCAAAGGCACTCCTTCTAAAGTACTATGGTATCTTCCACCGATCCCCAGGTTTCAGAGATTATTTGCTAGCTCGGAGGATTCTGATAATATGCGTTGGCATGCTGAGAAACGTGTTATTGATACAAAAATGCGTCATCCTGCTGATTCACTACAATGGGCAAAAGTAGATAACACATTCCCGACATTTGGAGCAGAGTGTAGAAATTTACGCATTGGCCTTTCTACTGATGGGGTGAATCCACATGGAAACCTCAGTACTCAGCATAGTACATGGCCTGTGATATTGGTTATCTACAATCTTCCTCCCAGGTTAACCATGAAGCGTAAGTATATGATGCTTTCTCTATTGATATCGGGTCCGCGACAACCCGGAAATGATATTGATGTATACTTAGCTCCATTGATAGAAGATTTGAAGCTTTTATGGAACGAAGGAGTACGAACGTTTGACGCGTCAAGGCAGGAATATTTTAATATGCGTGTCATGCTAATGTGTACCATCAATGACTTCCCAGCTTATGGTAACTTATCGGGGTACAGTATTAAAGGGTACAAAGCTTGTCCAATTTGCGGGGAAGAGACACATGCACGCCATCTAAAGAATTGTCGAAAAATGGTTTACATGGGACATCGACGGTTTTTATCGAGGCATCATCCTTACAGGCGGAAAAAAGCTGCATTTAATGGTGAGACCGAACATGGAATAGAACCTCGACCGGCTTCTGGAGATGAAATACTTCAAAAAATTCAGAATATTACAAATCGATTTGGGAAGCCCAATGCACGCACTGAAGGTACTCCATGGAAGAAGCGATCAATATTTTTTGATCTCCCTTATTGGCATACACTTGACGTCAGACACTGCATTGATGTGATGCATGTTGAAAAGAATATATGTGACAGTCTTATTGGTACTTTATTAAACATTCCCGGAAAAACAAAGGATGGATTGAAAGCTAGACTGGATATGTTGGATATGAACATTCGTACCAAATTAGCACCTCAAACTGAAGGAAAGCGTACATATTTGCCTCCATCATGCACAACTCTTTCTAAGAATGAAAAAACAATTTTGTGTGGATGTTTGAAAGGAGTTAAAGTTCCGTATGGGTATTCTTCGAATATTTCCAGCTTGGTTTCAATGAAGGATCTGCGGTTGAATGGATTAAAATCTCATGACTATCATGTATTGATTCAACAGTTGTTGCCTATTGCGATTAGAGGTGTATTGTCTCCTAAAGTGAGATCCGCTGTACAAAGACTCTGTGCCATTTTTAGCTCTTTGTCTGCTAAGGTTGTTGATTCATCAGAGCTTGATAAACTACAAGACCAGATTGTTGTTACACTATGCCAATTAGAGATGTTTTTTCCACCTAGCTTTTTTGATGTAATGGTGCATCTTACTGTTCATTTGGTGCGCGAGATTCGCATTCTTGGACCGGTTCATATGAGATGGATGTACCCTTTTGAGAGGTACATGAAGATTCTAAAGAGCTACGTGAGAAATAGACATCGTCCAGAAGGGTGTATAGTGGAAGGATACATAACTGAAGAGGCTGTCGAGTTTTGCACTAACTTTTTAGGAAATACAGCCGCAGTTGGGATTCCCAGGCCACGTCATATTGATCGATTTAATGGAAAGGGCATAAGTGGTCAGAAATACATCAACCCATCATTTGATGAGTTGATGGTTGCTCATTTCTATGTATTGCAACATATGCCTGATATCACGCCTTTCATAGAGCAGCACCTAAACATATTAAGGAGTGCTTTCCCAAGAAAATCCGAGCAGTGGTTACAAAAAGAACATAGTCGGTCATTTTGTAACTGGCTGAGATGTAATGAGATTTTAAATAATCAGGCCAACTCTGAAGAAGAGTCTGATGACTTAGTAAAGTGGCTCCTGCCGGGTCCTACGCCAACTGTATACTCGTGGAATGCTTACGACATTAACGGATTTTGTTTCCACACAAAAGCTCAAGATGACCAAACCGTTGTGCAAAATAGTGGTGTCACACTTATTGCTGAAACCACTCTTGTTTCTAGTGCTAGAGATCAGAATCCAATATATGCTCCTATTAATTATTTTGGCCTCATCGAAGAAATATGGGAGTTGGATTACGTAAAGTTTCAAGTGCCTGTGTTTAAATGTAAATGGGTTAATAATTCGGCGGTTCGTACTGATGAATATGGAATGACGTTTGTGGATTTTCGAAGAGAAGGGTCCAAGGATGAGCCATTCATTATGGCCGAACAAGCGAGACAAGTATTTTACGTCCGTGACCCTGCTGATAACAACCATTTTGTTGTCCTCCACGGAAAACAACAACTAACCAGTGATGCATCTGAAGATCTAGCTGAGGAATGCATGCCCGTTTATACGATAGTTCCCGTGGAGAACGATGATAGTGAAGCTGATAATGAAATTCAACTACGAGAAGATCATGGCGAAGGAATATGGATTGATAAAGAAATTTAACTTGTGTATGTTATTTATTTATGACTTGTGTAGTTATTTATGACTTGTGTAGTTATTTATGACTTGTGTAGTTATTTATGACTTGTGTAGTTATTTATGACTTGTGTAGTTATTTATGACTTGTGTAGTTATTTATTTATGACTTGTGTAGTTATTTATTTATTTCTGAGAATGGGTTTATTGATGAATTAATTTCATGTTTACAGGATCATGGCCATTTCACACAGCAGTAGTAGCAGCAGTGAGGATGACCATAATGACACTTCTGGTAAAGTTCCAAAGAAGAGAGGTCTTGTATATATGGGCAGATTCGTTAGGAGACACAAGGACGCTGGTACCAAGGCCACGGTTGAATGGGATAGAAGAGGGAATCCAATAGGGAAGGTTGGAGACAATTGGAGGAGCTACTTGGGAACGTCGGTTCGATGTCGTGTTCCTATCGTACACTCTGATTGGAGGAAGGTCCCTAAACATTTTAAAGACTATGTGTGGAGAGAGGCAACTGTAAGAGCTTGTTTAATTATTACATTGTATTTGTTTTAAACATGGTAATTAACTAACTTTTGTATTAATTAAAACTTGTTTTATATATTTCCAGGCAGTTTTTGATGGAGTCGAGGATCATAAAAATCAGGAGCTTAGCGCTGCGTGCAAGATGTGGAAACAATTTAAGTCACGTCTCGCAAAAGATTACATCTACGGTGACGGAACAGATGAAGATGCTTTGAAAAAGTATTCGTACATTGACTCCGATCATTGGAAGACTTTTAAGGAGCAGAGGCTCTCCGAAGCTGCAAAGAAGTTAAGGGACACAAACAAGGATCTGGTCAAAAAAAATGTATATCAGCACGTCTTGGGTCGAGGAGGATATAGAAAATTAGAAGAAGCAATGGCAAAAGAAAAAAGAGATGAGTTAATTTCTCAGGGGGCAATTCAAGAGGAACAAGCTTCTAATGTCTCTATAGAGAGGCATGATTTGTGGAAGAGGGGACGAATGAGAAAAACGGATGAGTTCGTCTCTGAGGCAACTCGAGGAGTAGCTACAAAGATTGTAAGTTCGTTATGTGTGGTTTAATAGCTAAGATTTTTTAAATTATACACTAAATATTGGTAATTTTTTGAAATAATAGGATGATTTAGTGGATAAGGCCGCTCGAGGAGAATTTTCATCACAAGGCCGACGTGACATATTGACGGAGGCTATTGGCACGGATGAGCACCCTGGACGCACTCGTGGACTCGGGTCACACATTCCATGGAGGATTGGATTACCTAGCTCTAGCTCTTCGAGGGTGACACCCAGTGCTAGTGCTATTCGCAATATTCAGCCGTCTGACCGACAGAGTCAGTACTGCTTCCACGGTGCTCCCACAGATACGGACCCTTGGAAGAGTATACCAAAGGTACTTGGAGATTTTTAAAGTCATTATTTCCTTACTGTTTGGTTTAGATTTTTCTTACAAATGTAAACATCCGTTTGAATTATTTACGTTGACAGATTGGGCTAAGAAGCCTATTATATATCGAAGAGGGACTTAATAATGAGAGACGAGTAGTGGCTGTCGGTCGAGTCATGAACGGTCGTTTGCTACGTGCTATACCACTGCCCGATGAAATGGTGAAGGTGAAGGTCGATAGTTCTCTTGGTCAGATTAATGGACTACCCATTCCCCATGGAGAGAAATTAAAGACAACACGAGATGCAGAGGAGAAAGCAGACTTGGTTGCATGGCCGAAGCACTTGGTTGAAATCAACCCAAGGGTAATAATATCAATTATTTGAACCATCTTTCCATTATTTAATTTATCAAATTTTATATGAATTATTTACTAACATTCGAAATTCAGGAATATACCATGCGACTATACTACCACTTGCCACCGGCCTCAAATGATGAAGTAGAGAATTATTCCATCGACTGTCGATTTCTACACGACATGTACTCTAACTTGGGCAGAGACGTTGTTAGAGTACGCATTGCTGACGAATTGTTCGGTGACGACTACACTTCCATAGTGGGCCCAGATGATGTCCGTGATATATTCGCATTGAAACCGTTGTCGAACTCACATTGTGATTTGTATATAAGGTAATACTCTTGTCATTAATTGTTCATCATTTCTTGCAGAAGGTCTAACTTTACATCTTTTTCATGTTGTAGTTCTTTATACGATCAAATGCTTGAATCAGAGGTTCGATTCGGGTTCTTCAATCACACGGCCGTGAGCCCTTCCAATGACGTAGATGAGAGGATTGAGTCGTTTGTATCAAGACTCAATATGCCAGACAAGGATCGCAATTATTGCTATTTTATGCCTTATATAAATGCTACGGAGTAAGTACATAAATTACTTGTACCATATAACCTATTTTTTGAAATATGGGTTTATGAATTTAGTGTGTTGATGTAGGTTTCATTGGATGTTGTGCGTTATCTTCCCCAACCAAGGTGTAGTCCATTGGTTCAACTCCTCAAAAGGCGCCACCGTTATACACCGCGATGCAAAAGCTTTAGTGGACTCGTAAGTTTCGAACTTACTATTAGTTTGTAACTTGCATTGACATTCACTAATTACGTATTGTTATTTATTTTAGGGGGTTGCAACGATACTATCAAGGATGTAATCCGAGGATTGATCGTCAAGTCGAATGGAAGATAGTGAAGGTACTATTTATAGAAAAACATTCCTTTACTATACTTGTAATTTTCATTAATAAAGTGTTAACTGAGTTTACTTATAATGCAGAGTCCGAAACAACCCACAAACTCTAATTTATGCGGTTATTATGTTCTGAGAAATATTCGGGACATAATGGAATTTGTTCGTGCTAATAACGGTGCATATGTGGAGAACTTTGACCAAGTAAGAATGCTAGTCTCGTCTTACTCTATTAGAATGTTGACAAATGTAGCTAGGTTGTGTTCTAAATCCATGTTCTAAATCCATGTTTTACTTATGTTTGTTCTAAATCCATGTTCTAGCTAAGTGTGTTCTAAATCTATGTTCTAGCTACGTTTGTTTCTAAATCCATGTTCTAGTTAGGCAAATTTGTTCTAACTCTATTTTTTTATATATTCATGTTAATCGTATTCTTATTTTTTATAGGTTTTTCCTAATGGGACACAATCATATGAGTTGGGGAAGGTACAAGACGTGCGAGATGAGATCGCCGCCTACTTGTACAACTACTTATTCGAACATAGTGTTTACATGTGAATATTATTTATATATGTGACGTTTGTATAAATCAATGTATATATGGATGGACTTGTATGAATGGTTGTATTTTGAGTAAAATGGAAGTGTTTCCATGTTTGGAAATGTGTAAAAGCAGGGTACTAAATTTGGTTTAGAATGTGTATTCAATTTTCAGGGGGATTTTGAGCTAAAACAGCTGAAACCTGCCAAATTTTTTTATATTTAGTGCAACGGTTCCATAAAAACCGTCGCATAAGAGCTACAATTATGCAACGGTTTGAGCACCAAAACGGTTGTATAATGGTTCATCTTATGCGACGGTTCTAACAACAAACCGTTGCATAAGTGTTCTCTTATGCGACGGTTCTAACAATAAACCGTTGCATAAGTGTTGCTCTTATGCGACGGTTCTAACAATAAACCGTTGCATAAGTGTTGCTCTTATGCGACGGTTCTAACAACAAACCGTTGCATAGGTGTTACGCTTATGCAACGGTTTCAGGAAACCGTCGCATAAGGTATGGACCTTATGCGACGGTAGCTTATGCAACGGATGAGAAACCGTTGCATAAGCTACGTCTGAACCGTTGCCTAATCTCTCTTCTGTAGTAGTGACCGATGCATAATCTCATACATTATGCATCGGTTTTGTGCCAGAACCGATGCATAATGTATGATTTTTTTTGCCATTTTTGGCCAGTAAATTGCTCAAATTAATCTGAAAATTCGTAAATAAATTTCATAAATACAATTGCTCATATCCAAATTTTGAATGAGTCTTCTTTGACTTCACTGCTTGACATATCCTTCTGCTTCTTCTTCTTCTTCACCAAACCTTTCAGGAATCATAGCACAGAAAAGTGTTAGCTAAGTAGTCAATAACAGATCAGAGAAGTCAATAAAAGATGGCAAAAAGTAACACAGAAAAGTGTTAGCTAAGTAGTATAATAGCACATGGTATTTTGTAATCATAGCTAGCCAATCCTGAGAAGGAGCAAGAAACCAAACAGCTAGGTATATACTGAAGCTTAAAAGGTAAGTTATAAACAAATTTCACTCACTTGAGATAAATCTAATTTAATGTACCAAAATATATGAATCTAAGAGTTTTCAAGGAATCAAAAGATGATAAGAACAACAAAAGACGAGCACCTGATTTGCGGTGGTTTCAACGACAAGCTTCTGTGACTCTTTGTTATAGCCCAACCACTAAAAATTCAATAAAATATGTCAAGAGAAAACCATGTATAAAGAAAGCCAAATATCCACAAAAGCTGAGATGTTAAGTCAAAGTTGCTATAAAAAAAGCCAATCTCGAATATGCAATGCACATACCACCCATCCAAAGCCTTGTAGAGCAGCTCCTTCTGCTCATTTCTCCCTAGAAGTTCTGCATTCAACAAATACAAATCAACCAAGGTTCTTAAATCTGCCAAAAGCAAAATGCACAAAACTTATTTAATCTCTGACTGTGTTATCAACCTGATAAAAGATGTATAGTTCGAATAGACATTTTTTCGCATCTCTTCCGCAGAGGCTTTCTTCAGTTCTTCAAGGTGAGAGCACAAATGCTTGATTTCCTGCCAACAGCACAAAATCAAACAGTATAAACCGAAATGAAAATCCACAAATTAATAATAAAGCCAAAAAAGCACCTCAACATCAGTTTTATTCATATGCTCACAACCTGTTTGACAAAATGCGTTCCTCCAACATAACATAAAACAACATCTCAATCTCAACTCCAAACCAAAAGAATACAATCAAACAATCAAATTCAACCTATCAAAAGTGAGGCGATAGAAACTGAATCTTATCGCTTAGAGTAACCTCCTTGATCTCCAGTTCGTTTGCATCCTTACTCGACGACACCAAAGGCCTTGCAAAAGCATCAATCCCTGCCTCAATCAATCACAACCAATCTGCATCAATCACAACCACTACGCTCTCTCTCACACAAACAATCTTACCTCAATGTCGATCATTAAATAAAACAATTCTGTAAACACGAACCGTCCTCGACGAAGGCATTGCTACCGAGCCCGATCCCATCCAGCCTCTCAATGGAGCGTCACATAAGCCTGTGATGTTTCTGGTGATGGATCCGCATAATCTCGCACCTGATGACCGGCTCAAGCGCGCCGTAGTCGTATGAGAGGCCAGACAGCGCGACGGTGGTCACTCCACGGGACTGAGCCGCAACCCTAGGCCGAGCACTGCGCTCGGCCCTGCTGCCAATCCTCCCAGCAATTTCCTGGTCAGCATCGATCGAAAAGCCATCGGGAGTCGCTATCGAGTTTGGACGGAGAGAGCAGATGGAATTTGCGGCACACAATAAACCCTAGATGGCTACTTTTAATCTTAGGCTAAAGCACCGGTTTTGGTTTAACCGATGCATAATGTTGATCTTATGCATCGGTTCATAATAATCGATGCATAAGCTTGACATTATGCATCGGTTTTAATAGAACCGATGTATAATGTTGATCTTATGCATCGGTTTTAATAGAACCGATGCATAATGTTGATCTTATGCATCGGTTATAACCCGAACCGATGCGTAATGTCAAAAACGATGCATAAGCTCAAACACGGAACCGATGCATAATGTCCCGTCTGTAGTAGTGAATTAATGTGAATATTTACTATTAACGAGCTTTTCACGAGTTGGAACAAAATGTAATTAAGCTTTTCACGAGTTGAAATGAGCTTTCACTGAAAAAGTATTTCAAAGTTTACAAATTTACTTTAATCGAGCTCATTAACGAGTTTTGAACAATATAATAGTAATTATTGATATAAAGAATGTGAAATAAATAAGTTTATAAATTATAAACGAGTAATAAATTGAGTTCTAATCGAGTATATAAACGACTTGTTCCCGAGTTTAAACGAGTCGAGTATCACTTTATTCGTGCTCAACTCGTTTAATAATCGAGCCTAAATATCGTGATCGTGCTCGACTCGATTGTAAACGAGTCGAGCTTTTTTGATCGAATAGTCTCACAAATTGTTCACGAGTACATCGTCTCATTTGCTGCCCTAACGTGAGGTTATTCCTTTATTGTTGGACAGTAGGCTTAAAAGGTGAGTCGTTGATTTTGTCTAATCCATGGTAGAAAAGTGATTATTATACGTAGAAAAATCAATTTGATTGTGTTGTCAGATCAAAGAAACTTTTATTGAGAAAGTAGACGGACTTTGTAGGCTTTCAAGCATAATGTATGAGTAAATAATACGTATGTTTATGTTTATTTTATATTGTATATAATAGTACGTATAACATTATTTAGGTAAAAATATGAGAAGTAGAGAAACGATATTTTCTCTAGGGGTCGGCAATGGGCCGGGTCGGGTTGAGTAGGGTTTTAGGTGAATCCTAGTCCTCGTCCTTAACATATTAGGGCCGGGTCCTGATAAAATTCATCAGCCCTAAAATCGTTATCGATCCTTCATTTTATAGGGCTTTTCGGACTAGGGTCGGGCTAATTTTGGCCCTAAATAAATGACTAACTAATCGACAAATAACTCTTTAAACGCAAATACTACTAGTTTGGACGTGTGAGATTTAATGGAAGTGAAAAATATATTTTTTTAATATGAAGAACGTCCTAAAATTAAGAAATATACGATTTTAAATCGGGCTGGTATTTCGAGCCGGGCCGAATAATCGTAGCCTAGCCCGACCCTAAGCCCTTCGGGTCGGGCAATAATAGGGCTTACATAGGGCTAGGGTCGGGCTAGGGCCGCCCTAAGGCTTATTTTGGCCAATGACCAAATGCCGACTCCTAATTTTTACCTTCCTCTTTACAAAGACGTAAAACACGTTATGTATCGATATATGATAATATTACTACGTACTGATATATTTGTGGAGATGAACTGATATTGCACATGCATTATTGCATTCACGACATGAGATGGTTCTGGCAAGGCATGGCCCACACTCTGATATGATTCTGGCGAGGCATGGCCTGCACTCTGAGATATTCTGTCGAGGCTCAGCCCGCATTCTGGGGTAAATGTGCGGATCCATGCATGGTAAAAAGTGTCGAACTTGGCATGCGCTTCAGAAATGGAGAAATGTACCAATTAATTTCGGATCCGATCGAAATACTCTGCTAGAACTTTGAATATCAATATATATAGTAGATAATAATACGTCATAAATTAATGTACCTCATAATAAATAAATAAATCTGTCAGACTCTAATTTTCTTGGATTCCTCAGCCATCTAACTCGTCATTATCACCCTTCACATCTCATGCTGTCCAACGGCTTCCTATACTTCACAAACCTGAAAAACTTTGGTAATCACCTCCCATCCAGTGTTATGAAAATCGAAATGTGGCACATGTCACCCCCAAGTTTTTCGGCGTTAACTGGAGAATTGTAGCCCTTTGAGTTAGCTTTCCAACAAGCTTTGAATCAACCAATTCGGACACCGTATGAGATCTGGGCATGCAAAATACGCCGGCAAGGTCGGTTTGCTCTGTTTTGCCCGAAGCTCTATATTTGGCTCAAATTCACTCAACTTTTGCTCCATTTGATTTTTGAGGCTCTGAATGAGACAAAATGTATTTTGGGACCTAATAGACCAAGAATGGTATGAAATGGCATCAAAATTACTTGGAAACGAATCAAAACTACTAAGAAAAATAGAAGAAACTTAGTCAAGTATTTGACTCATCAATCCTATATTGAGTTCATTATTCCCGAATCAATAAGTTAATATTTTTTTCTTATAATTTTTTCTCCCGAGCAACAATTTTTGAGTCAATGTGTTCATTTTAATGCACATGTGCTCGGTCGCTGGTGTCATTACCTTTGCGTTCAAGAGCGATGAAGGATCTGCCTCTGAAGAATATGCTGAGTTCATTGGGATGTAACATGTTAGGCTCTCTCTGGTTTGATATATTCAGTTTTTGTATCAGTTGCATTTTGCTTCATGTTATCCTCGAGATACTTGTTTCATTTTGACAAACCAATTCTGTTAATTTTAATTTCGAAAAAAAAATCTTGGGCTAAAGCCCAAGATGTTTTGGCACCAATTTTTTTAATTAGAATTTGAAGTGTATTTTTTAAGAAATTTATACAATTTTTGTAAAATGACCTAGTAATTTCAGAATTTTTTTTCTTCATGATGCAATTATTTTTTTTGTCTGTCACCCCTACCAAAATTCCTGGATCCGTCCCTGAGTCAATGTGTTAGTGGTTCAACCAGATTGAACCGATTTGATCCGCACATATTAAAAAATAAAATAAAAATATTTATATATGATATTATAATTTAACATATTTATGACTTAAATAAATGTTACATGATTATGATTCGATTATAACAACATAGTATAACAAATTTAGAATATGATAAAGTACAAATCAATAATATAACAATAACAATTGTAGTCTTAATTTGCAAGTCACAACAATATGAGATTTATAAGACTAATTAAAAATCTAGATAAATTGATAATAAGTAATAACTTTTATAGATTTGATAAATGTATATACATTATTGAAACAAATAGTAAAACAACAATCATATTTAGCCTAATGGAAAGAAATAGAATAAATATTAAGAGGGGCTTAGGTTCGAGTCTTGGCCAAGTCAAAATTAAATAAATAATTTTTCAGACTAAATCGAACCATTGAACCGATCAAATCACGATTTTAATGAAAACCAGGTCAACCGACCGGGTCTTGACTGAATTTGACCGGATCTTGAGTCTTGACATTTCCGATTCGATGACCGATTCCCGATCCAACCGATCGAACCAACCGATCCGGTCCGATTTTCACTACACAGCTCCCACCTCCTTTACTTCCCCATCATATGCACAAGTGCGCCTTAGGCTTGCAATGAAATCACTCTTTTTTCACTCCACTCCAATAATGGATCAATCAAACACTCCCTAAGCTCGCTGTCTCTTTCTTCTTTCTCACTCAAAGAAATACTATAACCCGACAGCCAGAATCAAGAAATCGTATCTCGCTCTTGATACCACTTATTGAAACTTAATGAAGATATATGAAAATACTCAAACTTCTTAATTTTATTGAATGAAAATTACTAACATTTATAGTCTACGCTCGTACTTTCAGTCTTCAGATAACAAATTAGCTACTCTAGGACCAACCACTACACGCATGAATCTAGCCACTAAATCTAACTAATCTTTGACTCATCTTTTTTTTTGATAAATAAAGAGACATACAATGACTCAGAGACACAGCATGACGACATTAAACAACCAAAGGACTAACAAAACAGGAACAGATCATGTAAACTAAAAAACGCAATCCATGACTTGCTATGCCACAAAGATAATCACGTCGAAAAAACTCCAAGTCGATCTATGCCAACTCGGCGTAAAGATTTTGGATGCGTATGACTATGTTACTAATATATTTGAATGTTACTAATATATTTTATTTTTATTTGATGTATAACGTATTAAGTCAGTGTTTGGGTGATATGGTGTAGGAAAGAGGAGAGATCTTCTTCTTTTACAGGCCAAAAGTTGCGATAGAGGAGGCTCATAATGTTGAGGATGTCCAGAGGTTGTACATAGTCCAGAGGATGTCCAGAGGTTGTACATAATGTTGGCGAAGTGGCTGTTGAGCTCAAGCAGGATTCACATTCTGGTAAAGAGGGCGCTAAAAGGAAGATGAGAAGGTTTGTTTGGATGATCCTGAACATGAAGGCGGGCAAGGTAGCCAGGACCAGGAGGTTAATATTGAAGAGCAGCCATTGTTGAGGTTCATAGTGATGGGGCGCCGAAGAGCTTGCCGGACCCTGGGAATGAAAAGAAGTCGAAATCGAACGAGAATGGTCATTTCTGATACAGATCAAGAACCCTGAGGAGTAACATGGAGGCTCTAGCTCTGGTTTCAGGGGATTAAAGAAGAAGAGGAATGCTGTGTTTCCTGCCAAACTACAGGGGCAGTTTGGAAAGCTGAGGTGGTACCACCCTGCTGATCCTCCTGACTTCTTGAACTACGCAAGTTGCGAGTTCTTGATGATCGACGCATCTGATGATATCAAGGAAGATCTGGGGCTGGATCTTGAAGGAGAAGTTCGGGAGGGTACGGGAGAATCTTGTTCCGACTTGATCAAGATGTTAGGAGAAGTGGCCTCAGCCAAGCCTTTGCTCGAAGGCACTGGGTATAGTCTCTTTGCCACCACTCTTACTTACTGATTCAGTTCATGTTGTTAGGTGAATGTAGTATGAAGCATGTAATGTGTGTTGAAAACGAAGGAGAGAAATTGCTGAAATTGACATGTTCTACTCTTTTGAAAGTTGAAAGCATATAAAGCCGATACAAAAGTAACCGCAACAAACATAAAACTACTACACTAATGATACTAATTACCGGTACTAATAGACTTATTCAAATCCATCATAAACTCTATCTTTAACCATGTGTATCAGTGTATGCTCAACTGAAGCCTTTAGAGCACATTTGCAACGTATGCCCAGCGTCGTTTTCTAAGATACAACTAAGAAATACAACTACTAGCAAAAGACTCCACACTCAATCAGACATTAACAAACAACTCATCACCACTGCTCTTTGAGTCATTGTAATCAACCAGCGGCAGTATGCAAAAGATTAACCAGGAAAAGAGCTTTGAATTTCAATAAAGACTAGACCTTCAAACAATCGAACTACAAAATTCAATCTATGAAATCCAAAGTGAATATGAAATTTATTTATAGATTTAAACCCAATTCATCAACTGTGTTCCACAACTACATATAAAAAAACCCTAAATCAAACATCGAAATTCATCTTCAGCTACTTCATAAAGAAAGATACAACCTTCAATCATCAGATCGGGCTGAGAAGCTGCAAGACTGTCGGCTTCGGTTCCGACGTCATTCCGACGTAAATCACCAGCGGAATGAATCCGTAATGCGCCACGACCTTCGCCACCTTCATCGTCTTGTTCGTCAGCTCCTTGAACTTCTTCGCGATCGACTCGTCGTCCGACGATGACCCTCCCTTGCTCATCTTCCCCTTCGATTTCAACGAAACCCTAGACGCCATTCTCGCTCCAGATTCTTCTCCATCACTCTCAATCCCATTTCTATATGGGCCGCTTGTTGGGCCGAAACCCTTGACTTGTTTGGCCTTCCAGGCCCATTATGCCTTTGACCGTTGGGAAAAACGGTTTTCTGGATTTATGTTTGTTCATCCTCGTTTTGTTTCTCTATCCAATTTTTATCAAATCCATTCCAGCAGGCAGAAACTGGTGATTGACAACTGAGAATTTCGAGGTTTTTATAAATAAATAAAAAAATTAATTTTCAGCGACCCTTCTAAGAATCTTTTCTTTTCAGTGTTGTAATCTAGTAATTTGAAATATTTATTCCTGCATTGTGCTTTTGTTTCAGGTTTTGTTTCTCGCTTTCTTTCTCTATCTGTTCTAGGGTTTGTCCACCCAGTTCCCAGTTTTCGTCCGATGGAGTTTTCTGGATGACAATTCTATAGTTTCTTAAGTCTGTCTGATCACTTCAATTCCACAACTGGGTTTGTGTAATTCAGGTCCGCTGTGTTGTGTTTGAACTTGTGTGGAAGATGGGGTTTTTTTTTCTTTCAGTTGACTGTCGATTCATTCATCGATTTGGTTTATGAAATTCATTCTCTTACTCTCGTGCTGTAGTTGGATGTTTTGGCGTTGTATTTTATTGTTTTGATGAAATTTTACTGCTGAGGGTTCGGCTATTGTTGGGGAATTTGAGGTGTTGGGTTCCATTGAGTTTTTGGATGGGCATGTGACTGGTAGGGAATTTTGTAGAGCTTTTAGGGATGAGGTCTAATGTTACGAGAATGACTCTAATGTTTAGTGAGTAGTCTACAGAAGTGGGTGTTATGATCTCCGAGTTACAGTACAACTTGCATTGTTATGCTGAAGAAAATGAGATTTCCGATTGGCACTCTGAATCTGGTGTTTTGAGTTCTGTAGAGGTTTTCAGCGTTTGGGGTTTTGTTTTGGTGGATTAAGGTTTTACAATATTTGTTGAGTTTCAATGTATGATTTTGGAAGTGTGTTTTTCGTTTTTTTTTTTTTAAAAGACGTCACACTCAGTAGTATGTTGATTTGATTTATACAATTATACTGATTTCGTGAAAACCCGAGTTTAAACTGGATTGGATAATGCTGAGTTTTCTTCTGTTTTCGGTACCAGGAGAAACTTGAATGAGTGATTGTGATGGGAAATGCGATAGGCTCAGCTGCAACCAGCGTTGGGAGCGCGCTTGGGAATGTCATCGCTGCGCCATTCAAGTCTATTTTCAAAGGATCATGCGAGTAACGCTTTGGCTACTTATTTTTATTCTTTGACACAGTTTTACGGAATACTTTCATTTCTTGCCGTCAGAGCTTGTTTATGATTTTTGTTGCAGAGGCATTTGTTCGAGCACATGGGACCTTATTTGCTTCATCGAGCATCTATGCGTCAACGACCTGGCCAGACTTCTAATGGTCTTATGCCTTTGCTACATAAGTAAGCCAAAAAAAAATCACAATTCACGTATGACAATTGTCTTATTGATATTATTTCTGACATTTATAATTAAGTTTTTTTTTCCTTTTCATTGTAGCTTTGCTACTCATCTATGTTCTTTTCAAAATTGGGATCTTCCAATGCATAACAAAGAGCCTCTGCAAAATGTGCTGGGCAGCCTTCAAGGGGTACTGGTGCGCATTATTCCACGTCGCTCGTTTTCTCTGTTATAAGATCAAGAACACCAAACGAGTAAGCCGCAAGCATCGCAACATTCATCATGTCTCCGATTTAGAAAAAGGTCACGAATCAAGTTCAAGTTCGGACAGTGACTATGCGCATACCTACAGACATCAAACTATCAATAGAAAGCGGAAATCATTTCAAAGGGAGCTTAACGTGAGGCAAAAGAGACATAACTCGCATCGTCATATTCGGTTAAGGAAGGCAGATGTCTCGTTTCTTGGAAAGGATCGGTCTCGACGACGATCGATGCGGAGGAGAACCAAGCGATTGCAGGTAAGGAATTTAGAGATTGGTCGAACAAAGGAAACATCAATTAAGAGAAGGCGGCTTTAGCTAGAGTCTTATAAGGCTGAAAATGTTTACAAAAAGTTTGTATTTTTTTGTCATCAAAACTTTTATTATATTGAAAATTTACAAATTTATTTCCCACTTTCACACTCACAAAAAAAATCAGGAAGACAACATAAACATAACGTGTGTGCCACACAAAGCACACCACTCCGAACTTGAACTTGATCTGATGCACGATTGAAGCACTGGTCATCTTGGGCATCCGCACCCGTTATCTTATTGAGACGGACCTCACTCAGAACTTCCTCACGAATAGTAGTAAATAAACATAAAAAGTTTGTATTATGTTGTAGGATGTTGTATGAGAATGCTAAAGGAGCATTTCTTGAAGAACTTCCTCAAACTTTGTGTGAGTGGGTGCGAGAATCGAGAGAGGAAGTTCTCCATGAGCTCCGTCTCAATGAGACGGTGGGTGTATATGCTAGCATTCTCATACAACATAATACAAACTTTTTATGCTTATTTACCACTATTCGTGAGGAAGTACTGGGTGAGGTCCTCTCAATGAGATAACGGGTGCAGATGCCCTAACCCACAAAACACACCTCCATAGTCGGGGCTTGAAACTTTAAATGCAAAGTAGAAATTCAACACCCTTGTTCGCATTGATATTTTCAGCTATTCAAGTTTATACCATGGATTCCATCCCAAAAAAAAGTTTATATCATGGAAAAAAAAGTTTATATCATGGAAAAAGATTTAATATTCTATTTTTATAATTAATTAATAATTGAAACAATTGGATCAAAAAAAAAATAATTGAAACAAAAGAAGACATAATTCCAAAAAGTCTTGGTCGTAAATCAGGAGTTTCAATTGATAGCCCTAGTTCGATTCTTCGCTGCCCGATCGCCATTTTCATCGACCGCACAGTGACGACCGAAGCTAGCTATCCTCAGATCTACCCGTCGTATTTCACTACCGCGGCTACGATCGTTCCATTTATCGTCTCCGATTCCTTGATCAAGCTTTTGAAGAGTTCAGTTAACAGTGAGGTTGGTGTGATAATTGGTCGGGTTGCATTTTGATGATGATGATAGTCTTAGTGATAATTACTTGCTAGATAATTTGTGGATTTCTGGAAAAAGAATTTTTTTTATATTCCCGGTTAATTTATCTGCTCGGCTGCAATTAGTTGAACTGTTTTTCTTAAAACATGTATGTTGTGTTCATACATTCATGGTTTAATCTTTGCAATTATATAATCAGGCTGACTTGCATCAACTGAATTAGGAGGGACGCTCAATAGCTAGTGTGGAGGTGCTAATTTCCATCTTGCGTCGGAGCTTTTTGGGATAATATCACTGTCCAGAGAAAGCTATTCAAAATAGAGCGTCTAGGCCAGGGGGGTGATTTGCCCCTGGTTGTTGAGTTGGGCACTTCTTCAGTAGCAAGGAGGGTCAATTCTTTTCACACTGTTGCAATGGATGACATGGAGAGTGGCAATCTGGGGCCTTATCAGGATAGGCCAAGAACATTCTTGAGTATGCGCAGTAAACCATACACTCCTCTTGTAAGGGTTACGACACTTGTATTTAACCATTTTTACGATTTTCTTAATTGATTGAACATTAGATGTTTTGATTTACAGGTGTTTCGGATTCTCATGGGGATAAACAGCCGTGTCCTGTTTCTAATATTGCTGCTTGTTCTTGGAGTCTTATTTTACATCGGGGCAAGAGCATCACCCATCATAGTTTTTGTCTTCTCAGTATGCATTGCCAGCTTCCTTTTATCAATATATCTTACTAAATGGGTGCTAGCTAAAGATGAAGGGCCACCGGAGATGGTTCAGGTTTGCTCTTTTTCTATTTTTTGTTTATTAGTTTATATTATGCTTTTATATCGAACAACTGTGGTTTGCACCTAGACTTGTCCAAGTTACTTATCGAGACTGTAAAGAAAATAGTTTCTAATTATTTTCAGTTGTGACTCTTTGCTAATCTGGAAAATGAATCTCTTATTAGGAAATGTTTTTAATTGATAGATATCAGATGCCATACGTGATGGGGCAGAAGGTTTCTTTAGGACCCAATATGGAACTATTTCAAAGATGGCAGTGGTATTATCCCTTGTGATTCTCAGCATATACTTATTTCGCAGTACAAGTCCTCAGCAGGAATCTTCTGGAGTGGGGAGGTAACAACACATTGAAAGGCTTATGTCAACATTTCACGTTAGGGAAATTTGTTGTCACATAATTCACGCTGTTGTTCATTTGTGATGCAGGACGGCATCAGCTTATATCACTGCTGCTGCATTTATTTTAGGGGCTTTATGCTCAGGTGTTGCTGGCTATGTTGGGATGTGGGTGTCTGTACGCGCAAATGTTAGAGTTTCGAGTGCTGCAAGGCGCTCTGCAAGAGAAGCATTGCAGGTTCCTTTGGTTGTTTTGTATCGTACTAATGTCAGGTATATGGTGATTCCTTAATCATTATCCTTTTGTTTCTGATGTTTTACAGATAGCCGTTCGTGCTGGTGGATTTTCAGCATTGGTTGTTGTGGGAATGGCAGTCATTGGCGTGACCATTCTTTATGCTACATTTTTTGTTTTCTTGGGTGTAGGCTCTCCTGGATCGATGAAGGTTCATGACTGTAAGTTTATCTTTATGGTCACTTATACATGCAGCAAGGTTAAACTATACACCGGGGTTGTTAAAAGATGCAGTAAACCAAATCAGTAGATTTGCTTCTTCTCCCTTTTAGCTGCTGCGAGCAGTCTGTTAAAATTAAGCTTTTATTAACCTTTGTTTTCACCCTCATTAATTTTGTTTTGTTTTTCAAGAATATATTACTAACTTAGAAGTTCCCTAACTCATTTGATGTTCTTGAAAAGATATTAGGATTAATTATAATTAAGCAGCGGAAGGTTTATGAATAGTAAAATTCCGTGTTTTTAGATAAAAGTATTTACTGTGTATACCAATTTAGTGGGATGCTTTGACAACAAAATGTTTCCCACTTACCTGATGTTAGTGTAGCCGGTGTTATGAATATATATGTGATTGTATCTTCGTTGCTTGTTATTTGCAGTGCCGCTTCTGCTTGTGGGATATGGTTTTGGAGCTTCTTTCGTTGCCTTGTTTGCTCAGCTGGGTGGTGGAATATTCACAAAAGCAGCAGATGTTGGAGCTGACCTTGTTGGCAAAATTGAACAGGGAATACCAGAAGATGATCCTCGAAATCCTGCTGTTATTGCAGATTTGGTATTCCAAACACTATGCCTCAGATATGTCTATTTGTCATGATAGAAGTATATGTGCCAGTATCGTAATGTATTTTACGATATCAAAGCACATCTTAATGTTTAATCCGAAAATGGCTGCTAATCTAAAGCTAATTGCATTTTCCGCTTGTGTTATGCATTGAAGGTTGGAGACAATGTTGGTGATTGTGCGGCTCGAGGGGCTGATCTGTTTGAAAGCATTGCAGCAGAAATTATCAGTGCTATGATTCTCGGAGGATCAATGGCCAAGAGATGTAAAATTGAAGGTAAGTTGTTTGCTGCTAGCTCCAAGGATCATTTTTGTGATTAACTATTACAACTTCACACTATGGAAAGGAACTGTTTAGTTAAGGATTGGCACTCTTTAGTGTGCCCTTATTATTAAGAGTTAAGACTGACTAAAGCAGAGCTGTCTATGTGAATACATTTTATGGATTTGCATAAAGTTTGGCGTATCTGAGACTGTGTTTCGGATCTCGGAATTTGTATCTTTGCTGTTAGCTGCAACTCAGTGATCAATTTTCTGTAGTGTTCACTAATTCTTGTTACGTGATTATATGAAAGCTCTCATCTCGTTGTTGCAGATCCATCTGGCTTTATCCTCTTTCCTCTTGTTGTCCATTCATTTGACCTAATTATATCATCTATTGGAATATTTTCGATAAAGGGCACACGTGATTCGTCATCAAGAAGTCTTGTTGAGGATCCAATGGCAATTCTTCAGAAAGGATATTCAATCACAATCTTGTTGGCTGTTCTGACCTTTGGTGGGGTAATGTGTTTATCTGCACTTCATACATGTTTTCTTTCAAAGATGAATATAAGTTGCATTAGCTGCTCGAGAAACATTTTCACAAAGATTCAATAAATAAACATCTTTGTTGCCTTTTCTATGGTATGACATTAACTCATGATTTTCAAATATATTTGATATGTATTGTAATGGTGGTTCGTTAATTGTTTTGCAGTCTACTCGCTGGTTATTGTATACTGAGAAAGCACCTTCAGCTTGGTTTAACTTTGCCTTGTGTGGGTTGGTTGGGATAATCACAGCATACCTTTTTGTTTGGATAACTACATACTACACTGATTATAAGTATCAACCAGTACGGACTTTAGCTCTTGCGAGCTCAACAGGTCACGGGACAAACATTATTGCTGGCATTAGTTTGGGATTAGAATCAACTGCCCTTCCTGTGTTGGTCATCAGTGTTTCAATAGTTTCTTCCTATTGGTTGGGTCATACTTCAGGACTGATAGATGAATCTGGAGTTCCAACTGGTGGGCTGTTTGGGACTGCTGTGGCAACCATGGGGATGCTTAGCACTGCTGCTTATGTACTCACCATGGATATGTTTGGCCCAATAGCTGATAATGCTGGAGGCATTGTCGAGATGAGTCAACAGGTAACTTCAATATAGTTCAGTTGTTACAAGCTGCTGATGACATTGCCCGGAGGTATTTTTTTACTAATGTTTAAATGTCACGTGCAGCCGGAGACTGTCCGTGAGATTACTGATATTCTTGATGCGGTTGGAAACACAACTAAAGCAACTACCAAAGGATTTGCCATTGGATCTGCTGCCCTTGCATCTTTCCTATTATTCAGTGCTTATATGGATGAGGTGGCTGCATTTTCACAGAAATCATTCAAGCAGGTAGGCAAATACAACAAAGTTTCTCTGTGAAACCACTTTATGTACGGATTATTTTCATCATTCCTACATTTTGTTGATGCGAACAGGTCGATATTGCCATTCCTGAGGTTTTCGTTGGTGGGCTGTTAGGGTCAATGCTTATTTATCTTTTCAGTGCCTGGGCATGTTCTGCAGTTGGTCGAACTGCTCAAGAAGTTGTAAATGAAGTAAGGAGGCAATTTATTGAAAGGCCAGGGATCATGGTAAGAGTATAAGTCAGCCTTTGTCTGTTAGCAGACCTCACTTCATTCTTCTTCATAATGAAATTCAATATTTTCGACAGGATTATCGTGAAAAACCAGACTACAGTCGCTGCGTAGCCATTGTTGCTTCCGCTTCCTTAAGAGAGATGATTAAACCCGGGGCACTTGCCATTATATCTCCTATGGCAATTGGTAAGTTTCCTGCTCTATCTCTGTCATAGATTTGCCTTCTGTTATGAATCATGAACTGCTTACATTCGGAGGGATCTGTTGACCTGTCTGCCAGAGTAGCATACGCCTATAAATAGCGCTCCTGTAACTTCACATATCCTCAGATTCTGCTCTCCCTTCCAATATGCAGGTGTCGTGTTTAGAATACTGGGTTCCTACACAGGACATCCTTTGCTTGGTGCTAAAGTTGTAGCGTCTATGCTAATGTTTGCAACTGTCTCGGGTATTCTGATGGCTCTCTTCCTCAACACTGCCGGTGGTGCTTGGGATAATGCAAAGAAGTACATTGAAACTGGAGCATATGGAGGCAAAGGAAGTGATTGTCACAAAGCTGCTGTCACCGGTGATACGTAAGTGTATTAACTAATAGCAGCACGTTTACATCCACCTGTCTTTTAAGTTTCTGCATTCAACACTCTTGTGGTAATGTTTAAACAACTGGTGCAGTGTTGGAGATCCATTCAAAGACACAGCTGGCCCATCCCTCCATGTACTCATCAAGATGCTCGCAACAATCACCCTCGTCATGGCTCCCATATTCTTATGATGAGATACTTTTTTGAAGGCCAATTTAAGAGCATACATACAACACACCAACTTGTATGGTCATGGTCAATTTTTCCATTTATATTTTGAGAGCTAATATTAAGATGAGCGCAGCGCAGAGAATTGTGTTGCCCTTGCTTTGCTATAATAATGGTTGTGAACTCAGGTCCTGAACAATAACTGATTTTCCGATATGAAAATTCAGGCATATCAAAAACAGATGTTCAATTTCTGCAGTTAAAAATTGCCAGCATTTTCCTAGTTTCTACCAAAAGCTAGAATGAAATGGTGAATTTATAAATGTCTTAAACGGGTTAGGCTGCAGCTAGATGCTCTAAGTTATCAGCAAGGGAAAAGGAGAGGAGAGGGATCCCTCTGCAGTTTCCCTTCTGATAAATTGAGTTTCTTCATCTTGTCTTCGCACCATATCAATTGATCCTTGGTTAGTTTTGTCATTCTCACTACTCTAGCTAAGAGCTTCACTTCAATGATGGCGAGAAGAAGGTCCGCTTTGTAGTCTGAGGTCGGCCACGATTTGTGTTCCACACCTTTCTTCTTTTTGGCTAGCTCTTTCAGTTTCATCTTTTTCTGTAGTCAATAGTATGCACGTATCAGTCAAAATTGTTTTTACTAAATCTTATCGAAGTAAAATGAGCAAGCATCTTGGGAGACTAATAACAACGTAAGTCAATACGTGTACAATCACTTCAGGCTTTTATTAGGAATCAGATGAAATTGCAGATCATATTGCCTAATTCTACCATCTCGATTTAATGTAAGGCATAACAAAAGAGATCTATCAAAACTTTCGTGCTTTGGACAAAAGGTTAAAATCGACGAATATAATCTACAGATATACCAAGGCATATATATATATATATTGTAGCATTAGAACCAATAAAGAGGTCATCATGGAAGAAACTACAGAAAGATAGCAGATGTCGGGAAATATTAATCCTGGAGTGGAAGCGACTTGGCAGCGAACCGATCAGTTACGATAATTTCACAGGTTCAAACAAGTCTTTTTTTTAATGTGTTGAATAAATAACATTTTTGGATATGAATGGATAAAAGTAGGCATGATCGAGTAGAGATTTAGATTTGTAATAATGCTCAAAAGCAGAGACAAATCTGACCTTATCAAGAGCAGCGTGGAGTTGTTGCAGTGGCGTAACCACCTGGTTATGCCCTCCAAACATTTTACGCACGCCATTTGATTTCTTCTTGTCCATCTTAATGAAACTGTAGTAAGTCAGCATCGAACTTTCAATCAGTTTAAGAATGTCTGAGGCAAGGACAACTAAGCCGTCGTCCGTTTCCTGGGTGATGTTATCGGAGCCTAAATGGAGATTCAAACAACAAATCAAAGATCCAAATAGATGCGCGAACTGTTTCTTAGCATAGTTTTCAATAAATACCTTGCACACTCGGAACTTGAAGAAGCTTAGGCATAAGGACTCTTGCGCGAGCATATTGTTCAATCCTGGAGCCATCCTGATAAGGTTCATTTTCGATAAACCTCTGTAACAAAACCTGAAACTGTTGGAAGTCTTGGGCACTGTGATTGTAGCGAGTAGGACTTTCGGGTTGAGCTGATACTTTCTGTTTCAGTTGTGTGTATTGACAATGAAGGGCTTCCCAGGAAAGACATATTTGAGCCACGTACACAGTTTCCATGTCTTGAAGAGGAGTGATAACTGGCTGCTGCAGCTGCTCGGTCTCATCTCGCGGTTCCTTGATCTTTTTCAAATATAGACAGCGGAAAGGCATTGGGAGCTTTTTATGAGAAGATCTTGGTGACATTGTAACAGCAACATGTGAATCTTGAAAAGAAAAAAAAAGTGTTTATCAGTAGATTCTAGAAAACGGAAAGAGGATGAAACGAGAAAATCAATTTGATTTAAAGCGAATAAAAAGTGGTCTACAAACAAACCATCAATGATTAACTAGAATACCAGATACACATAAATTGGGAGTGATTAGCTTTCTTTTGTATCGTATCCAAACTTATGAATAACCTAAAAGTGAATAGAGTACGCAAAGAACGATACATTAGTGTATCTGAGATTTCTATACATGTTAAAGTGAATATGATTTAACACGCCATCAATCAAGACTGAATTGACGAATACAAGACTGACGCGTGTCATAATGCTTTCTCTAACAAAACATATTAGATATATATGTTGTTATTTGCATTTCTGAAATCATGAAGGAATTTATTTGGAACTAAAGTTCGTAGTTTCTATAAGGACGAGAAATTCTAGATTGTGACTTGGATATAACGATCAAGATCGTATACTCCTTTGATTTGAAGAATCCTTTAAGCGCCTAGGCTAGTTGGTCTTATATGCAAAACCTTCTATTTGTAGTGTTTTAAACTTTTATTCGTATATCATTTTAACTAACCAATCTTGCGAATAGACGTTACTAGTATAAAACATAACGAAATATTCAACAATATAATATAAATTAAAAATGGGTGGGTAAAAAAGTACACACCGGCTTCTTTGAGCAGTTGTACACTCATTCTATCAAAGATCAGCATTCTCTCACAGTAGCTTCGGTAGAACGTAGCGAAATCACACCAAAAGAGCTGGTAATTGGCCACATCCACCTCTCGCTCTTCAGTAAAGCTTGTTTGATGCTCTTCCTCTTCCTCATCTTCTTCCTCTTCATCTCCATTCTCTTCGGGTATCAGTACCATGAAGCTGTTTCTTCTCAGTTCATTGAACCTCCGCCTGACCTCATTAGATATAAAATCTTCGTCTTCATCATCTTCAGCTTCAGCATTTTGAGTGTCAACCTTGTCGGATTTGTTCAAAACATCCATATTCATATTTCCTCTAGGCTCCTCGGGATGTGGTACAGGCTTGTCATCTGATTCCTTTTCCAGGTTTGGTTTGTGAACTCTACCAAACTTTTTTATTTTGAAGAAGTCCATCACACTACTCTACCCTACCTAGTACCTATCAAAACACTTGTTCGTATTAACATTGACAAGTGTTAATTCTTTACAAAAAATATAGCGTGAACTTGAACAAATAGTTGTAAGCAAGCTCACCTCCCTTGCCAAATTACGTCCTTTTTCAGAAGAATCTCTTCAAACCGGGAATGAATACCATTACGGCATTCCTAATAGATTAAGAAAAACAAAATACTATCAGACCTAATTCCAAGAGCATTGTGAAATTGCAGAAGGAAATGATCATTTTTGAATCTACTAAGGCCCTGGACAAATGACATAGACACAGCCACCATCTGATTAACCTAAATACGAACCAAAACCTAACAAACCACAGGATCAAAAGCACCTGAATTGACAGTGAAAATCAGACACCAAATCAAAACCACTCCACTACAGTCAACCAGGTCAAACTCGGGGCATGAATTTCAGAAAAAGGTGCGACCTTAATCCACCAAAACAAAACCCCAAATGCTGAAAACCTCTACAAAACTCAAAACACCAGATTCAGTCTACCAATCCGAAACCCCATTTCTCCAGCACCTCAAATCACACTCAAAAACACAAAAAGGTGAGAATTTTGAAACCCCAAATCAGAGACATACCCGATTGGATCAGTAACATGAGTTCGCAGCCAGAAAGATGACACCTTTTAAATCCCGGAGATGAATCAAACCCTAGAACAGATAGAGAAAGAAAGAGATAAGGACGGAAGAACAAAACCTGAAACAAAGGCACAATGTTGCTCAGTGGCGGAGTAATAGCCAACTTTGTTTCGATGCCAAAAATAGCATATAATAAATCGAAGATTTGAACAAAGAGTACATGCATCAATAAAGCACTGCAAAATCCGATTTTTGAATTATTTTATTCAAAAAAAAAGTTGGGTTGAATCTTGAATTAATTATATTGGGAATCAGATCTGGGGTTTATTCGAATAATAAGAAAGTTTAATGCTGGTTTAAAATTCGTTTCTGGATTTAAATAGGGGCAGATTCAATTCAACTCCAGTAAATAAACATTAAAAAGGAGAAAAGAGAGCAGAGAATAATAATATCAGAATCCACTAAGCTCACTCTGCCGCGAAAATTGTGATTTGTTTTCTTTGTGAGAGTTTTTGTTTGTTCATGTAAGGTTACAATTTTGCCCTCCACAAGGTTGATAAATCATAAATGTGTATTTTGTGTGTATCCAAACTGAACCACTATTGTCTTATCAAAAAAAAAAAAAAAAACTGAACCACTATTGTGAAAAAAAGTTTAGTCGAGTGGCGTGTAACTTTGATAATTTGTCAATAGGTAAAGGATTCGATTTCCTTTAGTAGTATAATTTTCTCCACTTTTGTTTTGTGGTAGAGTGTTTTCCTCCCTCGCGGAGGTGTTTTTTGTCCACCTCTTTTGCGGAGATATTGTTCGTCCCTTGTGCACGTGTTGTGTCATGCAGGTTCGCATATGTTGTAATTCATATGTACTCGACGACTATGTATTCGAGATGTAATTGATTTGTATGAATTGTAAACCCACAATCAAAAAGAAAATGAACTACTATATTTAATTTATGTAAATAAGAAAACTGAAATAAAAGTTTTCAACTACACTTTTTCTTCTCATCCAAAAAAAAAAGCTTTACTTTTTTCTTTTGATCAATGCATTACGATTCGTACAAGATCGTTGAGATTTAAATTTGTAGGACATATCATATGCTCATTGCTCTACGAAAGGTCCACACCCAAGTGGGATTAAAAGAATCGCATCATAAATTTAGTGACATCGAATTTTTGACCTCTTAATTTGTAATCAAGAATTCAACCGACTACTCTATCACACTTTTTTTGCTTCAATTAAGTGACTTTAATCTAACTATTTCAAAATATCGAACATTGAGCTTGTATTAAATACTTAATTAAAAGTCATAAATGTAATGTTCAGCCAACTTTAACATCTAAAAAAATTGAAGTTTAATAGAACAGCCCACAGTGGGTTATGCCACTGAAATGTTGCCTTTTGTAATATCATAAAAGGTAAATTACACAGTTAGATTTCAGCATTCAACACAAGGCATTCCATGAGCAGAGTTTTCTAAAAGTCCAAGCTGCAGTCCACAAGTAAGGCTTAACAGGGGTATTTGAGTTTGAGCCTTGGATAGGGGTTTAGCCAGGTCCAACTTTGGGGATGTCATAATGCTCGCTCATGTTGGCAAGATATTGATTGAACTCCTCAATTCGGTCGCGATGGGACTTGTTGGCAGTCTTTGCTAGCCTCTTAGCTTCGATTCTCTCCCTTTGCTCTATGTATCGCCTTTCAGCTGGAGTTAGCAGATCATCAATATTAGCAACGATTCTTTCCTCATTCAGTTTGGTGGCATGATTCAATTCATCAGAGATAGGATCAATGGCTTTTCCTGTAATGCCATACAAAAAACAGTTCAGTTGCAACTGGCCCACTGATTCAGCAGAAGAAGCAACAAGTTTTTATCTTCATTACTGTTAATATGGCAGAGCAAATAAAGTGTGGTTCCAATCGGACTTGCTCATAAAGAGGCTACAACTTTTTCAGCACATGAGGTCGCTCTGCAAGAAATATAGCAAACAACATCGCCAACAAAAATGTTGCAAGCATTACTGGCAACTAGCATTATAGTTTGATTTTGAAAACTGTAACATTGGCATTGTCAGTTTTCAGAATCAGTAAAAAAAATCAGAGATTCTGGGACATTAAAGTTCCTCTACGCATTACAATATTCAGCGTCATATGATATACATATACCCAAACAGCAAACACATTGCACCACCTGAAACTTATCGCTCAACGTAAAGGTACTGTACTCAGCACAGATGTTAGTCTTACACAGGAACCACAACAAGATTAAAAATGGAACCCACCAAGTTAAGCAACAAAACATATAGCAGAAGAAGAGAGGGAGAGAGAGAGACTACAACCCACCTTCTAATAAGTCTCCCTTGATGAGTTCATAGTTCTGGCTGATGTTCTTCTTATGCTTCTTTTTCTTCTTAATTCCACCAGCCTTCACATACAAAGGTTTACCTTTCAACTTCAGCTTTCCCCCAATGACATTCTCAAATGATGACATCTCCCTGCAGAAGATTTGCATCGGAAAACCACCTATCAGTTGCAGATTCTCAACAACAAACACTTCGAAACACGCTCATTCACAGAAACTTTTGAATTTTGATCAAGTCGTATGCCACACTAACCCTCACTATAACACATCACAGTGTTGATTGAAGTAACATACAACAAAATCAAACCCCAAAATTACAACTTTTCATAAAAATTCTTCATCAAAGTTGAATAACTTCAAAGTTGCCCTAAATTCACAAGAAATCTTAAATTTCGAAGCCCTAACAATACCAAAATCAAAATAATTCCAACCACATCTCCAATTATTCAAAAACAATATTCCTACTGTTGTATCGATTTAACTCTTTGACTCATAACAGCTACATATCTCAAAATCGCAAATCCGATGACATAGATGCAATTTCATTCTGGAAATCGAACCTTTTGTTAAGTGTAGATATCAAAACGATCCGTAAATAACAACAATCAACGCGCACATTGCGAGAACACCGATCACTGCGAGATCCGGCGAACCAGCGATCGATTTCTAGGGCTGCTTATGACGAACAATTCGAAATTATGCTTCCTCAAATCAGACTCACAATTCAATATTCCAAGCTTTTTATATAATCATTTATTTATTTTGTTGTTTATTCGAATTAAATATTTAGAGAATCAAAATCATAATAAAAAATCACATATTTGCTTTGTGCAAGCATCTTCATATTTTAATTTTGTAATAGACAAAATTTTCATGACTTAATTGAACTCAACATTACCTAAAGATACATTATCAAAAAAAAAACATTACCTAAAGATACCATAATGAAATAGAAAAACATGTTTTAGTAAATGACACAAACTATAAAATAGCATCCTACAACAGGATAGGTTTTCAAAATGGAACACAGAAGGTTGATGGAGTGATACAAGTCATTGAACAATACAACAGACAGCCAACTTCAACATCATGAGGAACACAAAATGGTGTGACACTAGTTTTCTGACTGCTACAAGTGCTTTTTTTTAAATATTTTCTAGCACAGTCAGTGATACGACTTGCACGATGTCGGAGTGTGCTGGCATTGGTGGATGAATAGAAGGATAGGAACACAATGATAGGATGTGCGGCTAATGTTCCTAGTTGGAAAGCAATCTAATAGATGCCTGGAATGATCTTGTAGGGCACCTTGTCGCAGTAAAGTTTCCAGTACTTTCCGTACCTGCAGGATAAAAATGGATCATTAGTCGATGAGCTGATTTTGCAACTGTCTTCTATATATTGATTTATGTGTACATTGCTCCCTGTGTGTGGTGCCGACGGAAAAAGACAGACATGATTATAGACGGTGAGGTCTTTGATGCTTACTTGGATCGGCATCGGTCATCGTCCCTCTTAGCCCGATCGACAAGAAGGATAGTGAGGAAGATCACATAGAAATAAGGCAAAAACTGTGACACAGGAACAAGTACCATTGCTTCATATTGGTGAATAGAAAATCCTTGTATGATGTTCTGAAGGAATATGTATGCTTACATGATTAAAAAGTGCTGGAACGGTCCAGAAAAATGAAGCTGAGATTTCTGGAAGATAATGGAAATGGCGAGCTTGACCCCACCTACAAAATAGACAATTAACATCACCCATTCACCCATTCGCTTAAACGGTCTTCATCAACTCGTCGATGATAATGAATAGAATATATCAACTATTTATTTACACTAATCACTTACCATCCTGACGTTAAAAGGAGGCTTGATTTAGTTTCCCCAGATGTGGTGGTATACGAGGCGACAATCTGTGAATGATGCCCACGCGATTATTTTTATTACATGCAAATTATATACAAAATTCAGAAAGGTTCGTTAATTTGTACGGTAAACCGACTCAACGGATCCTGCCAGTAACTGCTAGTTACTCACCTTCGACGGAGCTTTCCCCCAAATAAAGCACTTGCCATTCGTTCTGCGAAATTCCTGTCGTTGTCTATCGCAGTCGTAGTTGATGTATATGCACAAGATCCCGGCCACAAGAATATAAATTGCAAGCTGTAATTTTAGGGTGCGTGATTAAATCATAGGAAAAATTATGCGAACATGCAATTTATATCTTTATCATCTACAATTATCACAATCAGCGTACGGAATCATTATATGTATCCCATTACATTGGCTTCGCCTTCTATCAAAAGGAAAAATACCTGAGTGCCAAGGTTCACAGGGTGGTTCACAAGATACATCCCCGGAGAAGTATATATAGATGGAACCCACACCAAGCATCCCCAGCAGATATAAAATCCAGCTGCCATGCGAAAATAGTCATATTCAACTCGAAGAGCAGCATAGGAACGAAACAAATTATAAGCAATGGGACAAGATGAGCTGTATTACTATTGCATTCCTCTGACATAGTATCAATGTGATAGGAACAGAAGTTCACTTTCTACTCTTCAAATACTAGGCATGATACTGGTTTCAAGTATGTAATAAATATACTGATACTCGAACCAACTTTGAATTCGTTTACAGACGGAAAATAAACACAGGAACATGTCAGACCTCGGTCGTGGGCAATATCCATCGTGTTCCAGTACCCGGCTTCCCACCAGAAGAATTTTGTTACATACACCAGCATCAATATGGTGTTCACAAGCATTGAATCAGCAACGTGTCCGTACAGTTCATACTGTTTCATTATAGAACAATACATTTAGTACTCATAAGAATGTGTTATGCTCCTTAAAAAACAAATTTACACTCGGGAAGATATTCAAATGGCAGGCAAACTTAATTGTCGCCAAACATAAAAGGACTAACCTGTTTGATGCAGTAAGTCACAGCAAGAACTGCCCAAGACATCATTCCAAATCGGCAGTTTGTGAAGACTTTTATATCAAAGTGCTTACCAATGCGAGGATAGAGCTCCATTCCCTACAAGAGTTTAAGAAGTCAGTAAATTCAAGAACAAAACAACAAAAATTGAAAAATGCACACAGAAATTTGATAGGCATATCCTCACCCAGTAGAAATCAATGATAATGTTTCCTGATGAACCACAATCTGTTGAGGATGGCGCTACATGACCCTATCAATCAAATCAGTCATACAAGTTAATTTATTGAACAAGCAGTGGCATTCATAGTTTCATTCTGTTGTGACAAATTAGCAACTCTCACTTTCAAGTATAAAAGAACACAAAAGACAAGGCTTCCAAATATGAGCGCCGAGAATATTTCTCCCAAATGATCATATACAATTGACGGATCAAAAATTCCAAACCTGAAGAAAGGCATAATATAAACTAATCAGCACTGCCAATCTGATACCAGAATACAGCAGGAATGCTTTTGATGCTAACTCTCAAGTAGTTGAGGATACATTCGTCTCAAACTCACACCTTCCACCTAAATACAAATGATCACTTACCACCAAAGTCCAATGTAAGTAATCAGTGTCACTGCATATGCCTGTAAACCATTAGCCTGCAAAAATTCGAAGACAAGAAACATTCAAGGATATGATAACTAGCAATGACACTAACACACACCATCTACTTAAAAATCCCTTACCTTATAGACGGGACGATTTCCAGCAGGAGATATCGGCCCCTCGACTCGTTTTCCAGGTAGCAAAAGCTGAAGTGCAGCTTCAAAGGCTCCATAGAAACCTATAATTTTCCACGCAAGCAAAGAGGGCCTTGGCCAAATGCTAATAAATCCCTGCACTCCGTTGCTCTTCAAATAATCAAAAGTCTGAAGGATGGACCCATCAGCATGGACCATAGTATACCACCTGCATAACGTTTAAATTAACCACTGTCAGCTTTACATTTTTACTCACCGTAAAAGTTGTAGAGTCGCTTAAAACAAACAGAGACCACAATTTATCTCATTTTCGTTGCAAGGTTCACTTCAACAAATAGAATCAAGCAAAGCAACAGTCTGGGGTTCAAGGACAAGATTTAAGCATTTAAAACTATGACACCGCTTCATCCCACACAAATACAAAATACAATATAAACTTCCGTCTAGCTTCAAGTTCCCATTCTAAAACTCAAGACAACCATCAACTTATATACAGATTCACATCCAGCTCACCTACCAAATATCTCAACAACAACCTACACAATTTCAGCAACACAAGACATGCACGTCTCCAGAAACAAAACAACCTAGTACACATCCTCATTTCCATCAGTCAATATAAGCTCTAATAATATGTCAATAAATAAAGATAATAAATCAAATCCAGATAACGTGAAGATAGATCAAGCATTTCTACACACTACTGAATTAATTTCAAGCACTTTTACAGGTCAACAAACAGATCGACCCAAGCACAAAAAAACTGGAAAAAAAAATTACAAGAGGATGACGAAGGGAGGGCATAGCGTGAGGAGTGAGAGCATCGATGCATAAGTAACGAGCGGAGAGTGAACAGTCTTCGCTTCCGCCATTGTCGTTGAGAGAGTGAAAGATGAAGCTGCTGGCTGCTGCTGCTGCGGCTCCAAGCGATATTTTCGTTGGATTCCGATTGCTGCTGAGGTTGATCGTGACACATGACGACAAGTCATACAAAAATATATAAATTAAATAAAAATTACCAAAACAAATTTATTCTATTTATTTTAGTATTAAAAGGAAATAAATCGAAAAAGACTACTGGGCTCGGCTGTGATTGATTGCTTTTTATATCCGGCCCAAGTTAAACAATTTTATCTTCGAAACGCCGTCGTTTTGGCGTACTTCAAGTTAGGGGTGGACAAAACCCGGTCCGACCCGGTTCACTTAATGTCGGGTTAATGTCCAATTAATCAACCCGGTATAATTTTCGGGTCGGGTTAAGGTTGAGGCTCGGGTTACTCGATTTCATAAGTAATATAAAAAATACTAGATTTTTAATAAGATTCAAACATTATACCTCATTTGAATAAAAATTTATTTGTGTTCTCGTGATATATCACACTATATATGAATATGTAATTGATTTGCAATGAAAAATAAAACTGTAATACTAAACTTTAAAGTATTTATATCATGGTAGATGACCATGAATGTTTTATGTCTTTTAAAAATTTTAGTTTTAGGGTCGGATTCGGGTTCACATAATTGACCCGATCTTTCGGACCGAATTAGAGTTCGAATAACTGTCCCAAGCATTATTTCGGATCAAGTTAGGACCAAACACAACCCGTCCAACGCCCACCCCAACTACAAGTTCAATGGGTATGTCTTCTCCAAATTCAGCTGCTGCTGCACATTATATAATTTATAAACAATCATTTTATAAAATTATAAAATAAACAAATAAATATAAAAAAAGCGTTTGAGGATTTGGAGAAGAGATACTGTTGGCGGGCTGGCGGTGGAGGTAGTTATGGGAGAGACGCCGACATCGGACTGAGCTTCAATTCATGAATTGACAAGCAAAGGTGTAGGCTTTAAGAATCAGAATTGTGTAAAGATCTGATCTTGGGGGAATCCGGTAAAGCGCACTCGCATTGATTTGGGAATTAGCCAATTAGGGTTTTCTTGTTGTTGTAATTTGGAGGGGATGGCGAGGCAAGCGGGCAAGCACGCGCCCGTGGCGAGGTTTTCGATCTTGTTGGGATGTGTAGGGCTTTTGGGGGCTGCTTTGGTTTTGGATCTGTTGTGGGCGTCTAATTCATACTCATCATCTGCGTACAGTTGGGCTGTTCAGAAAACTCCAGCTTCTGTGATTGTGCAGGAAACTGTTCATAACAAGACAAAAAAGGTACTGCCTTGTTAAGGGATCGTGATCGTGATGTTTATGATTTGTTGTGATTTTGAAGTTTATTTTTAAGTGTTGTGTTCATGGACATTTGATTTTTTGGTATGGTAAGGGTGTGAAGGATAAGAATAATGGGAGAGTTTTATCAGCGACATTCGCTGATTTGCCTGCGCCGGAGTTGGATTGGGAGAAAATGGCGAGTGCGCCTGTGCCGCGGCTGGATGGAGCTGCTATACAGATCAAAAATATGCTGTACGTTTTTGCTGGTTATGGCACCATTGATTATGTGAGTTTCGTTTCGTAATTCTTTAATATGCTTTTGTTGTCGGACTATTTGAGTTATGTGCCTTTATGCGAGTATATTCTTCCATATGCGTGTGTTTGAAGAAAAGCATTGCGTGTCAGGTACATACGCACGTTGACATATATAATTTTACTGATAACACATGGGGAGGAAGATTTGACATGCCTAAAGAAATGGCGCACTCGCATTTAGGAATGGTGACGGACGGGAGATACATTTACGTTGTCACTGGACAATATGGCCCGCAGTGCAGAGGCCCCACAGCTCATACATATGTGCTAGATACTAAAACTAATACTTGGGAGGATTTTATTCCACTGCCAGTTCCTAGGTTTGTTGAGCTGATCCACGAGCGCGTGTTATAGATAATTTATTGATATTTCTCATTCATGAACATGCTTTTATCCAGAGAGGCTTCTTTCTCCTGTTTTGTTTGATGATAAGGACAGACGGATCAATGTTTCTTAATAGTAATTAGTAATGAAAATTTGTGTTATAAATTCTGTTTCATTCTCATGTTGTCTGTGATTGCCGTGTCGAAATTTCAGGTATGCTCCAGCAACCCAACTTTGGAGAGGCAGACTGCATGTAATGGGCGGAAGCAAAGAAAACCGGCATACACCTGGACTAGAACATTGGAGTATTGCTGTTAAAGATGGCAAAGCCTTGGAGAAAGAATGGAGGACTGAGATTCCTATTCCTCGTGGAGGACCTCATAGGTCTGTATTGTTACCTTTCATTCAGCCTCTATATTGTTGGCTTTGCTGATATTTCTGATTCTTATGGATGTAGGGCGTGTGTTGTAATTGATGATCGCCTGCTTGTTATTGGTGGTCAAGAGGGTGATTTCATGGCGAAACCTGGATCGCCTATCTTCAAATGCTCACGTCGAAATGAGGTAACTTGCACATTGTTTTGAATTCCATGTAGCAAGTGTTTGCAAATATCTCGTATTCTAGTCTTATATCCCTCATGTTGGGTCTCCCTTCGAAATGGTTGATTTCGGCTTTTAAATGTTGGGGGTTGAAGAATGTGTTTGAGCAGTTACCCATGTAGTGATCATGATCCCTTATCAACTCGTATGGTTAAATGTTTCAGGTGGTTTACAGTGATGTCTACATGCTAGATGATGAGATGACATGGAAGACGTTGCCATCCATGCCAAAGCCAGATTCACATATAGAATTTGCATGGGTTATTGTCAATGGTTCTATAGTCATTGTTGGAGGCACGACAGACAAGCACCCCAACACAAAAAAGATGATTCTAGTCGGAGAAATCTTCCAATTCCATGTTGCATCGATGGTACTATCCTCTTTCTTAATCAAGCAGCAGTTTTTTTTTTACTCTTGACTACTCCGATGCACAACATCTTGTTTATTCACGACACCATTGATGATCATGATACTAATTTCCAATTAGAGTCGTTTCATGTATCTATGATTATTGAGTAAGTCCATAGATAAGATGCCAACATAATTGCATGTAGCATTGTGGTTATGTCGAGAAATATATAACATAGATTTATGAATGCTTATATGCTGGACGTATAAACTTTTCTTTTTTTTTGTTTCTGGCAGAAATGGTCGGTGATAGGAAAACTCCCTTATCGTGTCAAAACTACTCTGGCTGGATTTTGGGATGGATACTTATACTTCACATCCGGGCAGCGAGATAGAGGGCCTGAAGACCCGTCGCCAAAGAAGGTCCTTGGCGACATGTGGAGAACCAAATTACACTTGTGATTATAAGAGGCTTCATTATGGCACATTTTTGTACCAGCTGATGTTCTTTGCAATATTCATTCATTTCTGATTCCAAACCATTCTCGGTACCTGTGTAACGAATTCAGGGTTATGGCAGATTCATTATATCAATTTCGATAGGGTATAAAATAACCAAGTGTCTTATAAAAGTGAAGTTTTTTCAGACTGTGAATACAGATATTTGCTAGTAGTTTGAAGAGCAATAAATGGGATGGATGAACAGTAATTTTTTGATATAAGAATTGAAGAGAAAAAGTATAAATTGGTGTCTCGAACTATCGCTCTTTTTCAATTTAAGGTTCAAGCTATCAATTTTTTCAATCAATGGCAGAATAAAAAATAAATTGGCCGATTTTCGAACACCGAGCACCGTATATACACCGTGATTAAATTACAAACTCAATCATGTGAATCCCGTAATAACGATTCAATAAAAAAGTGTATTGGTGTTAACGAAAATTTTTAACATGGTTCACATGATTAATTTCGCAATTTAATCACAGTGAAATTATGGTGTTTGGTGTTCGAAAATTGATCAATTTATTTTTTATTTTGTACTTGATTGGATTATTTGATAGTTTGAAGACCTTCAATTGGAAAAAGACAATACTTCGAAACAATATTATGTACTTTTCCCTTGAAGTTATGACAAAAGTTCCTTTATGATTTTCTCAGCTCAAGTTTCGTGTGTCCCTTGAAAATGAAAGTGACATTATTTATTGCAGTTATGAGAATGCTAACTGACATGTGGTTGACAAATAAAGCACACCTTAACAGACACTTTTGGGAAAGTTGGTTGTCTGAACGTTTCATTTTGGCATGTAAAATTTAAATTTACAGCAGCTGTACACATCACTGTGGCATCATATATTCCCAATAATTTGCACACATATAAAATCCCATTATTAAACATCCGGTGCACGCAGGCATACTCGGATTTCTTCGCCTTTAAGCATACACGTTGTCTGGATTTTGCACGGAGCTTTGAAGGACCTCTCGAAGGCGCCCTCTCCCCCAGCTAAACACATAATCATATCTGATATACTTCAAAGTTCAAACCAAGAATGTTCAAATGAGACAGGACTTCTTAAAATGAGATAGTGAGGCACGATCTGAGCCACACATCCAACTTCCGTACTTTTGTGGCGCGTCACGTGTCCATTTGCGTTCACACTACAACAAGTGAGTGGTACACGTGGCTTTGCCATGTGCGTTTGACGACTGAGATGAATGACTCTGATCGTGCCTCACTGCCTAATTTTTACAACCATGCCTCACCGAACACTCTCCATATTCAAACTAGAGAATATAGATATATCATATATTTGAAGAAATATCGCGACATCTCCTATGTTTTATATAGTCATGATTCACATATGTTTGAACTTTTAATGGTAAATGCGACCAAATGACGTATATTCATCTCCCTGCAGAACGTACGTACGCGTTGAGGTGAAAATCTCCAACCCCAAAATGTCAGCGACTACCAAGTTTCATTTAAAAAAACAGCTACGTACGAGGGTGTCATGGTAATGCTCTCCCATGATGTTTGATTGAGAGTAAATACTCCATGTTGTATGAGTTGCAGGTGAGTTAAATTGAAATTAATTAAATTTTTTTGATGCGTAAAGTTGTACAGACGTTGGACACCGACTAAACAGTGATTCAAAACGGTACATATACATCAAATGCAGTCCAGGCCTACAGGGGCCCACCCATCCTCGTCAGAACATCATCAAAGCCACTAACATCCCCTGACCAGAGCCGGGGAAATAGGGCAACTACGACAACTCATGCGACTATCACTCAGTACGCAAGCGGCTGAGAAAGAACAACTCACTCAGTCCGGAAACCGGCTGAGAATAGTCACTTATTCAATTACAACTAAAACTACGGATTAACTAAAACTAAAGTAAATTAACTAAATCTAACCTAACAAAGTAACTAAAAACTAACCTAACTTCACCTAATCGGACGACCTCACAGCAGAGCCGCCACCCTAACCGACCAAACCGGTCCATCCTCTTCACAAAAGCAACGCCGGCTGAAAACCAAGGAAGCGCCCAGTCCAAACGAAACAACCACCTTGAGTCCACCGCACACCGCCGAGCTTCAACCCTCCTTCCCGGCAGAAGACGCCGAAGCAAGCCAGCTGCTTCTCCCCCGCCAGGCGCCCAACCATCGCCACAGCCAGCCTTCACCACCATCAGAGCAAGAGGACCCAAAAAGACAGCCCGACATCAGCCCCCTCCACTTATACAAAGTTGATTTTTGGTACAAACGACAAAGTTCGTCAAAATCAACTTATAGTTCGTCGCCGAAAAATGAAAAAAACAACAACATAGTTCGTCACTTTTCCATATTATTCGTCATCGATAAAATGCACAAAAAATCAATTTTAATCTCATATATCCAAATCACAAAGACTATAAATTTTTTACATTGTTAACAACTTTGTACCCCTTCTTTTTCCATGAACTGATACATCTCATATAATTCCATATTGTTTTTTATATTTAAGTTCAAATCCATGAAATGTGTGCCAAATGGGTGTTGGCAGGGACGTATCTATTAAGGGCCGGGGTGGCACATGTCACCTCCAAGTTTTTCGGAAAAATTTTCGGGTGAGCAAGTTTGCGTTCAAGAGGGCGAGGCTTGAGCGGGTTTCCAGCGGTTTTTTCACAATCTTAATGTCCGAATTAGGTCTTAGAGTCAACTGGAGAGTTGTAGCCCTTTGAGTTAGCTTTCCAACAAGCTTTGAATCAACCAATTCGGACACCGTATGCGATCTGGGCATGCAAAATACTCCGGCAAGGTCGGTTTGCCCTGTTTCGAGCAAGTTTGCGTCAAGAGGGCGAGGCGTGAGTGGGTTTCCATCGGCTTTTTCACAATCTTAATGTCCGAATTAGGTCTTGACGTAAACTAGAGAGTTGTAGACTTTTGAGTTAGCTGTCTAACAAGCTTTGAATCAATTAATTCGGACACCGTGTACGATCTGGGCAAGGAAAATACGCCGGCGAGGTCGGTTTGCCCTGTTTTGCCCGAAACTCCATATTTGGCTAAAATTCATTCAACTTGTGCTCCATTTGATCTTTGAGGCTCCGAGTGAGACAAAATACATTTTGGGACCTAATAGACCAAGAAGGGTATGAAATGACATCAAAATTACTTGGAAACGAATCAAAACTACTAAGAAAAATAGAAGAAAATTAGTCAAGTATTTGATATATTCAGTTTTTGTATCAGTTGCATTTTGTTTCATGTTATTCTAGAGATACTTGTTTCATTTTGACAAACCAATTCTATTAACTTTGATTTCCAAAAAAAAATCTTGGGCTTTTGGCACCAATTTTTTTATATATAGAATTTGAAGTGTATTTTTCAAGAAATTTATACGATTTTTGTAAAATGCCCAAGTAATTTCAGAAAAAAAAATTTCATGATGCAATTATTTTTTTGTCTGTCACCCCTACCAAACTTCCTGTATCCGCCCCAGGGTGTTGGCCCGAGTGAAACTTTGTATAGAGCTTCAAAGATAAATAAATATGTACCAGAACTATCGTCATTTGTATTGTAATATTCTGAATTCGTTAAACTACAAATTAAAAAATAATCCGTGTTTTTTCTCGATTTTAATTGAGCATATTTCCAACTATTAGCATAAGACAAATAAAACTGGGAAAAAGACTCCGTACTAAAACTAAACATCATGGACGCAACGTTTGTAAAATATTATATTGTGATTTTATGCTCTGTCAATCAGGAATATAAAATAATATTATCTCCTTTACTTAGTAAGGGCGCCCAATGATCCGATCCGGTTGACCCGAATATGATCTTGGGTAAAGATGCTCTTAGAGTTTAAAAATTCTTGAAATTTATATCCGATTTGATCTGTTAACTATCCATAATACAACTAAAATACACCTAAAATCCATCCAATCCTAAGAGCATCTCCAATGCACAATCCTATTTCCACTTACATGTGGGTCCTTTTTAGTGCCACATAGATATCAAGTGGGCTTTCAAAAAAAATGGTAATGACACTCCAATGCACAAGCCCATTTCCACTTACAAATGGATCCCATTGAATCTTTATCTTCTTTAATAATACTTGTTTATAATTATAATATATAGATATAAGAGGTCAGATCTGGTGCAAAGCCCAAATACCATACAAAATACAAAGTAATTGAGACCATTGATCAAGTTAATCCAATGATCCCAATTAATTAGGATAAACACAAATTAATTTATTTTTATCCCTATTAATAAGCTAATTAAGGGTAAAATAGACATGATTTTTCTTTTATTTCTCTCTCATTACTGTTCATTACTGTTCGTAACTGTTCATTACTGTTTATTACTGTTCGATACTGTTTGTACTGTTCATTACTGTTCGTCACTGTTCATTACTGTTCGTACTGTTCATCATCATCTACAAATCGCGATCGAAAACGAACTAATTGAAATCGATCGAAAACGAACTAATCGAAATCAAAATCGAAATCGAACTAATTGAAATCAAAATCGAAATTGAAAACGAAGAAGAAACGCAGAAATCAAAACGCAGAAGAAATCGACAAAGAGAAACGCAGAAGAAATCGAAAACGATTCCGAACAAATGGTCATAACAAACTATAAATTGCAGATGACGAACTATAAATTATCATGCCTAACTATCGATGATACTGCCGAATTGTTGACGAATTATAGTCCAAATGTGATGAATTATGTCATAATTCATCAAAATTGCACTATAATTCGTCGAAATCTTGACGAATATAGTCCAATTTGGACGAACTATAACATAATTCGTCCAAAAATTGGATAACGAACTATAAATTAGTGATGACGAACTATAAATTATCATGCCTAACTATCGATGATACTGCCGAATTGTTGACGAATTATAGTCCAAATGTGATGAATTATGTCATAATTCGTTAAAAGTGCACTATAATTCATCGAAATCTTGGCGAATATAGTCCAATTTGGACGAACTATGACATAACGAACTATAATTAGGCCTTGACGAATTATAAAATTCTTGAACAAATCGATGAACATAACTAAGTTCAATAACATCATCATCACATCTCCACACCACCAGCAACTACAATTTCCTATCTTCCGCCTTCGTCGGTGGTGGATCAAGTGGGAGAAACAAATCAGACACTCCGCCACTCCCCTCAACTCCTTGCCGCCCTAACGACATCTCCGTCCTCGTCATCAGCGCCGACCCACGCTGCGGCGATGGAGTTCTCGGCCTTGACAATATCAACACCTACTATGATCCATGGATGAGCATCGTCGAAGGATGATGGAAATTTCAGATCTGAAATTTTAATCGAAAAGAGGAGAGAGACAGTAAAGAGAGAGAGTGTTGATGTGTATTCCAAATATACCCTCATCTAATATTAATTTGAATTTTTATTTATTTATTTTCATTTAATCTCATCCATAGAAATTATAAAATCAACGGATGAGATTAGTTTGTATTTTTTACAATAATATGGGGTTCGCACCTGATCCTAATCCATAGATATAAATATCTTACTTTGATACAATTATACTTAATTTAAATAACTTAATATAATGTAAATAAATAAAAAATATTTAATTTAAAAGAAAATATTATATTTAATTTATAATTAAAATACATTACATAATTAAATATAACAAAAACAACAAAATAAAACATTACAAAAACAACACACTTAAAACATGTTAAATTTGATATAAAAAATTATATAAGAAAAGAAAAGAGACTGGATCCACAAATCTTACTTTTTTTGCAGCAAATGGACTTCACCACCAAAGTGGATCTCACCACTTTTTGTTGCTTCCCTCCAACGCCATAAATCTCTACCACGTCACTTCACGGATCCCCAAGCAGCAAATGAACCTGCGCTGGGATGCTCTAATAAATTCGGGCGAGACTGAACCGGACCCTGACCCGACCCAATGCCGAGGCCAACATTACTATTTTTGACAAAGTCTGAATCGAATTCCCATAAATTGAAAGACATCCATTTTTGTCAAGTAATTAAATAACCGCATTAAATTTCTGGAGGAGAGATATTGAAGCGCGAAACTTCCCTGAAGTTTCTCTGATACGAAACAGAAATCAGTTATTTTCAGTAAGCCTCGGATCCCCTGATTTCGCGCTGCATTTGTACCACAAATGGCAACAGCCTAATTTAATTCCTCTTTTTTTTCTTTCTAAAAATAACAAAACCTAATTTTTGGTAACGTGTATAGTTGCTGATGATGTTTTTGCATAAGATGATAGGTTTGGGAGAGGGAGAAGTTTGAGAGTTTCTCCTCTTTTTTTTTACTTAGGTATGATTTTTATGATGAATTTTTCTGGATTTTTTTAGGTGTGATTAACATGGGGTTTTTTTTATTAATTATCTGTTGGTTTTTGTTATTGCGATTTTGTAGTGGAGAGGTGATTTTGGGGGAGATCGATCGGTTATTGTGGGCCTGTGGTTCCGTTTTGAAAGCGGGCCGGTGCCATCTCTGGTAGGGCTCCAGGAGGTACAGGAGTGAAGTCTTGCGCTGGGTGAGCTGGAAATGGTCTATGCTGATGACATGGAGGCTGGTTTGAGCAATGCTGCAAGGGAAGAGGGAATCGATGAGGATCTTGAGGTGGAAGATGACCCATTTGACATTGGGGATGCAAAGAAGGCGTCCGTGGAGACTCTCAAGCGATGGAGGGTATGTATTTTGATTGCCTTTCGATTTAGACTCGACATAACCATTTTCAGTGCCTTTGGGTGTTTCGTTTCAGTAAAAGCTGTGCTGATTTGTTTACAGAGAGCTGCCCTTGTACTTAATGCCTCCCGTAGATTCCGGTACACGCTGGATTTGAAAAAGGCAGAGGAGAAAGAAGACCGGAGGAGGATGATTAGAGCACATGCTCAAGTCATAAGGGTAATGATGTTTTGTCATTATGTTTGGGGCTTCTGGATAGCCTTGCTTGTCTATATTTAACAATTTGTCTCACATAAACATTTCAGGCAGCTTTGCTTTTCAAGATGGCTGGGGAACAAGCCATGGGTACTACTACCTCTCTTAATGCGATTAGATCAATATCAAGTGTTATTTTTTGTGTTAGTGCTCAATGCTCACTTTCTGTATTTATACAACAGATGCAAGTGCTACAGTAGTGCCTCCGGTTGCTCACGGAGAATATGGAATAAGGTTGGAGCAACTAGCTGCCATGACCAGAGATCACAAGATTGACGTTCTACAACAATATGGCGGGGTATGTCATTCATTTTTGGTAGTAATGGATTTTCTCTTTGACGTATAACAAGAAATGATTGGTCAAACAGGTCAAAGGCATATCGAATTTGCTAAAAACAAATATCGAGACTGGTGCTCCTGATGACAATGATGATCTCTTGAGGAGAAGGAACGCATTTGGATCAAACACATACCCCATAAAAAAGGGAAAGAGCTTCTTGGTACTATTTTGTTTTGCACTGTGTTTTCTTTTCCTTTATTTTGCACCTTGCTATTATTTTCTGTTTGGCCATAGACTTAACATACTATGGATCGTTCTTCGTGTAGGGTTTTGTTTGGGATGCTTGGCAAGACTTGACTCTTATCATTCTGACTGTAGCTGCTATACTTTCGCTTGTGCTAGGAATTAAAACGGAGGTGAATTTGGTTTTGTCTTTTGGTGATATATGTATAGTAGAAAATGTAATGAGTGTAGTACTGCATTGAACTTCGCTACTTATTTTTTTCAGGGCTTGAAAAGAGGATGGTATGAAGGTGGAAGCATTACCTTTGCGGTTTTGCTTGTAATTATTGTTACAGGTATCTTTTAAACTTATACTATGGTTTCCGATAAACTTATATTGGAAGTAATTTAGTTCTTCGATTTATGTTTTGCCTTTCCCTTGAGTCAGCGATTAGTGACTATAGGCAGTCTCTCCGATTTCAAAATTTGAACGAGGAGAAAAGAAATATCAAATTGGAGGTGAGTTCATTTTGAAACATCCTCGATTGAAATATTTTGTTCCTCAAGGATGATCATGGAAACTTTCCAAGTGCAGGTGATTCGAGATGGTAGACCTGTGCACATTTCCATATATGACATTGTCGTTGGCGATGTCGTACCTCTCAATATAGGAAATCAGGTTAATGAGCTCGAGAAAGTATCTAACTCAACACGCCAATGTGTTTTCATAACTAATTTGTTGCAGTTGCAATATTTTGCATTTCATACAGGTCCCTGCAGATGGAATTCTAATTTCTGGACACTCTCTTGCAATAGACGAATCAAGCATGACGGGTGAAAGCAAGATTGTGAGTTAATACCACCACAAATATCACGATTGGATTTGGACTAGGTTTTTTAGTCCAATCACAAATTAACATTGTATCTCTTCAGGTTCACAAGAATTCCAAAGCACCATTTTTAATGTCTGGGTGTAAAGTAGCGGATGGTGTCGGTACCATGCTGGTAACTTTTCGTGATCATTACATTTATCGGGCTTTGCATCTGTAGTTTATCTTACCCGACTTCAGACACATGATTTACCTGTATATTAGTGGATTTAGAAGCTTACATTATATTTCAACTTCTTACAGGACAATACATTCCTTAATTGTTTGTGTAGGTAACTGGTGTTGGAATCAATACTGAGTGGGGTCTGTTGATGGCTAGTATCTCTGAGGATACGGGTGAAGAAACTCCCTTGCAGGTTTTCTTGTCCACAATCTTGTGCTGCCATTTTTTTCTACGCATATATATTCACTAACAAAGTATTATAAGGTTTCCATGACGCTAACTTTGCCATATCGATGATTCTGGTTTTGGGTAATAATAGGTTCGCTTGAACGGAGTTGCAACATTCATAGGAATAGTTGGGCTTAGTGTCGCAGTTTTTACGCTGGTTGTTCTGCTTGTCAGGTGAACGAAGTATATTCTGTTGTCAATACATTTTACAATTGTAAATTCTGTTAATAACAAATAAGTTTTGTCTTTGTAGATACTTTACCGGTAATACCAGAGATCCAGATGGGACCACACAGTTTACTAGCAAAACTTCTATAGGCCACATCTTCGATGACTGCGTTCATATTATTACCATCGCTGTAAGTGTCATCCCTGATTGGCCATTTCGACCTTCGCGCTACTATATCTGACGATTCTATTGTGGAGTTCATTATATTGTATAATGCATGCCTTTTATTTTAAAGATAACGACAAAGGTAATCTCATTTTGTGTCTATAGGTGACTATCGTGGTTGTTGCCGTCCCTGAAGGGCTTCCGTTGGCTGTTACATTGACGTCAGTCTCAGATGGATAGATTTTCTATTATTTTTTCCTTTTATTGTTCTTCAGTAAATGCATGCTTTGCATTTTTAATATGAATCATTTCTTGGACAGATTGGCATATTCCATGCGTAAAATGACGGCGGACAAAGCTTTGGTAGGCATATTATATGTGCCCTGTGAATCTTTCACGTACACATTTGAATGAACTTTCTTAATAATCATAAATGGTCAGGTGCGTAGACTTTCCGCGTGTGAAACTATGGGTTCGGCCACTACAATTTGTAGTGATAAGACCGGAACTTTGACTCTGAATCAGGTAGCCGTTTGTTTACTGAAATTTTGTCGTGAATATGTTCTATTTTATTTTAGTATCGTCATATCATCAGACACTATCTCTGATTATTTGCTGAATCATTTTACAAAGTTCTCACATTGCTGCAGATGACTGTGGTCGAGGCATATGTTGGACGAACAAAGATGAGTCAACCAGACAACTCTTCGGAATTGAATCCTATGGTTAACTCCCTTCTGCATGAGGGTATTGCTCAAAATACTACAGGAAAAGTCTTTGTGCCTAAGGTAAGTTTAATATTAATAATATTCAATTTATTTTGCGTCATTAATTCTTCTCTGCACGTGGGTATTATTTTGCGTCATTAACTTGAGTCATCAATTTATTTTGTCGAAGGATGGTGGAGAAAAAGAGGTATCCGGATCTCCAACTGAAAAGGCTATCCTTTCTTGGGCTGTCAAGGTAAGCAGTACAGAATGTTCTATGAGTATTTAAATCCGAGACTTTTCTATCAAAATACTATAAATCAGTGTCTTTGGTTTGCAGTTAGGGATGGATTTCGAAGGAATAAGATTGGAGACTAAGTCAGTCCACGTTATCCCTTTCAACTCTGAGATGAAACGAGGCGGTGTTGCACTGCAACGGGTCAGTGTTACCCTAATATTGCTTTTCCAGCGAAATCATCCTCTACATAATTCTCTTATAGCTCTAATGACTTGGCAAACTTAGAAATATTTTGATTGCATGAAATTTAGCTTCGTCAACGGCTTTGTCGTAACTGATTTTCTGTTATTTGGCAGAATGATGGTCAAGTTCACATACATTGGAAAGGAGCTGCTGAGATGGTTCTGCACTCATGTTCAAGATATATTGATACGGACGGGAGCTTGCAGTCAATTGATGAAACTAAGGTTTCATATTCTAAAGATTATACCTTTCGACAATATTATCATCGGCAATTTGATTGAGTATATGGATATAATTTATTAGAAACCCTTCAAATCTTAACAGGAGTTTTTAAGAAATGCCATTGATGAAATGGCTGCAAGAAGCTTGCGGTGTGTTGCCATTGCTTACAGATTGTACGAATCAGAAGTTCCCGACGAAGAACATCTAGAAGGATGGACTTTACCTGAAGACGATCTTGTATTACTTGCTATTGTTGGTATAAAGGTACGCTAGGTACTTCCCGGTAATTGATTTATTATTTTTATCTATTCGTTTAAAGGTGAAAACTTTCAGCGTCTTTTTTTCACACTACATAAATAGCTATGTTTATTCTTTATTCCTCTACTGGCAGACCTCTAAAAAGAAGAGTATTGTAGTAAACTAAGCTGTGCCATGGTTGCAGGATCCTTGCCGTCCTGGAGTTAGGGAGGCTGTCAGAATCTGCACAGCTGCTGGCGTTAAGGTGCTATTAATTTCTATTAACTCTCGGATCTAGCTTATTATGTACCCTGTTATCGATCATGCCACTAATAGCACAGTTTAGTTTATACTATTTATCGGAAACTTTTAGCAATGTTTTAACTTTTATAGGTGCGCATGGTCACTGGGGACAATCTTCAAACTGCAAAAGCAATAGCATTGGAGTGTGGGATACTGAGTTCCGTAGAAGAGGCTACAGATGGTGCTATCATAGAAGGAAGGACATTCCGTGAATTGTCTGAAAGAGAAAGAGAAGTAGCTGCCAGACGAATTTCTGTACAGCCTGAACATTTCTACTACGTCATTACCAATTTTCAATTTTTTGCAATCCATGACTGGATAATTTCCAATGATGGATAGGTGATGGGTAGGTCTTCGCCTAATGACAAGCTTCTACTGGTCCAAGCGTTGCGCAATCAAGGAGAGGTTGTTGCTGTAACAGGAGATGGCACCAACGACGCTCCTGCTCTGCACGAGGTTTTATTTAGTCTTGTGAAACTTTTGAATACACACAACATCCGTTTATGAGTTGACATATTATCGTATTTTATCATACTTATTATGTTTTGTATTTTAGGCAGATATTGGACTTGCCATGGGCATTGCAGGAACAGAAGTTGCTAAGGAAAGCTCTGACATTGTTATCTTGGATGATAACTTCGCTTCAGTCGTAAAGGTAAGCAGTCCATTTTTCAGATCATCTTGAGAAAAGCAGGGAAGATATGCTTCAAAATTAAATATAAATCAGATCGTCCCATTTATAATGCGGGAACCACAGCTGTTTAAAATTCAAATTTCATGTCTAATTTGGAAATATTTTCCTAAAGCTTTAGTGGCTGATCTTTATTTGTTTTTTTCCCCGAATTTCGTAAGGTTGTCCGATGGGGACGTTCAGTGTATGCAAACATTCAGAAGTTTATCCAGTTTCAGCTCACGGTCAATGTTGCTGCTCTCGTTATTAACGTTGTGGCTGCAGTTTCCGCTGGGGATGTTCCTTTGAATGCAGTGCAGGTTGGTATTTGATTAGCTTTGTCTATTCATGTAGTTGGCAGATTTCGAGCCCAAAAAATTGCCGACTTTTCATATTTGAATATTGTTTTATCAAAGCTTCTTTGGGTCAACTTGATCATGGATACGCTTGGAGCACTTGCACTAGCTACCGAGCCACCCACCGACCATCTGATGCATAGAACTCCCGTAGGCCGAAGGTGAAATTACAAAACAACGTTTTTGTATATCTTCCGCATTAAAATGCCCAATTAGCATTACACGCTTAATTTATTACTCTTCTTATCCAGGGAGCCTCTTATTACAAATATTATGTGGAGAAATCTACTCATACAGGTATTGCCTTCTGGCTAATAAAGTGTTTATCTTTGTATCGAAATTTGCATTTATGCGTTCCATTGCGATAACTCTCTTTCTTTCAGGCAATTTATCAAATCACGGTCCTCCTCACCCTTAACTTCAAGGGCAGGCGTATACTTGATTTGGGCAACGACAGGGCACACGCTGAAAGGCTGAAGAACACTATGATATTCAACACCTTTGTCTTATGCCAAGTAAGTACATAATAAGACTCAAACGCAAAAAAAAATAGTATAACCGAATCATAAATTACTGTTCAATTCATGTGTTTTTTTTTGCGCCTTTTAGATATTTAACGAGTTCAACGCGAGGAAACCAGATGAAGTCAATGTATTCAGTGGTGTGACAAAGAATCGTCTGTTTATTGGAATAATTGGGATTACACTTACTCTTCAGGTAAATTCTTTGCTTTGAAAAAAGAAAAAAAAAGTATGTCGGTTAGTCATATTATTAACGCGTCCTCAACGGTTTGCAGATTCTGATCATTATGTTCCTCGGAAATTTCTTCACCATCGTCAGGATCAGTATCATGCAGTGGCTCATTTGTGTTGCCATCGCCGTTATAGCGTATGTCCCTTTTACCGCGTCCTGTAGTTTACTATATAATTTTCAGTGAAATTATTATTTCCATTCATTTCACGAAATCGAACTGCAAAATCTCATGATGTGTGAAATTACCTCTGTCTGCAGTTGGCCTCTTGCTGCTGCAGGAAAACTCATCCCTGTTCCGAAGACTCAATTTTCTACCTACGTAAGCCAGCGATTCCGGAGATTATTTAGACGAAATCGGAACCGAAACCCTTAAATCGGATACTCTGAGAACTTGCTCAAGGAGCAGACAGGTTCATTTATAAATAAAGTAAACCTGAATCATGTGCATCTGGATATTATTTGAAATTTACTATTATTCTCAATTTCTTGACTTGATCAATTCCTGCATTTGCCATTTTGGTCATTTTTGCATCTCCTGCAGCATTTTGATTCCTGACTAAGCTTGATTTAAATAGGAGAAATCGACAATTATAATTTGGTGACTTGTCGATTTCTCCTATTAAACTAAAATGTTAACTTTTAAGTTAATAAAAAAACGGAACCTAACTGTAAAATTAAGCCTCTGTCTAAAATAACTGTAAAATTAAGCATGTGCAAAATGTAGCTTATAGGAACAAATTGGGCAAACTGGTGTTTAAAAAATCGAATAGTTGATATACAAACAATTAAGCTTTTATGTAGAGAAAGCTTCATAGAATTTATCACAAAAATCACCTTGAAGAAAAACTATGTTGGAAATAATTTAGTATCTGAAGGTAACACAGGTAGTCTAGTCGATTCTTCGTTGCTGGTTGCTTTGATGCAACGATCATCTGAAGTTCTGCTGTCCCAATATTTTAGCAGAAACACGAATATGCAAAGTGGTTTTTCTTGGTAATGTAATGAGACAGGAATTCGTCAGCTGGGGCAGATTTACCGGGAATGATGGATGGTACGAGAATTTGAGTTTTTCCAGCAGCGATTCTTTTTCCAGCTACATTTGCGTAAAATAAGCCTGATATGGCAGGTACAAATACGTCGCTTTCTGAACAAATGTAGAAATCTATGGCCTCTTGAAACTCAACTGAGTTTTCATTTAGGAACTTCAGTTTTTTGTCAGCTGGCATTATGCCTTCCTGCAACGATAAACGACACATCTCAACATCTGATATATTCCTAAATTCAATCTTCATCTTTTTGCAAACATTGTACAAAAGTGTTTGTTACCTTGGTATACGTTTTTGGGAAGAACTCTTTCAGTGCGTCAAGGCTGCTGTGCCAAACCGTTTGTGTCAGGTAGATAGTTGTGCTTTTGTCGAACCCCGTCTTCTGCAAAAAATCGGCTATCTCCATTCCATCATAACAGCTTTTCTCATTTGCTCCATTTTCCTGGCACCCTTTGCTCTCCAAAATGTCAACTCTAAGGTCAATTGCGACAAAATGACCATCTGATTTCCTACTCAAAGTTCTAAGCCGCTCAACCATAGAGTCGACCACTTCTTGAACAGCTGGTTGCAGCTCCAAAGTCCCAAACATGCCCAAGCACGCAACAGAATCCAAGTTACCCCTCATGTCGCCCTTCTTCATATTTACTGAGTGGAAATGTATCGAAAGCCTGATGTTTCCCCTTTTCCTATAAACGGGCTCTACGTGCTCTGCAATGTAGTCTTCCGTTACTCGGTTGGGGACTGCAACAGTAGCAATTTTTCGTGCTGGTATGTCATCTGGCAGTGATTTTACAATTCTCACAACACCGTTCAGACTATTCATGAACTTCTTAGTGTCATATATCTCACCGAAAGTTCTGCACACAGTGGACAACATTGCAATTATTTTACAAACTTTCGGTGTTCTTCATATTACATTATTCATATATTTTTCAATCTTCTGATACTATTTGCTAGTGCAAAATACTGACCTCTTTTCACCCGGCTTGGAACCCCTAATGTCAGGAAGCACGAGAGTTGCTCCGAGGGATCTTGCAACTACAACAGCATCTGCCATCTAAATATTTAAAAAACAATGATAAGCAAGATAGTTCCGTCTATTTTTCTTTTTGTCGCTCAAATTTTGCATGAACGAAACAGGACCTTAACTTAATAGGCGAACCATTAAACATGAATCAGATCTTTCGTACCTGCGAGACATGGTACTCTGGACCATTTGTCAAGGAGAATATAACATATCCATTTGATTCTTCCACATCATCTGCAACGCAATAGTCAAACATTAGCTAAAACAAGCATAACCTGATGAATAAAATGGTTATCCAACCAAGTTCATAGCATGGTGGGCGTAGTTCCGAGGCATAGTGCCCTTCCTCAGTGTCGTCTCTTCAGAGTTTGCTCCGTAGAGGTGAGGGTTGGGATAGTGTAGTTTGCGTGAGTGTTTTTTGCAGTGGTCTTTAGTGGTTCTGGTCCTTTGGACCTTAGTGTGTCCTCGGTGTATGGTCCCTTGGACCGCGGCGCTTCAGCCCGCTCTATTTTCGGTGGTGAAAATCCACTTATGAATCAAAAAAAAAGTTTAATGTGCAACTAAGTCCGAAGAGTGTCTGATTATCAAGATTAAATTCCAAGTTTAGAACAGCAAGTATCAGGTCCTCGAGTACCCCCTTAACTATAGACAACCACAAACGAAGAAACTAGAGAAACATACCCAAATCGGGTTTCGTCCAACAGGGTTTAATCTCTTCGGTTTCCTCCTTCCAAGCTCCTTCAAACTTCGAAATGCTCTTATCCAAACTCGTGCTACTCTCAGTAAAACCATCAGATGTCTCGGAAAGTCTCACCTGCAAAAATCACACAACCAACGCAAAACATGTTTGAATCACAAAATTCTAAATTCCTAAAACAAACATACATCAATGATGAGAAGCCCATGGAGACATTAAGATTGAATTTCACCAAAGTACCAAACAAGGAGCATACCACAAGCTACTGAGTACGGAAAAGCCCTAAACTTGATTAATCAGTTCAATTTCAAAAAAATGCAAAGAATCCAACCAGATCACATCCAGTACAAAACAAATGGGATCTAAAAAACAACTGAAATCTTAAAAGAAAGGAGCAATTGTGAAAGACATACATGAACTGAGTCAAAGTGATCTCTTTTAATCATGTGTCCCAACATCACAAACATTGTAATGGTCAAAAACCCAGCCACCACCTGCCTACAATCAAATCCCATTTTCACCAAAAATGAAGCACCTTCAATCAATCAATCAATCTCCCCAAATCTTCTCAAACACTCATCAAGCAGCAGCTAGCCAATTTGGGTGGATCAAATTCCCAAATCTCTCTCTTTCCCTCCTTCCTTCTCCAGAAGCTGAAACTTTAAATCTGACTGTGCAAGTTCGGGCAGTTAGCTACAAACCAAAGCAGCTGATTTAAAGAGAGCAGAAAAAAAGAAAAAGAAATGATTTTTCGACCACCGACAGGTGTGTCTGAATTTTTAATAAGAAGTACAAAGTCAAAAATATTTATATTTTCAGATTCAATTCTTTTGGTTGTTACTCTGTCAATCTCAACCCAGTTAATTAAAATATATTTTCTGATATTCGCTTTGATTTTTTTTTCTCCTTTTAATTACATTCTTCATTGTTTATAGTATTGTTTTTCCTTGGAATATGCTGCCTGCAGAGATTCCATTCAGTGGGTGCTTTAATGACGAGGTGTTGTTTGATTTTAAAATTTATGAACATCGTCGTGGTCTTGAGTTTTGACTTTTGTTATTTTGATTCCCAATTTTGTAAAGAGAATCTAGTTTTTTTTGTGTTAGGAATTATTCGGAGGCTCCAATTTGTTAAGTATTATTTTGTTTAGTCATGTTGTGTTTGGGATTTGTTATTTTTTAAGAACTCGCTTTTGATAAAATCAAAAATGTTTTTATCCTCGTGGAAAATGAGTTGGAATGAAAATGAAGTACACAATTGCTGAAAAGTTTGTATTCGATTTTTTGTTTCAGTTTTTTCATGTTAAATCAAATATGAAAAAGTATAAATTATTTTAAAAAAAAGTTCATGAACAAAACGAGACCTATTTGCTTAGTCTGATTCCGCATTGTGATGATCCTTAATTCAAGGAATTCAATTTTCAAAATTGCTTTTATAACAAAACTCAAATAAATAAACAATTAAAGCATTTAACATATTGAAAATTCATATCATAAAGTTAGGATTAAATGAGAAATGAGAAATAATCTTAATCACATGATCTCAATATCGATGACTCTAATAATTCATGATTATTTAAAACTAAAAATCTAATTTACAATATATTAATGGTATATTGATCATTTAATTTCATTATGATTACAACTTCATGAACAAAAACCCTTAAGTCGCCGATCAAAAACCACTGCTTTCCGTCATGATAGAGGTTTTCTAAAGATGAAAAAGGCGAGATGCAGCTACCTCTATGATGAGCTGATCTTCGATATCTTCTTAAAGCTTCCTGCAAAATTCCTCATTCGGTTCTGAAGCTTGTCAAAATCATGGAAGACCTGCATCACAGACTCTACTTTCAACCAAAAGCACTATTCATTGTCTAAAGAAAGATTTTCGCGTTGTACGCTTTCCTTTATACTAGTAGAGAAACTCGAAAGATCCGAAGCGTAAGAAAAGTAACTTTCAAAATCGATATGGCACACATGTCGCAATTAAGGTTTTATGAGTCCAAGGTTGTTCAGCTGAGACGAAGACTACAATTCGTAGTTAATTCGCCAGGATGTTGTTCATAGTTAATTCGAGTAATGACAATGGCTCATATATTTAGGGTTTTGATGATTAACGACTAAAATGTGAAGCAATTACAAACAAAATTTGTATATGTCATGTTTTGATGTTTAACGACTAAAATGTGTAGCAATTACTAACAAAATTCGTAGCAGTCATGTTTTGGTGTTTAACGACTCAAATGCGTAGCAATTACAAACAAAATTCGTAGCAATCATGTTTTGGTGCTTAACGACTAAAATGCGTAGCAATTACAAATAAAATTCGTAGCAGTCATGTTTTGATGCTTTACGACTAAAATGTGTAGCAATTACCAACAAAATTTGTAGCAGTCATGTTTTAGTGTTTTAGTTCAATTTAAATGTATATTTTGTTCTAAATACATATACACAGATTTTTTTAGTTTGAGTATTTTATGGTACTATTGTAATTGCAATTTGGTCCTTAAAGTAGAAATTGACTGTATTTTGTAGATTTTTTAGTTTGGGTACTTTATGGTACTAATTGTAATTATAATTTGGTACTTAAAGTAAAAATTGACTGTGTTTTACAAATGTTAATAGTCCGAACAAGAATTTATAAAAGGGCGATAGTTCTTATCATCATATTGTACTTTTCCCTAACAATAAATAACATGTTGCCCTCAAATTGATATTGTGTTAAATACATAAACACCCCTAAAGGCCTAAACTATAGCTTTTCGTCAGTTCCGCAAAATGTTAACCGAATTTCGACCGCTCCGTCTGCGACGATCGCTTCAAATCTACGCTTGAACTCCAATTAGGTTTCGCGTTTTCAAATTTGTTCTCTGTTTGATCTCTGACGCGTTCCATCACCGATCCGAATCCGTAGTTACTAACCTCGTACGATGCCGGAGTCGAACTCAACATCGGGAGGCAAGAATGTGAAGAAGCGGCAGCTTCCGTCATGGATGAGTGCCAGCGATGAAGGAAACGAACCCTCCCAAAAATCTCCGGAATCGGAGATGAAGCCTTCCACTTCTTCTGATTTTTCAAAATTACTGGTAATTTATTTGTTTATGTAATTCATATTGTTGTTTGTTATGTAATGAAGAATTAGTATGAGTTTGTGATATTTGATTAGGTTACCTGTTGTATGAGTTGATGTTTCATTCTTGGAGTTACAGGAAGGAGTGGTATTTGTGCTCTCTGGATTTGTTAATCCTGAGCGTAGTACATTGCGGTCCCAAGCTTTGGCTATGGGTGCTGAATATCAGGCTGATTGGAATCCAAGATGCACTCTGCTGATTTGTGCATTTCCTAATACTCCCAAGTTTCGTCAAGTTGAGGCTGATTGTGGAACTATTGTGAAAAAAGTGAGTATCTCGGGTGTCTTGGTTATATTTTCTTGATGAATTCTTTTTCTTGGCAGGAAGGCAGCATGAGCCGAAGCTTTCTTTTCTCATAGTTTTTATGAAATATTGGTGAAGTGTATGCTTCAGTTTATGCTTCATATGTGGTAAACTGATTTTTGTAGGAGTGGATATCAGAATGTTATCAACAAAAAAAGCTTGTGGATATTGATGCTTATCTGATGTATGCTGGAAAACCTTGGCGTAGAGGCAATAATGTACATGGAGCTAGTCATGGTATAAAGACTGTCTTTTGCATTCGAATTCATCATGTCAATTTTTTTTAAGACCGGCAGTCGAACTCTGAAGGCTCTTTTCCACTATCCTGACCCCTGAGAGATAGAATAAGGGGCCTTGACTTAAACTATATCTGCATTTCGTATATATTGATTGTCTATTTAGGACGTGAAGTCACACAGATTTTCTTAATGGGCCGAGTGATTTACAGCCATGTATCAGTTTAGATAATTTTGGTTTTGTCATCCCTCAGCTAAAGAGACCCCACAGGCTAGAGATGCTGATAAGGCAGTTGAAAAGCAAATGCAGCAAAGGCCAGCAGCTGCCAGTTCCAGCAAGGTATTTCTTTTTCTCTCATGCTTGATCTGAGAAGCCATTTATTTTAAAATTTGTTGAATATGGAGATACAATCCACATATAGCACATTTATGGCTGACCTCTGTCGTGGCCTTGTATCTTTTATCCTTGCACATGTATAATTATAATGTTGTAATTGTGAGTTAGTATTGGTGGGTATATTCATAAAATAATAAAATAGTTGTTTACGGAGGTATGAATGACTTACTATTGAGTTCAGTCCAGTTGACTATGTCCGACACATGTTGCAGGTAGCACTTTCTGAACGTGCTAAAGAGTTCTCTCCTTCTGTAGTGAAGCAATGGGTGAAAGATGATTTTGATGAAACCATGGCCTGGTTAAACAATCTGGAAGATAAGGTTATAAGCATTTAGTATTGTCCTCGAACTCTTCACACAATTATTTGAAATATAATTCTTTCTACTATTGTGGACTTGGACTAAGTTCAGTTTACTGGTGCCAAATTCCATTTTTCCACTGCTTGTTATAAAATTTATATAAAAACGGTATACAACAGTTGTTGATTGAAACTTCGAGAGCTAGGTTTACTCGATGCTTGAATCTTACTCTAATTTTTCTCATTACTTCACAGCCCGAGCCAGACGAGATGATTAATATAGCTGCTCAAGGCATATTAACTTGTATACAGGATGCAATAGATCTTCTAGAGGACAACCAGGTTACATTTCAAAATTCAGTTTTTTGACCTCTTTGTCGATAAGTTGATGACCAGAATACTGATGTTCATTTTACACACACACACGTATATATAAAAATTTCAACTCAAACAAATATTTGTTTCAGGGTTTTAAATTAGATAGTAACTGACCTATTTGGAGTTCAGTATAATGCGTACTTGTGTGTTGCCTTTAGGATCACATCAGTAACCTTCCCCATGAAATCATTTATCAGAGCATTCTACAGGGCTCGTTTTCCCTCCTTCCTTTCTAAAGGTTCACACTAAGTAAAATACTTGGTGTCGTACAGTTCATACCATTTATGTTACAGAAGGACACATGACTAACAACACTGGGCATCATGAAATCTTAGATTATTAGAAGTAATTCAGGACTTGCGTGATGCTTCCTGAAAATCAGCATGAGAGGTATTCATTACATCGTTACTTTCTAGTTACTGCACTTATCGGAGTCTATGTTTTCAGGATTTTGGCAAATTGACGGAACAGTGGAGTGTCATCCCGCGTATGGTCAAGGAACTGGATAGTCTGGCCAAAAGTAATCTAACACCAGCTCAAAAAAAAGATCTCCAAAAGCAGGCAATCAACTACAATCGAATATATGAGTCAGAACTTGATTACCTAACCGATGAATCTATCCATGTGGAAAAGAAGGCAAAAAATGGTGAAATCACCCACACCAATCGTGATACAGTAAATGTCTCTGACAACGATGCTGGATTTGACAGCGACCAAACAATTGAAATGACAGAGGAAGAAATAGACATGGCCTACCAACTCGCAACTTCATGAGATTTTAATTCTTCATGTGTTGGTGTTCCTCTTTGAACTCCATTAGGATCATCAGTTTCTCTCTGTTGGTAAGTGAATTTCTATTTTCTAACTGATCCTTGCAACACTGATGTCAATAGCCGCAGGAATATCGTGAGTTCACAAATGGCTTTGTTTTTTTTATCAATTCAACTCTTATAAATGGTTTTTTTGTTCATAGAAAATCGAATATGATTGTGAGTGTTTTTTTTTGTTTTTTTCCCTACTTTGAAAGTCGTATTTCACTTTTACGGTGCTTGAAACTCGAATATTAATTTTGCCATTTTTTTAAAGAAATCGGGTTGGAGAACTCGATTTTGTTCATTTTCGGAGAAAATCAATTTCTCCCAAACCGATCTAGTTGATTACCAATCAAACTAGTTTCTCTCGTACCGGTTTGATGAGTAAGCGCATGCGTGCCTAGATTGAAATCTCGTTTGATCCACGCACGCACATCAACCCGATTTGACAGAAATCAATTTCTTTTTTAAATGAAACCATTTGGTATGAACCGTAAATGGTTCAAAAAAAAGTGGAAGAAATAATTATTCGAGATGCAAATTTTGACAGAAAATTACTGCTCTTCGATAAAAGCAAATATTATTTTGATTTATTTATTAAATCCGGTGACTTACCTTTTATTTTAATATATGTGATTTTTTTGGTAACTTTTTTAATATTGATTGTGATTCCGATTCGAGTTCATTATTTAAAAATCATACTTAATTTCGGAAATTAAAATAATAAATGGCTTCCATATGAAACCAACTTTTAAACTATAGTTTGACATTTATTATAAAAAACAAATTTGGTATATATATATATAGTGAATAATAATAACGATTTTTACCAAAATAACGATAAATATATAATATGACTAAATATTTTTTTTGGTTAATCAAAAGAAGAAGAAAAAGTTGCATCGATTAGGTCATGATGACAACTGACAACGAGAGTCCCAAAATTATTGCCAGTGGACTTCTAGTCAAAAACCCAAGCCGGTTTCGAGGCAAAGTGATTAGCCCAGTGGTGGGCAATCCACCTGCGTCCCAAGTGATCCAGGTTCAAGTCCTCACCCTTTCAAAAAGGAGCAGATACTAATTCTAACTCACTAACCCATCAAAAAAAACCCAAGCCGGTTTCTTTTTAGTGAAAATAATGAAATCGGTTCTTCCAAATCGGTTTCATTTAATTGAGATCGGATTCCCTCAAACTGGGTTGACACGTGGCAAAAAAAATGAATTTTGTTGGATCCACGTATGATCAAAATATGTCACGGATGTGTCATTAAACCGATTCTTCCAAATCGGTTTTATCGAAAATTGACAAAACTGGTTCCTTCTAAATAGATCTTTTTAAAAATAGAGATACAATTTAAATTTAAATTTCGAGCACGGTACAACTGTACAAGTGAAACTTTAGTTTAAAGTAGGGCAAAAAATAAAAAAACTCTAATTGTGAAATACATATACTTAATGCTCATTTGAACCGAAAGATAATCCGGGTTAATGTTGAAATGCTACGTTAAGTGGTTCAATTAGACTCGGTTCGATTTATAAATACAGTCGTAGAAAACACCGAAGTTGCCCATCGTCATATTCTTCTCAACTGGATCCGTTCCAGAAAGCGATCTCATTTCGCTCGACGACGGCGACAAAGACGGCAGCATAGATCTGCGTCAGATCTGAATTCCGACACGATGGAGAAGTCCTGTACGCTGTTGATCCACTTCGATAAGGCGACGCCAGCGCTCGCCAACGAGATCAAGGAAGCATTAGAATCCAACGATGTCGAGGCCAAGATCGACGCAATGAAGAAAGCCATACTCTTATTGCTCAATGGAGAAACGATTCCTCATCTCTTCATCACCATCGTCCGTTACGTGCTCCGCACCGAGGACCACATTGTCCAGAAGCTACTCCTTCTGTACTTAGAGATCATTGAGAAGACGAATTCGACAGGTAAGCTTTTGCCGGAAATGATACTGATTTGTCAGAATTTGAGGAATAATTTACAGAGTTCGAATGAGTATTTGCGTGGAGTTACACTTAGGTTTTTGTGTCGATTGAATAATGCTGAGATTATCGAGCCGCTGATCCCATCTGTGCTTGAGAATTTGGAGCATCGACATCCTTTTGTAAGGAAGAATGCGATTTTAGCAATTATGTCGATTTATAAGCTGCCTCATGGAGAGCAATTGTTGGATCATGCTCCGGAGTTGATTGAGAAAGTTTTGTCTACTGAAATGGATGCTTCGGCAAAGAGGAATGCATTTTTGATGTTGTTCAATTGTGATCAGGAGAGGGCTATTAGTTACCTGTTCAGTAATATTGATAGGATCTCTGACTGGGGAGACCAACTTCAGATGGTCGTGCTAGAATTGATTAGAAAAGTGTGCAGAACCAATAAGGCTGAGAAGGGAAAGTATATTAAGATTATTATTTCATTGTTGAATGCTCAGTCTACAGCTGTTGTTTATGAATGCGCCAGCACTTTGGTTTCATTGTCGTCTGCGCCCACTGCTATTAGAGCTGCTGCTAATACTTACTCGCAGCTTTTGCTCTCTCAGAGTGATAACAATGTGAAGCTCATTGTGTTGGATAGGTTGAATGAGCTTAAGGCTTCACATAAGGAGATAATGATTGAGATGATTATGGATGTACTTAGAGCACTCTCTAGCCCTAATCTTGACATTAGGAGGAAAACTTTAGACATTGTGCTAGATCTGATTACGCCAAGAAATATTGATGAAGTTGTCATGACATTGAAAAAGGAAGTAATGAAGACCCAAAGTGGCGAGCTTGAGAAGGATGGAGAATATCGTCAAATGTTGGTTCAAGCCATTCATTCATGTGCTATCAAGTTCCCTGACGTGGCAGGCACTGTGGTTCATTTGTTGATGGATTTCCTAGGTGACAGCAATGTTGCCTCAGCCACCGATGTGGTTATCTTTGTTCGTGAGATCATTGAATCCAACCCCAAACTGCGGGTTTCTATCATAACGAGGCTATTGGATACTTTCTATCAGATCCGCGCTGCAAGGGTGTGCACTTATGCTTTGTGGATTATTGGTGAATATTGCCTCTCA